>OZ023262.1:75710309-76310309 GCA_964006375.1 Tillus elongatus
TTACAAGAACTTATTAAACATTAATTACTAATTAACATTTCACAAAAATTAAAAAAAAAACAGTTTTACGCAAACACAAAAAATTTCTACAAAATATGACTAAATATCTTTTACAGGAAAATATGCTGAAAAAATTCAATTCACATACCTAATATGTAATTAAAATGAAAAACAATGAAAACGTAAAACATTTGTTTTTGTAACTTTTCACGGCATTTTGGACCCGTAGTTGTAAAGAAAAAACTCGGGACGCAGCAAGTGCGTTATAGTAGTGAATTTTTATTAAATGCTTCAAATTTAAATAACTCAATTTTCTATAAACTTAGAGAGTTTAATTTTAATACGTAGTAAGGTCTTTCCTAAGACAAAATATCCACAAAATTTCATTAAAATAACTTTGTAATTTTCGGAGAAAACAATTTTTTTCAAAAGAAAATTTAAAATTTGAATAACTCAATTTGCTCTAAATTTAGAAAGTTGAATTTTGGTACGTAGTAAGATCTCTCCTGAGGCAATATATGTAGTAAATTTCATTAAAACAGCTTTGTTACTTTCGAAAGAAAACTCAAAATTTTCCCGGAAAACCCCGTCCGATTTTTCTGGCTAACGAACTCATCCAAGCCATTAATAAAATAAAGGCACCTGCCAAGTTTAATCGAAATCAGTTAATTATTTTTTAAGTTATCAGACGGATACACACACACACACACACACACACACACACACATATATATATATATATATATATATATATATATATATATATATATATATATAAACATATAAAAATTGAAACTGACCCCGGATATGGGTTCTAGGGGTCCTAGTTCGCACTCATTTGAAAGAATTTTTGCAAAGTCTCACCATCGACCTCTCTATTAGTGAATTTTTTAAAATAAAAATTCACTAAAATATAAGCGGAAAATAGTCATATTTTCATGATACATAATTAAGAACGTTATTTAAGTTTGTCACTTTGAAGCTTCATTTGACATTTGTGAAAACATGTGAAAACAATTTATCGACTGCTTATATATTATGAAAATGTAAACGTAGATAATCCTATCAAATTAATTATTTCTTACCTTTTTTGTACCAAAGTTAATTTGAATATTTTCACGTTTTACTTAGAAAATTCGCTAAATAATCACATAAATTGGTCGGTTGTTATCGGGTATTAAGTAAAAAACTAAGAGAAAATTAATAATTGATCCCCACATTAATCATGGTATGCGGTGATAAATTTAATCTTTACAAAACTGGACTCCTTAGGTATAGGGGATGTTATACAAAAGTTGAAGCAAAGGGGATACACTTCACTTCTACATCATAGTATATGTGGTATTTGGTTTGAAAAAATTAAGTACGGCAGTCACAATTTGATAGCGCCTGTATATAGCATCTCAATTTTTTCGGCGAATGATATAAACAAAAACCTCCCTCAATGCGTCATTTTCATGGAACTCCGCTATCTATTGGTGAAAACGCCGTATCACGAATTATTATGTGCAAAAACCGTGAAAAGTTGCAAAATGATTGAAATAACAGGGAATAATATCAATTAATTTTTTCTCAACAAGCATACATTACAATTCGATGAAAACAGCAAAAAATGGAGTAGGTAATTTAAGGGGTGCTCCAGAAAAAGAAATAAAAGTTTGTATCACCGACTTATAGGCCAGCCTGTGAATGTGAACATAATTGTATAAGATGTACCTTAAGATCCTCCATAGTTACCGCATGTAATGTATTCCAGTTCTTTGTTCGCGAATCACGAGATTTTTTAACAGCATTTTTAAAAATTTACAGCCAATATTTTTCATAATAAATACATTGTAAAATTTAGAAGATAAAACTACAGAAATTTTGGGAATCTGTGAAATATGGGGTCAGGATTGTACACCTATATATCTTGGGCAAACTAAGAAATCTATTGAAACTAGATTCAAAGAAAATTTAGCGCAACTGATATATGACATTATTGACAAATCATGTATTGCCACACGTTTCATCCCCAGGAAAATATTTAAACATTTTCATTCTTTCATCAAATTCCCTATAGATTTCCATATTAATATACAGTGTGGATCGCAGCTATAGAATAAAATTCATAATTCGAAGAAAAATGTTTTCTCTGAAATACGCTCGGACACGTCAACAATTTTTTTGTTTCACGCTTTGTAATATTAGTTTGTAATCTTCACCCCTCATTATTTCACCCCCATACCCTGTTGATTTTTTTTCAAATAGCAACCCCATCATTTTTTGACGGAAATTCAAAGAGCGTATTTTTTATGATTGCAATGATTTGACTTATACACCTAACTTCATTTTTTTTAAAATATAATTTAATAACATTAAATGGGTGTTATAGTAAGTACAAATTTTGGATCTGTTATCTCCTATCAAAAAAATTGCCTGCAGAACCAGATAATTTGTTTATCTGAAACCTCTTATCTTCTTCACTGATATTTACCAGTTTTTGCAGGTTCGAATTTTTAGTGAATTTTCTTAAAAAAAAATTCACTAATGAGGAGATCCCCACTTTTGAATTTTGAAAAAATTTCTTCAAATGAGCGCTAATTAGGCCCCCCAGAACACATATCTGGGGTCAGTTCCAATTTTTATTTGTTTATATATATATGTATATATGTATATATATATATATATATATATATATATATATATATATATATATATATATATATATATATATATATATATATATATATATATATATATGTATCACACCGATAACTCAAAAAATAATGGGCCGATTTTTATTAAATTTGGTGAATAAATTCCCTTTGCAAATGGCTTGGACAAGTTCGTTAGCCAGGAAAATATGCCCAGGTTTTCCCGGAAAATGTTCTGTTTTCTTTCGAAAAAAAATCATATCTCCGGAATTAACAAAGTAAGGGCAACTAAATTTGGTACGCGGGTTAACGTCCTAATAGGTAAGTTATCTACCAAAATTTAGCTATGTAGGTCAAAAGACAAAAAAGTTATAGGCATTTAAAGAAAAATAAATTAGGGTTCTCAAAACGTCAAAGTTGCGAGTTAAAACGTCAAAATCGGCAACATTTAGGCAAATAAATTGAATCTAATACGGGCTATGGAAATCAAATGTCTCAAGAAGGATGTTTTACAAACCCTGAAGTCTTAGTTTGAGCCGTCATTGTCCTTCATTTTACTAAAATGTTTCCAGAAAATTCATTTCAAATCGACCCTTTCTCTGATGCTTGGCAGTAGTCTTAGCTATAGAGTTTATCGTTTAATGGTATATAATTTTTGTCGAATTTTCGTAAAAAATCAATAAAGCTCAATATACCCGTTATTATACAAGATATGAAAAAAATTGTGTATATTAATTATAAGGTTTCTTGAGCTACATCTTAAAAAAATATTTCTACAATCACAGGATGGCCCATAAGTTGTTGGTGATACAAATTTTCTATTTTTTTAATTCAAACAGGCCTTATGTTATTGAATTTTTGCATTTTCCATCGAAATATACAGCATGTTTGTAAGAAAAGAAATTTTGGATGCAGCAAGTGCGTTATGGTAGCGAATTTTGATCAAATGCTTCATATTTGAATAGCCCAATTTGCTATTAACCTATAAGGTTGACCAAGAAACGAGTTTTTCCGGGAACACTTTAAGTTTACTTTCGGAAATTTTTGTACATTTTCACACAATAAAGTTATTTTTATGAAACATGGCACATTGTTTTTACTATATAGGTTATACTGGTAACCAAAATTGATGCCTGCTTTCTTAAAAAGAAAACACACATATTTGCAATAAAAACATTTTAATGAAAATTCACTACCATAACGCATTTGCTGCGTCCAGAGTTTTTTAAAATAATTTTACCTTCATTTCGTCAGCTGTTAGAGGTGCACGTTAGTGAGATCAAATTTTGTTACACCAATTGTCAGTTAGGTGGATTTTAACGATTTAAATGTAAGAATAGCCAGGGCAATTAGGAACATCACACCGGAGGTCTTAAATAAAGTCAGAGAAGAGTTTCACATGAGATTAATTCCCTGCCAGCGAGAAAATAATGGCGTACATCTAAATCTAAATGTTCTAGACATGTTCAATTTAAATGATTAGGAAGAAAATATGTTTCATTTTGAATAATTGTGAGTTTCAGAATGAACGGTGCAAGTTTTATTGTTAGTCATTAAATTACAAGCTGTGTGCCGGTCTATGATTTTCGGGCCCAAATTTTTGGTACCATCAAACAGAAAAAAATATGCTCTTTGAATTTCCGTCGAAGAACTAGGGGAGTGCTATTTGAAAAAAAAATAACAACAAGGGGTGAGGGTTAAATGCTAAGGGGTGAAAATTACTAACTAATACTAAAAGGTATTAAATAAAAAGATATTTGACGCGTGTGTGCGTGTGAGTGTGAAGAGTGGTCTGACCTCGAGCTTGTAGTCTCACTGGCCACAGACCTTTTTAGTCACTTTGAATTTCCAATTTAAGTGGGAAAATTGCACTTTCATGCAGAAATGCCATATCACACAAATTACAGTCATCTAGACCTATACTTATCTAGTATTTACTTATACTTATACCTATTTTACACTTTTTTTCTTTCTTTTTTTTAAAGTTATTTATTTATTATTTTTTTATATTATTTTTTATTTTATTTTTTCTCTTTTTTTTCTTTTTCTTTTCTTTTTCTCTTCATTTTTTTAATTGATTTTTAAATTTTTTTTTTCTGGTTATATGTATCATTTTTTTTCTTTTCCACAAATATACAATTTCACACTTTACGTACAAACTATATACAATTCTAGAATATATACAATTAACTGTTTTCACCATATTATTCACAAATATAAAAGTTTACAATTTATGTACCAACTATATATAATTCTACAATATGTACAATTAAACTGTTTTTACCATATTATTCACAGATATAAAAGTTCCCAATTTATATACAAACTATATACAAACTATATGTACAAACTATATACAATTATTCAATATATGCAGTGATATTTGACGTGTACGAGCGTCTTTTATAAAAACATTCGAATTATGAATCAACTTTATGGTTGTATATTCTAGACAAAATTGCGTTGCAAACTTACGCTTAATTAGCCTCCGCACATTAATCTACACTTGGAGAATAATTAACAAAGACAACAGACATAAAATACAATCAAATCACCTATGAACTACACCGACTAAGAAGTAATTGTAACGGAGTCATAAATTTTTAACTAGTAAATTACCAATGTCTCCTGTTGTCACCGTAGGTGGCTCACCTGTCTTCCCTAATTGAAAGAATCTATGATAAATGGCAACAAAATAAGTCAAAGGCGGTATAACCACACAGACGACAACAAATTTATTCTAATTATACTACGGCGTAACTTTGAACTACCCATATTCGGTATGTGTACAATTAAGCTCATGCAATTCTTATTTTGATTCAATTGAAGTCTAGACCGATTAATAAAATGCTCTGTCACAGTCCAGTTGCGTGCTGCCTCTGTTACTGAATTAAATGTTGTAGCATTACATAAACTGAAAATGTTAAAATATAGAAATTTCTAATCATTTCAGTCTGTGATAACACCTTGATTCTAGAAGCTCTTTTTCATTTCATTATGGCTTCCGCATTTCGTCAGCTGTGACATATACTTGTATATTATTTTTATTATTATTATCGGTTGATGCACTTCTAGCGAATTTTAATTAAGAAACAATCGCTAATAGGGAGGTCACGATGAAAAGCTTTTGAAAATATGTCTTCAGATGAGCGCGAATTTGGGTCCCTATAACGCGAAACCTAGGTCCGTTAAATTTTATATATATATATATATATATATATATATATATATATATATATATATATATATATATATATATATATATATATATATACGTATGTATCCGAGCGATAGCTCAAAAAAATGCACAACTGATTTGAATGAAACTTGGCACATATCTTCATTGTATTAGGACCGCCGACGAGTTCGTATACCAGCTATAACGTAAATTTTTTCCCCAAAAATATACAAAAATATTTTTGAAAACGCTATATTTTTGTAAGTATCAGAGTAACTGGAATGGGACTCTACATGTCGCTAGAAATAGTGCAAATAAACCTATGTTGTGAATTTTAAATAATTTGGTACACAATATTTAGAGTTTTTACCAAATTAAATATATCCAAAGACATGCGTTAGGGGTTAAAATCCAATGTCTGACAGACAGTGTAGTTAACTGCCACGCGTAGATTGATTCATCAACAGGTATAAACCATACATCAACGGTAACCAAACTAAATATATACCAGGCATAAAACATACTACCCGAACCAACAATGGTGAAACCTCGGCCGAATTTATGGAAAATGACAGACGACATAAAATTAAAAATTTGCCAAGTGATTGTTATTTAACTGGTGATTCAATCAATTATTAAAATACACTATATATAGCTTTATGAACGGCACCAAATACAGTTTTAGAATAGATATATTATGCTGTCGCATAATATAGTAGAACGGTAAACAAAATCAAGCCAAGTCTCTATAAAAATTATTCTAAAATAGTTTATTTTATTTTTAAACCTAAACATAAGACGTCGTATAAGACCAAAACAGTCGTGGTATGTGTTTCAATGTTAATTCTACTAATTCTGTAATTAATTGTTACGCATACTTGGAATATAATACCCCGGGCATTAAGTCGATCTGGAGTATCACGCAAACAAAACGTTAGCTAACATGTGCTTACATAGCACAGAGACAGCGTTGTTGTCTTCTAAGCAGAAGGTTAGCCGATCGAATCCAGCTCGATGAATGTATGTTTTATTTGTTTTATTTTGACATTTGGGGAAATAATAGTGCACAGATTTCATACGTTTTGAACAAGATCTCATTTTTGTTTAAAACGCCTGAATATTTTTGTCGCCTGTGAGTCTGAAATTATAATTTTGTTATTGTTGATATTGAAAAACCCGGTTTTATTAGGTTGACTAAAACGAAATGATCCCGGCGATTAATAGGGAAAGATAACTGCTACGTTTATAATTTGGTAGATACTTTACTTTTATAAATATGAATTAAGTTTCCTTCTGGAAATCTTCTATATAACTTTAATGAAATTTGTAATACAAGTATATTTTAACGAGACTTACACTAGCTACAGATATAGCAAAATTCAGTTCTTTACTTTCATAGAAAATTAAGTTTTGGGCATTTTTCTCAAAAGGAGTTACAACATGAGATTTTTTTTTGATAATAGAGAGATGTCGATGGTAACACTTTCGAAAGAATGCTTCAAATGTGCGCGTACTAGGACCTCTAAAATCGATCGTCAAGGTCTGTGTAACTTTAGTGTATTAACTTTGCCAATGTGCCGTATAATAATGGTGTACAACTCTTATAAAAATTTGCTACTATAACGCACTGGCTGCGCCCAGAAAATGTTTTTCGGGTTTGCAGGTCATACTACAGCTTGTGACAAAGCACCCAGCAATAAATATAACCGTTTTATATTTCATGGGGTGGAGTGTGGTTTGGTTTACATGTAGAGTTTTTTCTATCTACGTGCTGTTATGTTATTTTGTTCCTGACTATTCCTACGTGCCACAAATCTATACCGTATCATATATAAAACTTCAAATCCATACCGTATTATTTATAAAAGTCGACGACTAGTAGATAATCTTTGTGTTGCCATCCTTGCATTTGAACACACACAATTTAGCTCTGACAGTTAGTTTAGCGACAGCTACTGATGATTACAAATTCTTTGTTGAAATACGTATATAGTGCGTAGCTCCCTGTTACAATTTTGTGTTTTTTAGGGTGATTCTGCTTTTGTTATAGTTCCTATCATAGTGTCCCATCTCGGTCTTTCAACTTGAACATGTAAAAATATTCACGTATATACCTTGTAAATATTCATATGGATAGTGGTAAGTGTAGCAAATAACTGGAAAGGTGGATCACAATAAAAAGTCTGGACGCAGCAGGTGCGTGCATAGCAAATATGTCTCTCTAATGCAAGCAGGCATCTATCTGGTTATCGGTATAGCCGATATAGTAGAAACAATGTACCATATTTTATCAAAAAAAAATTCCGAAAATAAACTTTAAATGTTTCCGAGAAAACTGGTTTCCTAGCCAAAAAACTTTAGGTTAATAGCAAATTGGGACATTGAAATTTGAAGCATTTAATGAAAACTCGCCACCAAAACGCACTTCCTGCGTCCCGTTTTTATTTCTTATAAACATGCATCATATTTCGATAAAAAAATTGCAAAAATGCAATAATATAAGGGTGTTTGAAAAAAAAAATTACGTTTCATCAACTCCTTATGGGCCACCCTGTGATTGTCAAAATAATTTTCTAAGATGTAGCTCCAGACACCCTATAATTAACGTATACAATTTTTTCTCGTATCTTATACAATAGCAATTATATTGACCTTTACCGCAGAAATGCGTCACCCTGTATATATGTAAATAGAGGAAAACTGAATGTAAACCCGGATATGGATTCTAGGGGGCCTAGTCTGCGATCATTTGAAGAAAATTTTTAAAAGTCAAAATTCGCGGTCTCCTCACAACGATTTTTTTTCTACGAAAATTAGCTAAAACTTATAGAACGTTAAACCATAAACTTAACTAAACCTGCCGCCAAACCATCAAAGAATGGGTCTACAGCAGGTCCCCGCTTAACGTCGTAGTTAAGGTTCTAGCAATCCTGGGGTGAAACGACGTAAAACGAATCATTGGGAATGTAATAATGTACATACATAATATGTACATATTTATGACTGCAAAATGAGGATTAAAAAAAGGCTGGACGCAGCAAGTGCGTTATGGTAGTGAATTTATTCTTTGAGATAAAAAAATTTTTCGAATAAAAACTCAAAATTTTCCCGGAAAACCTCGTTTGATTTTCCTGACTAACAAACTTGTCAAAGCCATTTACAAAGGGAAGGTACATGCCAAATTTTATTAAAATCGGCCCATTATTTTTTGAGATAAGAATTTTTTTCGAATGAAAACTCAAAATTTTCCCGGAAAACCTTGTCCGATTTTCCTGACTAACGAGCCTATCCAAGCCATTGACCTAAGAAAAGTACATGCCAGATTTTATCAAAATCAGCCCATTATTTTTTGAGTTATCAGTGTAATACATACATACATACATACATACATACATATATATATATATATATATATATATATATATATATATATATATATATATATATATATATATATATATATATATATATATATATATATATATATATATAAACATATAAAAATTGAAACTGACCTCGGATATGGGTTCTAGGGGTCCTAGTTCGCACTCATTTGCAAAATTTTTTTCAAAATTCAAAAGTCGGGATCTCCCCATTAGTGAATTTTTTCTACGAAAATTCACTAAAAAACAGTATTCATTTACGTATGTATTATGTACATGGCTACACATTATATTATATACTCCCTTTGTACCTACTATCTTTGACTTTTTTAGAATAACAACGTTATACCGAATCAGCTTCAACGTTAAACGATACATTTGCCTAAAACAAACTGCGACGCTATAACGAACCAACGTTAAATGAGACGACGTTATGCGAGGACTTACTGTATTTGAAATGAATCTTCTGTAATTATTTTGGCAACATGAAGGACGGTTGAAGCTGAAACTTAAGGGTGTGCAGAACACTCTTCTTGCAACATTTTCTTTTTAATATCTGTATTTGTTTCAGGTTCTTTGCATGGATCTTGCCAATTTTGACGTTACAAATCGCGGCTTTTATGTTTTGAGGAAATATGTATTCTTTAACTGCCCATAACTTTTTTGTCTTTAAACTTACAGATCTAAATGTTGGTACATGATTTACTCTTTATAATATAAACACGCGTACTAAATTGCGTACTGATTTTGCTGGCTAACGAACTTATCCAAGCCACTTGTAAAAGCACGGTACTTACCAAATTTTATCAAAATCGGCCCATTATTTTTTGAGTTATCGGTGTGATACACACACACTAACACTCACACACACACACACATAAGATATATATATATATATATATATATATATATATATATATATATATATATATATATATATATATATATATATATATACATATAAAAATTGAAACTGACCTCTGATATGTGTTCTAGGGGGCGTGAATTTTTAATTCAAAAGTCGGGATCTCCTCATTAGTGATTTTTCAAAAGAAAATTCACTAAAAAGCAAGCATTTAATAGAGAAAAATAGTCTTCTCATTATTATCATGTTAATTTGGTTCTGAGGAAGGGTTCAATCAAGTTGTACCTGGAATTAGTAAAACAGAAAAGAATAAAAGTTTTTGAAATGTAAACATGAAGAGAATGGCAAAGGAAGACACATTGATGGATAGATAAATAAAAATGTGCCAGAAGAGGTGAGAGAAAGAAAATAATTGCTGAGACAAATCGCAAGGTGAAAAGAAACATTTTATATATACATTCTGTGACATAATAACGTTTTGAAAACATTATTTCAACGACGCGTTCATAAAAAAAGGAATATGTAGACCAAGAGAAAATTTTCTGACAAGCCTTGCTCATATTGATAAAGTGCAGAACTACAATAAAATGAAAAAATTGCTAGAAACAGCGAATCATGGCTACGGAGATGAGGTGACATCGCCCTAATACTGTGATCATGATAAATGATCATCGCAAGTGCAAAAATTTTACACTTTAATATTGTCAGTTCACTTTTGGTATAAAAATGTTTTTTCCCGAAGTGCCTAGAAGTTACGAGTAGCAATTCTCAGTAACTGTGAGCAAAGGAACGTTTACTATAAAAATAAATTCTTATGTATATTTAAGAGAAGATAACAGAAAAACTTAGCCGAGGCAATGATAAATGAATCGTCCTTTTCAAGTTATGTAAGTGGTTTATTAGAAAAATGTGAGAAATTTAGTAATTTATTCAGATGCTGATGATAGTGGAAAGCTAAAAAGCATAGAGTACACTTCTAACATTAATGTAACGGAACCAACAATAATAATTACTAGTGGTAGAATGCTTTAAATATCTGACCAACATTAGATTCGTTAATTCAGGTTTATAATCTAAGCTCATTTGTATACCGGACGTATCTTGACGGCTAAAAATTGAACGCTTCAAGTACAAAAAATATATTTTAGATACTACGAAAAGAGATGTGACATTTATACCGCACTATGTAGAATTTGGTAGAAATGGAATTATAAGTTATGTAAACATACGTATTAGTGCATGATTGACAGGTCATTATCGTCATAGTATAGCAATCGAGATGCAGTAAGTGCGTTTTGGTAGCGAATTTTCATTAAATGCTTCAAATTTCGACAACCCAGTTTACTATTAACCATAGGTTTGTTGGATAGGAAACCAGTTTTTCGGAAATGTTTTAAGTTTATTTTTGGAAAATCTTTGTAAACTTTCAAACAGGAAGTTGTTCTGATGAAATATGGTACATTGTTTCTACTATACATGCTATACCGGTAACCTGGTTCAAGTATCCTCTGGCCTTGACGAGATACCAGCAATTATTCTCAAAAAATGCGTACCAGAAATTGCCCGTATCCTGACTTGTCTGTTTCAGACATATTACAATAGAGACATATTCCCTAGTAACTGGAAAACTGCTCGAGTACAACCCGTCCTCAAGAAATGATCCAAAGCGCTTCCTAGCAACTACAGGCCTATTTCTCTCCTTACAGTCGTATCTAAAGTGATGGGAAAGTATATAAACGCCGAATTACTAAAAACACAGTCTAATCCTTAGAACCTCGGTGGTTCAGAGGTAAGAACGTGTGCCTCTGAACCGAAGGGTACTGGGTTCGATCCCGGGGTACTCCTTTCACTTTTTCAGTACAAACTGTAAAATTAACATCAACCGAGGTTCTGGCATTGTATTTGAGCAAGTTGAATGTCTGCACGTTCCGCCCTTCGGAGGGGGCGTAAATCCGTCAGTCCCGTGTCCATGCGATGTTGGGCACGTTAAAGATCCCTACCCTCCTTACAGAAAGACAGGGGTTCGGCAAAATTTCCAGGATAGTGAGGTGAAACTGCTCCCTGGCGTCGGTGATTAGCCATAGTCGCGAAAATAGGCCGACGTTAAAGAAATAAAACACACACACACAGTCTAATCCACGACAGGCAGTATGGATTCCGTCAGCGCAGATCAAGTCTATGGAACTACACGGTGAATCCCAGATTGTCGCTCTAGACATATACAAAGCATTCGACCAGGTCTGCCACGCAGCGCTGCTTAATAAACTTCCAGCCTATGGCCTACCACCAAAACTCTGTACCTGGACAGAAAATTTTCTCTCCAACCGGAACATTTCTGTTGTCGTGGATGGCCATTCCTCTAAACTGTATCCAATTAATGCAGAAGTCCCTCAAGGTTCAGCTTTAGCCCATTCTTTGTTTCTTCTCCACATCAATGACCTCCTCCCCAGCACATCCAACCCAGTTCACAGTTACGCGGACAACAGCACCCTCCACTCAAATATACAATATTCTAAACCTGTCTCTTTAGCCCAATTAGATGCGGATCGCTGACTCATGGAGGGTTCTGTCTCCGTGGATCTCCAAAAAATATTAGACTGGAGATGTAGAAATCTTGTACAATTCAACCCCACCAAATCTCAGTTTTGCTTTCTATCTTATAAGAGGTACACCAGCCCTAGACCCATCACAATGAACAACCAAGTTATTAAAAGTAATGAGTCCTTTTCACTTGTTGGTATGTCTGTCGTTCGAAATCTCAATTGGCATCAACATGTCACATCAATTGCAGAAGCGGCTGCTAAGAAATTAGGTTTCCTCTTCCGAGCACGCAAATATTTTTCATCAGCTAATCTCTATACCTTATATACTCCACAAATAAGGCCAAACCTCGAATATTGCTCCCACGTGTGGGGTGCCGTTGCCGCTTCTACACTCGATATCCTGGACTCCATTCAGAAGAGAGATATACGTCTGATCAGTGACCCTACTCTCACCCAAAGGCTGCCATCCCTTGCCCACCGACGTGCCGTTGGTGACCTCTCTCTCTCTCTCTCTCTCTCTCTCTCTCTCTCTCTCTCTCTCTCTCTCTCTCTCTCTCTCTCTCTCTCTCTCTCTCTCTCTTTTATAGATATCTGCACGGGCACTGCTCAGAGGAGCTTTCTTCCATAGTTCCTCTACCTGCTGCCCCCAACAGATGCACCATTTTATTGTCCAGGTCACCAAACATAGAACATCTTGTTTTGCCCGCCCTTTTGTCCTGAAAACTTCCAAGTTGTGGAATTCCTTGCCGGAACATGTTTTTCCTTCTCCTCCGAACCTCCAAACCTTCAAGTCCAGAATTAAATGGTTGGCGCTTTCCTCCTTGTCGACACCCGCGGTACGATAGTACTTAGGCTATAAGCCCTCGTGGTGTGTTGTTGAAATATAAAAAAAATACATGTGACCCACCGATAACTCAAGAAATGGATGATAAAATTGATTTTTGACAAAATCGGTCCATGATAACTCAAGAAATCATGGACCGATTTTGTTAAAATTTGGCAGAAACTTTCCTTTTATTGATGGCTTGGGTAGGTTTTTTATCGAGGAAAATTGCAGCAGGTTTTTCCGGGAAAATTTTGGGTTTTCTTTCGGAAAAAATAATTGTATCTCCGAAATGAAAAAATCCATGGTAACCAAATTCGCTAAGTAGGTTAATGTTATAAAAGGTAAACTATATGCAAAAAGTCTAGATTTCTCGTTTGAAAGAAAAAAATCTTTTAAGCATATAATGAAATAATGTTTGGTGGCAGATTATTTCTATGAAAATTAACTACCATAACGCACTTGCTGCGCCTAGACTTTTTTATTTATCAACAATAATTCTAAATGCCCCTGGAGTGTTAGATCTGGCTTATTTTGCATACATACTATTTTTTATGACTTAATGTTAATATATTTATTTTTTACTGCTGGCAGTATACTACTACTGACCTTTATAGCTCAGCAGTAGTCTCTACGTACATAATTTAAGCTTCTGATAGCATCAAAGCAAGCGCGTAAAAGTGATAAAGATCTTTCATGTTTCTGTACACAAAGACAGCTTCATAAAATAACCATTTCACAATTATACTGGGATAATATGAGATGCAGACATGCAACAGGTATGTCAATTAGAAAAATGTCATACAAGAAGGAGGCATATAACATAATGCCTTTGACATATTTTGTGGGCTATTGGTAAGCATGTATTTAATTGTGAACACTAACGATAACAATTCAAGTGTTGAATTTAAATGAAAAAAAAATGTCCAAGGTAGGCATATTGCAATCGAATAATGTCGTTCAGTGAAAAGGTAACAGACAATTTCTTTATAAATTATTCATAAAATGATCTTTAAAGATTTTATTAGGTTTTATTGCTTTACTCATTGACGGACGGCAGAATATATTTATCCATATTAGGAATGAATATATTATTTATGGAAACTGAGATTTTAGTTTTATTTTCATACTAAACGAGAGAGTAACTTAAACATTAAACGTACGTTTCGCATACAGGTTAAAATGACCAAGGAGACATATGTATATAATAAAACTTGGCAATAGTAATATTTTCAAGCCGTAGTATTTGTAGACCACTTTATACAAGAAAAATTGCATTTACTAGTACCAATGACACATAAAATTGTCGGTCCGACAGAACTTTAATGCCGTTGCCAATTTAGTCACATACAATCAAGGCAATGTAGTTGTCACAAAAGCTATAAACCGGTTTCGTGCCTATAAGTGCAAATTGGATTTTTACGATAAGAATGGAATGATATCATTTTTAGTAATTTAAGGTGGGCAACACACAAATCTAAATTATCAAGGCAGATTTATATTGAAATAAAATAAAAATATGACTCCTATGAGTTGGAGACCCTTCGCGACGTTGCGAAATGGCATAATTATTAAACGTAACCAAAAAAATGTCTGAAGTTAAAATGAATTGATAGTTATTCATTTATTCATGATCTGCATCTCATTAAACATTCAAAACAGTTTTCTACGACTAGTACAGGTACCAAGGTTCCACTATGGTAGACTGAAGATCAACCCAGGCTTCAGAGCCCACTGCAAAATTCAGGAGATCGTGAAGGAGCCCATGCTTGAAATGAGGTCAGACTTCGCGAATCTGCAGGAAAAACAACTTTACAGTGCAAATCTTCGACTGCGAGGCATGGAGGAAGGAGATGCCGGCCATACCACAGGACGCGTTCGTCTGGTTCACGGAAGAATCCGGCGGGGAGCGTGGGACAGAGGCAGGTGTTTATTGGGAAGGACCGAGGGTAAGTGATAGTATTTCCCTCGGAGCCCATGCAACGGTCTTTCAGGCAGAAATGTACGCCATCCTGCACTGTGTGCGGGAGAACAAGAAAAGGGGCTACACCAACAAGCGGATCCTCATAGCCACAGACAGCCAGGCAGCACTTAAGGCCCTAAGTAGCCTACGGGTAAATTCCTGGCCGGTGAGTGAGTGCCGAGACGAGACGAGCGCCCTGGCTGAGCAGAATGAGGTCACCCGCATCAGGGTGCCGGGTCACTGGTGGGTCAAAGGCAATGAAGAAGCTGATAGTCTAGGGCAGAGAGGGTCAGCAGAGCCATTTATGGGACCAGAACCGGCTCTGGGCATAATAAAGAGCACTGCCAGGGGAGCCATTAAGTCCTGGGTCAGAAACCAACACAAGGTGTACTGGACAGATTGACCAGGGCTCCGACATGGGAACTCAATAATTGATGAACCCAGATCAAAGAGAGCTGTGGAGCTGCTAAATCTTAGCAGAGGACAGTTCATAAATATAACAGGTCGCTTGACGGAACACATGGCCGTCAAGAAACACCTGCATAAAATGGGGCGCTTCGAGGGGGACCTCGCAGGCAGACTCTCTGGCGAGGGGGAGAAATCAGCCCAGCACATCTTGTGCGAGTGTAAAGTTCTGGACCGCAAAAGACAACTGATCTACGGTCACTCAAGACCGGAGACAGAGCAATATAAAACTACCAATCACTGTGCAGACTGGTTCAAAGCACAGTGATTTTGGAACGGGTGGAGTGAAAAGACTAAGGGCATACACAATAGGCCAAGGGCTGCAGTGATATCGGGTATATCTTAGGAAAAATTGATTTTTGTTTGCAGGATTTTAGAAAATACTCAAAAATATAATTTTAGTACTTAGCTTTCTATATAAATTTAGTTCCGTCGACCTGGGAGCCATAATTCACTATGTGAGGGCTGGAACCTGCGATGAGCACTGATAAGTACACTTGGAGAACCCGAAATTACCACAACACATCTTTTAAAAAGACCTAACGATTGTTTCGCCAACAAACAAACATTTGTGATCGTTAGGTCTTTTTAAAAGATGTGTTGTGGTGATTTGGGGTTCTCCAGGTGTATTTATCAGTGCTCCTCACAGGTTCCAGTCTTCACATTGCTAGAAAGTAAATAATAATAAAGTGTTTTGTTTATTTATTACGATTTGACAGTTCTGTTTTGAGGTTAAGTAGTAAGTGGTTGAAATTGAAATAGATAAAACAACTTGTATATTATGCTTCTAAAAATTCTAAATCAAAGAATAATAACGTGTTTTGCCTCTTTAGTCAGTTTTGTCAGTTCTGTTTTGAGGTTAAATAGTAAATGATTGTATAATATGTTTCTAAAATTGGAAATCAAAGAATAAGAATATTAACCTTAATATTCCTTGATTATTTTTTCAAGTAGGTAAGCTATTTTAATAAGGGATTGACTTCTTGATTTTTATGACTTCAGGAGTAGGAACATTGTGTTTTTTTCAATTTCTGTGTTAAAAACTATTAAAATGAATCTCAGAAGAAATCAGGGCTTAATTCATCATAATGGATTCTTATAAAAAATGAGTCTCACAGAAAATAAAGTTAGATAAAGTAAGCATTTCTCTATATCAGCATCATATCATCATATATATATATATATATATATATATATATATATATATATATATATATATATATATATATATATATATATATATATATATATATACTTATCTAGTCTTCAGTGGGCCAAAGTTTAATAGTGATATTTTAACGGCGCAAAAACTCGTCCCTATTGCGGTTGGACAACGTCAAACACTCCTTCGAAGTTGTTACAGGATTGAGTTTGTGGTAGATTGTAAGCAAACGCGGCACCCACCTTGCTAATTGCTTTCTCATGCAAAATCGAAACCACTGAGCCATGTGATATGCCTATGGCTTCCACAATCTCCCGCACTTACAATCTCCGATTGGCCAACACCATATCGTGCATTTTTTCAATTGTTTCGGGTGTAGCGACCTCAACTGGACGTCCAGAAGGTTCAGCGTCATTTGTGCTTGTACGGCCGCAACGAAATTCAGTAAACCACTTTCTTATCATGGAAATTGATGGTGCAGAGTCCCTCATAGTATTTATCAAGCTTAGCCTTGGTTTGAGTATGCTTTTTCCGCAAAAAATAATGTTTGATGAGTACACGAAATTCACTTTTTTCTATTTTCATTATAACTCAAGAGGTTGTCTGCTTTTAATGGCTATCTAACACAAACTAAATGACGCAGCTTGTCCAAAATTTGACAGGAGTCAACTTCACATCCTGTGAAGAGGCGGGAAATTCAAAAAGTCACGGACTTATTGACCCGCCCAGCTCGTAAAGAAGCAGTTAGTAAATAGTGCTCGCATCAATCGCTCTAGGCCGTATTAATATTGATTAATAACATAGGTACTATGTGTTTGAATAACAAGAAAATTTTATCGTTTATGAATGATAAATGTTTGTAGAAGGAAAAATATCATTTATGAACGAAAATGGCAAATCAATTTTTTTTAAAACAGTAGGAGGAACGCATAACCGCCATCGCTTAAGAGCCTGGCAAAGTATTACATGATATGTAATATATGTAAAAATAAATCACATTTTAAAATATAAAATCAATTTAACAGAATATACAATTAAGGCAAAGTATCTTACCGCGATGAAGGCCTGAACGAAGTGTGCTATTCGCATAGTAGCCAGTACTGGCGGTGTTATTTCGAGGGGAAAGGGCAGTACCAACCCTTGCACCTCGGCCGCCCTTCACTGCGCTCTATTCACGATTGTTCCGTTGTTGCTCCATAGGGTACCATATCACATCATTTTTCCTCTGGGATTTTCAATTTTGACAGTTCTGGAAACAAACAATACAATTACTATGATAAGCTCGATCTTATTTAAGAGACATTGTAAAATTAAAACAGCAGACCAAATAAATAAATAGGCAACAACAACTTATACAATCAGCTTAATAACAATAAGTGCCAGTTGTAATATTTGAAAGACAGAAAAAAATTCTGACGCAGCAAATTAGGGTAATCCAATTTTCTTGAACATTTTTCTTTCATAATATATTTTCTCATTAACCAAGAAACTTTAATTTGATACATTTTATCAAAATAAATCCTTCGCTATTGGGAGAGCATGATTTTTGAAAGAAGATAAATATTC
This sequence comes from Tillus elongatus, assembly GCA_964006375.1. Taxonomy (NCBI): domain Eukaryota; kingdom Metazoa; phylum Arthropoda; class Insecta; order Coleoptera; family Cleridae; genus Tillus; species Tillus elongatus. The sequence continues at coordinate 75,728,894 of OZ023262.1, forward strand.
TTCACAAAAAAAAAACATAAGAATTAAAACTGACGTTAAATATGTTGTTTTGTTTCAAGTTGGCTGCCCTGATAGACCCGAAGAGAGAAATTGTGAAGCAGCCTAAAGCTTGGTCTGAGAGTATTTCCATTCGAAGATTCAGACCCAGAAAAGACAATTTTTTTGGAAGAAAAGAGAATAAGAATTATAAAGCTCCCACATCATAATGTGCAGGGACTTTTACACAAAATGAACCCAATAAAGTTGATGGCCAATCTGTTGACCCCCATTTCTTATCTCATATATGTGTCAACACGAGTTAAATGAGACGAATATTACGTCATTCGACATACAGGGATATGCTACAATAACTAGCTCCCACCGAGTTAGACATTTAGGTGGTAACTGCACTGACTCAATTTACCACATTTCTAAAGATCTGAAGATCATTTTACTAACAAATTAAGCATCATTAAAGGATGAAATATTCATAATACTTAGAAAATTTTATCCTTTGAAGACGCTAACTTCGTTAGTAAAATGCTCGTCAGCTCTTTAGAAATGTGTTGTGGTGAATTGTCTTCCTCCAAGTGTACTTATTAGTGCCCATCACAAGTTCCAAATGTTACTTAGTCATATAAGTGGTGGTGCTATTATTTTTGCTAAGAACAGTATATAAGACCAAGTTAAAGAACTGACATTTATTAAAAATGTGCAACTGAAAAACATTTTGAATCTGTCGGGATAGAAATTGGTATAATAATCCGTTTAGTAAGTTTATACCGTTCACCTTTGGAAAGTTCAGATATATTATTATATGGGTTGATTTATCTGTTAAATCAAATAATTTAACTCACAGATCTGTCTTGATATGTGGAGATCTGAATGTCGACAAAATGAAGGAAGGCAATAACGATGGATGTTATTGGGATTAAGTGAAGATTAGAGCCTGTGATGAGCACTGATAAGTATACCTGGAGAACCCGAATCCTAACAACACATCTTTTCAAAGACCTGACGATCGTTTCACTAACAAAGTTAGCGTCATCAGAGAATGAAAAGTTCTAAACTACTTACAGCTAAACTTCATCTTTCATACTACGTCTTAGGTAATGACCGATAAGCAGAGGGACGAAATCACAGGCAAATTTCCTGTGTATTGTATATCTATTAATTGCCTAACGACGTTTTTGAACTTCCGTTATAACTTTACCTGCCGAATTTAGGATTACTTTCCATGTGAAAGACAGAGTGTAAACAAATAGCTATAAATCAATAGCGGAGCTCGGTTTAAGGAACTTTTACTTTTTATTGCCTTAGAAATATAAACACTTTTGTACGCATCTGACTTCGCTGGCTGTCTAACATTTTTAATAAGTTTGAGACTCTCTTGATCTATGTGGTGATTATTATCCCAAATTTGTTGTTCCGCGCATGGGTTGTCTATACTACCGTATTTCAGCTGTGTCAGATGCTTCTTAAATCTGGTTTCAATAGTTAGTTTAGTCTCGTCAACGTATTTACGATTACAATATTTACCATACTTTATCTATGTGGTTATTATCTTAAATATGTTGTGCCAGGCATGACTTGTTTACACTACCGTATCTTAGCTGTGCCAGATGTTCCCTGAATCTAGTCTCAATGGTTCTCTTAGTCTGCCTGACGTATTTAAGATTGTAAGCTTTACAACTGATCTCATAAATACCATACATTTCAGTGCCTTTATCTTAATCTTTTGTACTACCTAACAAATTTTTAAATTATTTTGTTGTTGAAAAAGTTAGCTGTAAATCCGCTTTCTTAAAAATGCTCTCGAGACCCCTTTGTGATACTCGGTTCAAATGGTAGGTAAACAAACTTTTTCTGTATATTTCTTGAATGCCGCGGATTTCGCTAACATTTTCTTTGTTCTGTGTTTATAAATTTTTCCAGTAAGCAGTCCCAATATCCGTTATATTTAACCAAGTTTTTAATGTACTCTAAATCTCGACTTACTCTTCGTCTACTTAAGGGAAATTTTATTAATCTATTTACTAAGAAAATTAAAGTTTTTGTGTAAACGTATGATGCGAGTCATTTGGAATGTAACTTAGAGTGGTAGTTCCTGAGGACATCGAATTCAAGAGAGTCATTATTTTTACTAACTACTACATCTAAAAAGGACGTTTACTGTTAACTTCCAATTCGTGGATGAATTTTATTTAATCAAATTGACAGTTGAGTCTATTATTAAAGTCATCTACTTTGCAAATATTTTTGTTAAACACTGAAAAAATATCGTTCACATAACGTAAGCACACTTTAGGAAAATACTCACTTTCGTTTTCTAAATCCGTGCCAAATCTACTCATGAAAAGGTCCGCAAAGAATGGAGCTAGGGTTGCTCATTTCCGTGCCTTGGGTTTGTTCAAAAACTCATTTGTAAATTGAACGTCAGTTTTAGACGTTATATATATATATATATATATATATATATATATATATATATATATATATATATATATATATATATATATATATATATATATATATATATATATACATACTTTTCCGCCTTCTACCGTGCTTATTGGATGATGTGTGACCATTGTTTGGAGTTCTGGACTGATGTCTTGCGCTGCGATGTGCCAGTATACAAGGTGTTTAAAAAAGATGGGGCAATATTTAAGGGGTTGATTTCCCAGGTCATTTTATGAAAAAAAGTTCCCATAAATATAGGTGCTAAAATGCATTGTTTCCAAGATACAAGGTGTTAAAATTTTTTGTAAAATAACGATTTTTAAAAAATAATTCGAATATCTCCTCACCGATTGTTTTGAAATTTGGCAGCGTTGTTTGTATTGTTGATGGGCTGATTTAGACCTAATTAGATACAGATTGTTAAGTCCATTGGTGTTAGGGGGGCACCTCAATAAAATTTAGTGACATAAAAATGTACGCCACTCACTGCAATATGATTTGTATATTATTTTGAGATAAAGAAACTAAAACTATAAGTTTTTTGTCTCTTGAAATTTCTCCGTTTCTTCGTTTACACGATTACACGATAGAAAATAAAAACCTTCTTATGTCATGTCCATTTATCATACAGAAAATCACAAACACGAACAATAATTTTTGTTGAGGTGTCCCCCCTAATGCCAATGGACTTAACAATCTTTAGCTAATTAGGGTCAAATCAGCCCATTATTACTATAAACAACGCTGCCAAATTTCAAAACAATCGGTGAGGAGATATTTGAATTATTTTTAAAAAATCGTTATTTTACAAAAAAAATAAACACCTTGTATCTTGGAAACAATGAATTTTAGCACCTATGTTTATGGGAACTTTTTTTCATAAAATGACCTGGAAAATCACCCCTTAAATATTGCCCCGTATTTTTTTAACACCCTGTATAGGTATGGTATATCGTAGTGATGGGTTATTATACAGTAACGAATATTTGTATTCGTTACTTTGAAATGCCCACAGTAACGAGTACTCATTTAAAAAGTAATCAGTACTTAGTACCAACTTAGCGCCTCCTTGGCCGTGCGGGAATGTCGATTCAGACTTTCCAATACGGACTCGGGGGACGACGGTTCGAGACTCACCGGCGGCGGATGAGTTTTCAAATCACTGTCGTCGTTGAGATGGAGTTCAAGGTGGAGGGTAGGTTAGTTTAGATGAGCAAAAAGGGTCAGCAATGGCCTAATTGCCAGTAAGCATCTTACCTTTTAGTACCAACTTGTTTGCATGTAGGTATCTCAAATATTATTATTATTATTGTTTATTGTCAAAAATTATACATTATGTTAATACAATAAGTATTATGCGACTTGTGGTGTATCATATAACACAATTTAGAAGGTTGAATCCTAAATAGTTTGACAGTCCGACACCAAATTCAATAAACTTCAGATTTTGACGTACCAAACTTAAATTATTTTATCTCTTCTATTTCGCACCTTCTAACACTTCAACCATCACCTTCATTTACCATACATCTCTGCTATTCCATAATGTCTTTCTAACTGCTATTCTTTCCAAGCAACCCATATTTTCACCAAAATGTTTAAATTTGTGGGAGATAAAAATTACTTTAGTATTCATTTATATTCGATACGATACTATTATAGATAACCGTAATTCCCTCGGTAATGAATATTTCGTACGCTAGAATACTGATATATTACATATACAGACTGGGGGACACAACCGTGTTTTGGTATTTCGTATTTTGTTTTGTACGTGTATAAATACATATAGAATATAATAAGCTGAAAGCGGAGCAAATAAATTTGAACGTTTAGGAAAGAAAAAATTTCGGGACGCAGCAGGGGCGTTATAGTAGCAAATTTTCATAAGAACTGTACACTATTATTATACGGAATATTAGTAAAGTTAATACTTTAAACTTACACAGACCTTTAATATCGATTTTAGAGGTCCTGGTACGCGCAGATTTGAAGAATTCTTTCGAAAGTGTTACCATCGATATCTCTATATTACCAAATAAATCTTGCGTTCTAACTCCTTTTGAGAAAAATGCGCAAAACTCAATTTTCGATGAAGCTAAAGAATTAACTTTTACTATATCTGCAGATAGTGCAAGTCTCTTTAAAAGAAACTTGTATTACAAATTTCATTACAGTTAGACAAAAGATTCCCACAAGGAAATATTTAGAAAAGTAAAGTATCTGTCAAATTATAAACATAGCAGTTATTTTACCTTATTATATCGCCTGTGTGGTTTCGTTTTAGTCAATCTAATCAAACCAGGTTTTTCAATATCAACAATAACAAAATTACAAATTAAGACTCAAAGGTGACAAACTTATTCAGGCGTTTTAGACAAAAATGAGATGTTGTTCAAAACGTATCAAATCTGTGCACTATTGTTTCTCCAAATGCCAAAATAAAACATAAAAAACATACATTCATCAAGCTGGATTTGACCGCGTAACCTTCTGCTTAGGAGGCAAGCACGGTACTCCCTGCACTAACTAGGCACGCGTCAACAAAGGTTTCATGTTCGTGATACTTTAGATCGGCTTCATGCCTGGGATATTATATTCAAAGTATACGTAATTGACTACAGAATTTGTAGAATTACCATTGAAACACATCCCACGACTGTTTCGGTCTTATATGACGTCATATGTTTGAGTTTAAAGATAAAAGAAACTATTTTAGAATCATCTTTATAGAGACTTGGCTTGGTTTTGTGTACATTTCTAGTACCTATATTATACGACAGCATAATATATATATATATATATATATATATATATATATATATATATATATATATATATATATATATATATATATATATATATATATGTATGTATTGTAAACATCATCGTGGCCAACTAAAGTGAGATTAAACGGCCACTATTGTAATAGAAAAAAAGTTCGGGACACAGCAAGTGCGTTATGGTGGTGAATTTTCATTAAATGCTTCATATTTGAATAAATAAATTTTCTATAAACTTAAAACGTTGAATTTTGGTATGTGGTCAGGTCTTTCCCAAGGCAACAGATCACCAAATTTCATTAACATACCTTTGTAATTTTCGGGAAATATTTTTTTTCGAAATAAAACTCAAAATTTTCAAGGAAAACCTTTTTCTGGATAACGAACTCGTCCAAGCCATTAATAAAAGAAAGGTACTTGCCGAGTTTGATCCAGATCGGTTAATTATTTTTTGGGTTATCGGTTAGATACATATAGATACACACACACACACACACACACACACACACACACACACACACACACACACACACACACGCACACACACACACACACACACACATATATATATATATATATATATATATATATATATATATATATATATATATAAATAAACATAAAAAATTGAAACTGATCCCGGATATGGTATCTAGTGGTCCTAGTTCGCGCTCATTTGAAAAAATTGTTGCAAAGTCTCACCATCGATACCTCTCTATTAGTGAATTTTTTTAAATAGAAATTCACTAATAGAAAATTGCTAATAATTCGAAAAGTAACAGTTTTTTAGTGAATTTTCGTAGAAAAAATTCACTAATGGGGAGATCCAGACTTTTGAAATAATAGGCCGATTTTGATAACATTTGGCACATACCTTCCTTTTGTTGTAAATGGCTTGGATAAGTTCGTTAGTCAGGAAAATCGGACGAGGTTTTGCGGGAAAATTTTGAGTTTTCATTCGAAAAAAAATTATATATCTGTAATTAACAAAGTAAGGGCAACCAGATTTGGTGGGCATGTTCATATCATCATAGGTAAGCTACGTACCAAAAGCTAGCTCTGTGGGTTAAAGGACAAAAAAGTTACAGGCATTTAAAGAAAAATAAATTTGGGTTTGCCTCAAAACGTCAAAGTCGCGATTTAAAATGTCAACATTGGTAGTATTTAGGCAATGAACCTGCAATTAATATGAGCTATGGAAAGAAAATGCCTCAAGAAGAATGCTTTACAAAGCCTGAACTCTTAGTTTCAATCGTCATTGTCCTTCATTTTACTTAAACATTTTTTTTGGACGAACACGCCCTATGTTATTGCATTTTCCATCGAAATATAATACATATTTGTAAGAAAAGAATTCCGGGACGCAGCAAATGCGTTATGGTAGCGAATTTTCATTAAATGCTTCAAATCTGAATAGCTCAATTTGCTATTAACCTATAAGGTAGACCAGGAAACCAGTTTTATATATATATATATATATATATATATATATATATATATATATATATATATATATATATATATATATATATATATATATATATATATATGCTGCGCTAAAACTGTATTTGAGGCCGCTCATGAAGCTGCAAATATAGTGTCGTTTAATAATTGATTGAATCCCCCAGTTAAATAACAATTACTTGGCAAATTTTTAATTTCATGTCGTCTGTGATTTTTCATAATTGCGGCCGATATTTCACGATTGTTGGTTCGGGTAATATGCTTTATGCCTGTTATATATTTAGTTTGGTTAGCTTTGATGTATGGTTTATATCAATCAACACGTGGCAGTTAACTACTCTGTCCGTCAGGCATTGGACTTTAACCACTAAGTTGTTTCAACGCATGTCTTTGGGCTTTTATTTTTAATTTGGAAAAAACTCTAAAGTGTGTGTATCAAATTACTTAAAATTCACGACATAGGTTTGTTTGCACTATTTCTAGCCACATGTAAAGTCTCATTCCAGTTACTTTGATACTTACAAAAATATAGCGTTTTCAAAAAGTTTAACCCGAAGTCCAAAACCTAATAAAAATGCGAGTATTGGATACCTATGTTTAATTGCTAGATAGCCATGACTTTAAGCAAGATTCAATATTCGTTGTCAAGATAACATTCCTCAGTTTGCAAGTTTGTTGTCTCTGTGTTTGTGTGTAATCTGTTATCTAAAAAACGTCGAATTCTTATACAAACGAAGTATTTCTAAATCTGTTTTACATGAATGGCCACTGTAACAAAATTAATTCTAGAGCATGCAGAAAGTTTAATGAGCACTATCCAAATGCAGTTCCAATTAATGAAAATAAATTTAGGAGCATACAAAGTAACTTTATGAACAAAGCTCTCATAAAGAATCCAAGAAGATTGCAAATTGAACCTGCAACAGGTAACGAGGACAATTATTATTTACTTTGGATTGCTTTCGTTGTAGACGAGGACGTAGTCAAACAGTCTTTGAATGAAACTATTGATTTAATTAATATAGAGTCTTCGAAAAAGAAATACCAAAATTAAGATGAAAAAACTGTTGAAATTTAAGTTTTTCAAATAGAAAGCCGCTATTTTACTTAGCTAAGACTATTCCTCATTTAAAAACAGGAACATTTTATATGAGATTGCATATTAAAAAAACGTTACTTTTCGAAGTATTAGCAATTTTCTATTAGTGAATTTTTATTAAAAAAATTCACTAATAGAGAGGTGAGACTTTGCAACAATTTTTTCAAATGAGCGCGAACTAGGACCACTAGAACCCATATCCAGGATCAGTTTCAATTTTTATATGTTTATATATATATATATATACATATATATATATATATATATATATATATATATATATATATATATATATATATATATATATATATATATATATATATATGTATCTATATGTATCTAACCGATAACTCGAAAAATAATTAACCGATTTGGATAAAACTCGGCAAGTACCCTTCTTTTATTAATGGCTTGGACGAGTTCGTAAGCCAGGAAAATCGGATAAGCTTTTCCTGGAAAATTTTGAGTGTTATTTCCCGAAAATTACAAAGGTATGTTAATGAAATTTGGTGATATGTTGCCTTGGGAAAGACCTTACTACATACCAAAATTCAACGTTTTTAAGTTTATAGAAAATTGGTTTATTCAAATATGAAGCATTTAATGAAAATTCACCACCATAACGCACTTGCTGCGTCCAGAACTTTTTTTCTGTTACAATAGTGGCCGTTTAATCTCACTTTAGTTGGCCACGATGACGTTTACAATACAACTGTCAGGCAGATGCTAAATTAATGTCACTCGCTTTTTAATGGAATAGGTGAAAAGCTTTTTTCAGGAACATGTGACACAATTTGGTTGTAAACTTGGGTGGATATTTTGATCACTCTTAATAACAATTACTTATGTAATGCTTTTTGCAATATTGTAAACTTTGTTTTTTGTAAAGATATTTATAGGTGATATTTTTTGTAAATAAGTTTGTATAAAGGAGAAAAACTACTCTAAGTTCATAGTGTGTATATAACTTTTATTATCCTAATTTAATTAACTCTACTTTTTTTTATGTTTTTTATGTTACTATTTTTTGTAAATAAGTTGTATAAAGGAGAAAAACTACTCTAAGTTCATAGTATGTATATAACTTTTATTATCCTAATTTAATTCACTCTACTTTTTTTTTCTGTTTTTTATGTTACTTTCATGCTTAAGTTAATATATTTATTTTATTACTTATGTGCACACACAAACCTAATTTGGTTTATAGTGCATGAATAATTTATCTTTCCTGTAAAATGCTATTATTGTATTTTTTCTGTATTTTGTGTTTTTGGACAAATAAATATTATTATTATTATATTATTATTATTAATTGGAATTGGTGGCTCACCCTATATATATATATATATATATATATATATATATATATATATATATATATATATATATATATATATATATATATATATATATACAGGGTGATTCTTTGGCGAAAAATAAGGGGTTTATTTTTTATACAGTTTTTCTTGAAACCCCTTCCCTTCTCCTACAAGTTACAGCCCTTTGAAATCTTGGTAAAAAAAAGTTTTCATTAAATTTCTTCGTCATGAAATAATTTGAAAAAACGAAATTTTGCAGATTCATAAGGCTAAAAAAATGACAGTTTTAAATGTATTTTGTAACCCTATAATGTTACCACCACCACCAGGGTGAAAAAACTTACCCTTACATTATTTTTTATCAGCACTTTTTATTGCGTGTACCGTTTTCTATTAAAAAAATGATTTAGAAAGAAGGATTCATTCAGCAACTTTTTTATGTCGTCACATTTTCTCATAAAATTGTTAGTTTCATCACAAAAAAAATATGTATTACTCAGATCGATGTCACAGGAATTTACAGTGGTTGTTATTTGCTGAAAAATCAAGTACGTGGTAGGCTGTCAAATTACTTCATAATTACACTAATATTAATTATTCTGGTTGTTGTCAATCTATCGAGAATTTTTTAAACACTTAGAACAAATAAGTGAATACAATGGTAAATTATACCAATTCTGAAATGGCAGATATGCATTTTGAATATGGCCGTGCTAATGGCAATGGATTAAGAGCACAGCGTCTCTACACTGAGTTATATCAAAATAGAACTGTACCCCATCACAACATATTCGCACGCATTCATCAACGTCTGCAAGAAGAAGGAAAATTTTCAAGAAGTGCCGCCGATTGCGGGCGTTCTAGAGAAGTACGAACTGTAGCACTTGCAGAGGCTGTCCTCAATTTAATTGAAGAATCTCCTGGTACAAATACAATAAGAATCGCTAAAGTCTTAAATGTCAGCTATTCCACGGTATTTATCATTTTAAAAGAACAACTACTGTATCCCTACCATATCCAACGAGTTCAAGCGCTCTTACCTCGTGATTTTTTACCTCGCTTAATTTTTTGTCAATGGATGCTTCAAATGATCATCGCAAATTCCACAGTTCTTATCTCGTATTTTATTTACTGATGAGGCTAACTTTTTTGGCGAATCTTTTAGAAATTTTCATAATAACCAAATATGGTCTGAAGAAAACCCATACGAAATTACGGAATCTCATTTTGAACACCAGTTTCCATTAAATGTATGGCTTGCTGTCATTGATGATGACTTAATTGGACCATATTTTCCTCCGATAAGACTAAATGGAGAAGTGTACTGTCATCTGCTCAAAGAAGAGTTGCCCCTACTTCTTGAAAATATTCCTTTAAAAATTAGACAACAAATGTGGTACATGCACGACGGGGCTGCGGCGCTCGTAACTACTTGAAGGAAGTTTACCAAAATCGTTGGATAGGTCGAGGAGGTCCACAGAATTGGCCTGCCCGATCTCCTGAATTGAACCCGTTGGATTTTTGCCTGTGGGGGGTTTTCTGAAAACCTTAGTTTATTCAAGTCTTGTTAAAAACATCTATAACCTCAGAAATCGTATTATCGCATCATGTGATGTTATAAGAAACACACCCGGTATTTTTCATAGAATACGAAGTTCAATGAGAAACAGACTAGAGTCATACCCTCTCTCAGAAGGTGGGCAATTTCAACATTTATTATGATGATACGTACTGACATTTTGTTAACATTTCTTTTCGTTTCTTAGTTTGTTAATTATTAATTATAAAATAGTAGTACAATAGTTGTTGTTTCTTATTATGAATTTTTGGAAATTAGTAAAAGCAAGAACAATACATATTAACATATTAGTGTAATTATGACGTTATTTGACAGCCTACCACGTACTTGATTTTTCAGCAAATAAAAACCACTCTGAAAATTCATGTGACATCGATCTGAGTAATATTTTTTTTGTGATGAAACTAACAATTTTATGAGAAAATGTCAAGACATAAAAAAGTTGATAAATGAATCCTTCTTTCCAAATCATTTTTTAAAAATAGAAAACGGTACACACAATAAAAAGTACTGATAAAAAATAATGTAAAGGTAGGTTTTTTCACCCTCTTGTGATAACATTATAGGGTTACAAAATCCATTTGAAACTGTCATTTTATTAGCCTTATGCATCTGCAAAATTTTGTTTTTTAAAATTATTTCATAACGGAGAAATTTAATGAAAACTTTTTTTTTGCCAAAATTTCAAAGGGCTGTAACTTGTAGGAGAAGGGATTTCAAGAAAAACTTTATAAAAAAGACACCCCTTATTTTTCGCCAAAGAATCACCCTGTAAAATTTTTCGCATCAATTTAGAAACACCCTGTATATAAATTGAAACTGACCCTGTTTGAAGAAATTTTTTCACAATTCAAAAGTCGCGATCTCCTCATCGGTGAATTTTTCTACGAAAATTTACAAAAATAGATTTTTATGCCTGTACCTAAGTTAAAGGCGTTTTCGAATGATGTAAAAAAAATCTGGACGCAGCAAGTGCGTTATGGTAGTGAATTTTCATTAAAATGTTTTTAATAACAAGTATGTGTTTTTTTTAAGAAAGCAGGCATCAAATTTGGTTACCAGTATAACCTATATAGTAAAAACAATGTGCCATGTTTCATCAAAATAACTTTATTGTGTGAAAATGTACAAAAATTTCCAAAAGTAAACTTAAAGTGCTCCCGAAAAAACACGTTTCTTGGTCAACCTTATAGCTTAATAGCAAATTGAGCTGTTCAAATATGAAACATTTGATCAAAATTCGCTACCATAACGCACTTGCTGCGTCCAGAATTTCTTTTCTTACAAACATGCATTATATTTCGATGGAAAATGCAAAAATGCAATAACATAAGGCGTGTTTGATAAAAAAAAAGGAAATTTGTATCACCAACGACTTATGGGCCACCCTGTGATTGTAGAAATATTATTCTAAGATGTAGCTCAAGACACCCTATAATTAATATATACAATGTTTTTTCATATCTTGTATAATAACGGATATATTGAGCTTTATTGATTTTTTACGAAAATTCGACAAAAGTTATTAACCATTAAACGATAAACTCTATAGCTAAGGCTACTGCCAAGCATCAGAGAAAGGGTCTATTTGAAATGAATTTTCTGCAAATAATTTAGTAAAATGAAGGACAATGACGGTTGAAACTAAGACTTCAGGGTTTGTGAAACATTCTTCTTGAGACATTTTATTTTCATAGCCCGTATTAGATTCAAGTTCTTTTCCTAAATGTTGCCAATTTTGACGTTTAAATCGCAACTTTGACGTTTTGTGAAAAACTCCAATTTATTTTTGTTTAAATGCCTATAACTTTTTTGTCTTTTGACCTACAGAGCTAAATTTTGGTATGTAACTTGCCTATAATGATATAAACCTGCGTATAAAATTTGGTTGCCCTTACTTTGTTAATTTTGTAGATATAAATTTTTTTCTAAAGAAAACACAAAATTTTCCGGGAAAACCTCGTCGGATTTTCCTGGATAACGAACATATCCAAGCCACTTGCAAAAGGAACGTACTCACGCGATTTTGACGTTTTGAGGAGAACCCAAATTTATTTTTCTTTGAATGCCTGTAAGTTTTTTGTTATTTAACCTACGGAGCTAAATTTTGGTAGGTAACTTGCCTCTAATGATATAAACCAGCGTATGAAATTTGGTTGCCCTTACTTTGTTAATTTTAGAGATATAAATTTTTTTCGATTTTTTTCGAAAGAAAACAAAAAAAAATCCGGGAAAACCTCGGCGGATTTTCCTTGCTGACGAACTTATCCAAGCGACTTGCGAAAGGAAGGTATGTGCCAAATTTTATCAAAATCCGTCTATTATTTTTTAAGTTATAGGTGTGACACATAAATATATATATATATATATATATATATATATATATATATATATATATATATATACATATAAAGTCTGAAACTGACCTCGGATTTGGGTTCCGGGGGTCCTAAATAGCGCTCATTTGAAGAAATTTTTTCAAAATTCGAAAGTCGAGATCTCCTCATTAGTGAATTTTTTTTAAGAAAATTCACTAATAAGAATCCAATAAATTGGATGTGTTTAGGTGTAGTGACTTTACTGTACACAATAATTTTACAGCAATTCAGATACAAAATAAGCATGCACACGGTTGTAAGTTTAAAAATAATTACCGTGTTTTCACAACACCAGAGGACCTGTATCTATTAAATGGAGATAAACAAATTTCCACAAGTCTGTTAGCAATCAAAGTAACACTACGGCCTCTGCATATTTTGCATTCTTACCTTGAAAAACATTTGAATAATTACTCAATATACATACCAGCTCGATATAATTTATAAGCATGCAACATCTATTTACTATTTACCTATGTTTGTTTGCTATTTGAGATGACAAGTGGTTCTATAAAAGGGATATAAATATACCAATTTGTTACTGAACACACTAATAAAGATACAACATCTAATAATGCAATCAATCAAGAGAGACGGTGATTATCTGATCACTAATCTGATCTAATCAGAGCTATCAGCTAATATAGGCACTTGTACGCAACTGTTTGACTATCCACCCACTAGGTGACGCTCCTATTGGCGCTTCAGACGCCCACTTGTTGATCTGTGCTTGGCTCTCATTAGAGCAGGAATGGGGTACGGGCTGGATACGCCTCCGGGAATATTTATAGTTTGAACATTATTCCGTATATTTCATAACTACATTTTCAATATTTTATATTTCAGACGTCGTCACTTACGACAATGTAAAGCAATGGATAAGTTGGCTAGACTAAATACAATGGGGTGTTGTTAATAGAGCAAAATTCATTTGGGCCAAATCGTCACTCGGGGGTTAACTCTAGTCGTTTATAATTATGTTTCGTAAACTTAAATATTCTCAAGTTTTCAAACACACAATGATACAAGACACTTTTAATGCAAAAGCTCCTACAGTACTTTTTAACGAATCTACGTGAAAAACTTCGCCAATGAGAGCTGACCGATTACTTGCTTGTGTAATTGATTTTAAAAAGTTTATTAGCCAGGAAAGTGGAACCAGTTTTTTCGGGAAAATTTTGTGTTCCATTCGGAAAATGTTTGTGTTTCCAGAAATAAAAAGTTATATTTCTATGGAAAATGCAAGAATACTATAATAAAACTCTGGACGCAGCAAGTGCGTTATGGTAGTGAATTTTCATAAAAATGTTTCTAATAGCAAATATGTTTTTTTAAGAAAGCAGGCACCAAATTTGGTTACCAGTATAATCTATATATTAGAAACAATGTGCCATGTTTCATCCAAATAACTTTATTGTTTGAAAATGTACAAAAATTTCCGAAAGTAAACTTAAATTGTTCCCGAAAAAACTGGTTTTCTGGTCAACCTTATAGGTTAATAGCAAATTGATTCAAAATTTGAAGCATTTAATAAAAATTCGCTACCATAACGCACTTGCTGCGTCCAGAATTTCTTTTCTTACGAAGATGTATTATATTTCGATGGAAAATACAAAAATGCAATAACATAGGGCGTGTTCGATTAAAAAAATTCACTAAAAAAAAAAGAAAATTTGAATCACCAACGACTTATGGGCCAGCCTGTAATTGTGGAAATATTTTTTAAGATGTAGCTTAAGACACCCTACAATTAATGTATACAACTTTTTTTCGTAACTTGCATAATAACGGATATATTGTGCTTTAATGATTTTTTACGATAATTCGACAAAAATGATATACCATTAAACGATAAACTCTATAGCAAACACTACTGCTAAAGCATCAGAAAAAGGGTCTATTTGAAATGAATTTTCTGGGAATATTTTAGTAAAATGAAGGACAATGACGATTGAAACTAAGAGTTCAGGCTTTGTAAAACATTATTCTTGTGACATTTTCTTTCCATAGATCATATTAATTTCAGGTTCACTGCCTAAATATTAACAATTTTGACGTTTAAAATCGCGACTTTGACGTTTTGAGGAAAACCCAAATTTATTTTTCTTTAAATGCCTGTAACTTTTTTGTCTTTTGATCTACAGAGCTAAATTTTGGTAGGTAACTTGCCTATAATGATATAAACCCGCGTATAAAATTTGGTTGCCGTTACTTTGTTAATTTTGGAGATATAAATTTTTTTCGAAAGAAAACACAAAATTTTCCGGGAAAACCTCGGCAGATTTTCCTGGCTAACGAACTTATCCAAGCCACTTGCAAAAGGAAGGGACTCACCAATTTTGACATTTAAAATCACGACTTTGACGTTTTGAGGAGAACCCAAATTTATTTTTCTTTGAATACCTGTAACTTTTTTGTCCTTTACCCTACGCAGCTAAATTTTGGTAGGTAACTTGCTTATAATGACATAAATCCGCGCATGAAATTTGGTTGCGCTTACTTTGTTAATTCCGGAGATATAAATTTTTTTCGATTTTTTTCGAAAAAAAACACAAAATTTTCCGGGAAAACCTCGGCGGATTTTCCTGGCTAACGAACTTGTCCAAGCCACTCGCGAAAGGAAGGTATTCACCAAATTTTATCAAAATCGGGCCATTATTTTTTTAGTTATAGGTGTGACACATAAATATATAAACATATATATATATATATATATATATATATATATATATATATATATATATATATATATATATATATATATATATATATATATATATATATATATATATATATATATATATAAACATATAAAGTCTGAAACCGACCTCGGATTTGGGTTCCAGGGGTCCTAAATAGCGCTCATTTGAAGAAATTTTTTCAAAATTCAAAAGTCGAGATCTCCTCATTAGTGAATTTTTTTTAAGAAAATTCACTAAAAGGTGTTTGATTAAAAAAGAAAAGAAAATCACCAACAACTAATAGTCCAGCCTGTGATTTTACAAATAATTTTATAAGATGCAGCCCAAAACACCCTATAATTAACGTATACAGTTTTTTCTCGTATCTTGTATAATAACGGATATATTAAGCTTTACCTTGGAAATGCGTCATCCTGTATATATGAAAACAGATAGAAACTGAAAGTAACCCTGGATATGGGTTCTAATTGGCCTAGTTCGCGCTCACTTGAAGATAACTTTTTAAAATTCAAAAGGGGTGGTCTCCTCATTAGCGGATTTTTTCTACGGAAATACGCCAAAAATTTTATAGACCATTAAACGATAAACTCTATAATTTTATTTTGATGTTTCAAATCGCGACTTTGACGTTTTGAGAGGAAAATCCGAATTTTTCTTTAAATACTTGTTATGATGCAAATCTCCGTACTAAATTTGATTGCCATAACTTTGTTATTTCCGGAGATATAAAAATGTTCCGAAACAAAACACAAAATTTTCCGGGAAAAACCTTGTCGATTATCTGCGCTAACAAACTTGTCCAAGCCACTTGCAAAAGGAAGGTACTCATCAAATTTAATCGAAATCGGTTCATATATATATATATATATATATATATATATATATATATATATATATATATATATATATATATATATATATATATATATATATATATATATATATATATATATATATATATATATATATATATATATATAGGTGTTTCAAAAATGATGGTCCATGTTACAAGTGCACATTCAGCACAAAAAAATAAGACTATTTTTTCATATAAACATGGGTCCGCAAATGCTTCGTTATTTAAATACAGCGTGTTAAAGTTATTTGTTTTCGTCAGTGGTTCACGAATAAGTCTGAGTCAAATTAAAATTTTGGCGTGAAAGTTGGGATGCGGGGGTTTTTGAGGGTAAGAAATTTAAATATGTTATTGTTAATAACACTGGTAGAGGGCGCCACCTGTAAGACTATGCTTGCATTCAATTGGATATAATTTTTTGACACCCAGTAATATGGACCTACCGTATAGCTACGTTGCAGCCCTCATCAATTGTAAGCAAAAAATGTATATTTGATCCAAATCTCTCAGACAGCCATTTTCGAGATATTTCAATTTTTTTATGTCGATGTCGCTCAAAAATTATTTTTTTCAAGTAATTAATTGTATTGTCTGCAAATTTTAACAACAAATAAAACAACAAATAGAAAAGTTTATAACATTTTATGATACCTGACTACAATAAATATTTAAAATGGCCACCCTCCACCTCAATACACTTTCGTATTCTGCGGAGCATACAACGTCGTACTATGTGAAATATTTCTGGTGTATTTCTAATTTGTTCTCATCCAAGTACAATTCTTTGCTGCAGATCATCAACATTTTCAACATTTGCTCCATAAACAATACTTTTGAGATGCTCCCATAAATAAAAGTCCATAGGATTAGTATTACCTAGGTAATTTCTGACATTTAGGGCGAAATGTGGGGGGGGGGGTCCGTCATGCATAAACCACAGGTTATGTCGTAAGAGGTACATTTTCTAATAACCCATTTAGTTGGTTTTGCAGGAATTCAAGATAAGTTGTAGCATTAAGTCTGTGGGGTAAAAAATTGGTTCTATCAAATTATACCCTACAATTCCAGTCCATACATTTAAGAAAAATTGCTGTTGATGATGCCTTTCAAAAACTGCGTGGGGATTTTCGTCAGCCCAGATATGGCTGTTACGAGAATTGACGATCCCGTCGCGCCTAAATTCAGACTCGTCAGTGAATAATACACAATTCAATAAGTTCTCTACATTATTATGTTGAAGAAGCCATTGGCAAAATTGTAGGCGAGGTATAAAATCTCTTCCAGGCGATAGTGCCTGCACACGTTGGATGTGATATGGACGCAATTGTAGCTCGTGAAGAACTCGCCATATCGTTGCATTGTATGCTCCCAGATGATTGGCCATTTCCCTAGTACTTACTTTTGGATTTTGTTCAATTTCATCCAGAACAGCCTCTTCAAAATCAGGATTTCGTGCACTTCGTGGTCTGCCTGGATCAGCAGTAACTTTATTAAGGGTACTTGGTAAAAAAATATATTCGAAAGAGAGAGATCGATGTATTAGATAATGTAAGTATGTACCTGTTTCTCGCAGACGGATGTGAATCATCAACATCCTTTGTCTGGAATTCTCCGATTTGGAAAGGCTTTTTCATACAGTCGTTTCGCCTCACAACAGTTACCAAAAGCCCGTGAATACATAACGTGCATGTCTGTTAGTTCATTGTTGGTAAAGAATTCCATATTTAATTAGAAAAATTACGGACAATACAATTAAATACTTAAAAATAGTGAGTAGTCTCAAACGTAAAAGTCAAAGTAGTATATGTCACAACGAAAACGCAAAAGTCAAGTCCCGTAACGATGGAAACCACTTTGTTAAATGGATTGTTCAAAGTTTGTTATCATGGCTTTTTATTTTATCTTCATGATCGTGTCTTGTCAATTCTTTTATCTGGTAAGATTTTGAATTTTAACTAGAGAATAAGAAAATTAAGTTTATACATACTGATAGTAATTAAAAGGTGAAAAATGTATTCTTATGATTTGTCGCAGAATCCCCCACCCAACCCACCTTTGTCCACCGCTCTAAGGAGTAGGCAGATTGAGGCCTTAGAGTGTCCTTACATATTTCCTTTGCCTCTTGAAACCAACCCAACCCACCTTTGTCCACCGCTCTAAGGAGTAGGCAGATTGAGGCCTTAGAGTGCCCTTATATATTTCCTTTACCTCTTGAAAATGGCTCCAAAACAGGAGCCGAAACGTTGAGTTTTCATAAATTCTGGACGCGGTTCAACCCGAGAACCAAGTATGTCTGATATATATATATATATATATATATATATATATATATATATATATATATATATATATATATATATATATATATATATATATATATATATATATATAAAGCAAAAGCTGAAGCACTACGTATAATCTCAATATAAACCATATTTCAATTCGCAAAAAAAAACTGATAAGGAAAGCATATCGGAAACCAGCTCTGGCACATGATAAACAAAAATAAAAATAAAAGGTAAAACATCCTATCCTGATTCATTGTTAGCATCTTCACAATTTTTTGCAGATGATGGTCGTTGGTCGTTCTCTGCAAATGAATACTTTACTGCATCACATTTCAAATGATTAAATTTACTTTTGGCTCTTCCACATGGTACACATCTGCTTCTCCTCTTTGCAGGAGACTCTTCTTCAGTAATTGGTCCTTCCGGTTTGTATTTCTGTAGTAACATTTTTATGTCTGTAGAAGGGGAAACCAGTTGGGACCTTTCAATAAGGTAAGGCTTTTTTCCATTAAAATGTTCTTTTCTAGTTATTATTTTTATTTGAGGAATAGTTTTTCTCCATGTTTTGATATATTGGTAATAGTAATAATACATTTTTGTGTGGATATGTCACAGTTAAAGCAAGCCGACATTTGCAAGGTTTCTGAAATAATAAAACGAAGTCAGAATAAGTACTAGGTTTTGAGATGTAGTAACCCTAAATCTTAATATAATTCCTCATTGGCCCAACATATTATTAATAACCAAACTGAGACGAGTCTAGACAGGAAACTGTATACAGGTATTTCAAAAATAATACGCTAATTCGTTCCTGTGTAGAGGAAAGGCGTGTAATATGGACCCCTTAAGAGAAAATCTTATAAAAATGCACTGTTTGCGCTCTTTAATCGTGAGGCCATAGGCTACCGAAACATACTGCCAGCATTTGGCTAGTTTATTAATAAAACCATAATTGTAAAACAAAAAATTATTTAATGTCAAAGATCGTGTAATATGGACCACATTAGTGTAATTTGGACCATGTAAATGTGTAATATGGACTATGTAAAAATGTTTAATTTAGACGAGGCTACTATTAAAAAAAAATTTATTTACTGTTTAAATACACTCAACATAACCAAATTTATCATTTTAATCATAAAAAAACCCAAAGGAATAGTTATAAAAAAACAAACTAACAGGTATAAAACGTACCAAAACTATGGTGTACAATTATCACAGTAATAATAGTTTATGTCTCTAATATCTCCACAGACTTCATGTGCCCATTTCTTGCAGGTTTGGCACATAATCCAGTCTTCTTCGTAGGATTCATCGCAAACAAGACAGCAAACTGATTCCTCTTCTACATTATTTTTGTTTTCTTGTTTTTTCTCCGTAGTCTTTTTGATATTTTTTCCTGTCTTTTTACTAAATAAATTTGACGCAGCCTGATTTATCTCGACCTTACTACTTCGTTTTGGAGTTGACTGTTGAATTTCCAATTGTGTATTGTAGGGTTAAGAGGTAAGTTCAATACTGGATGAATTAAATTTTTTCTTTTTGCGAGGAACTCCAGGAGATGCAGGTGTTGGTAAAGGACTTATATCTTGAGCTGCATTGTATGTTTTAATATGCACAGTGCTACATGACGGTGCCGGTGAACAAATCATTGATTCTTCAGCACTTACAGTCTTTGGCATATTTGATATGTCCAACTTTACATTAGTTACGTTTTCGTCTACAAGGCTGATAGTACTAGTACCTGGTGATAGTGTAGTTTTTTGAGGTTCAGCTAAATTTTCCTGGAGTGGCCTATCTCTCACTTTTACTGCTGCAAAATCAGCATGAGTGAACACATACCTATCTGGAGGCCATATCTCTGTTTTCCTGAAATAATTTATAGCTACTTCCATTGTAGCTGCTCTAGGATATGCTTTACCCAAGAGGGAACTAATGTGGTTAACTTTAAGTGGCTTACCGGGAAATTCATACAATTTTGAGGTTATTGCAGAAGAAAAAATATGTATTGATGGGTTTGAAAAACGAAACGTCCAATAGTTGCATCCTGTGCGTACAATGAGAAGATAGTGAAAGCATTATTATTCCATTCATTCTCGCTAGTTCAATAGCTTGCAATGTCTGGGTATGACTACTGTGGCCATCAAGAACAATCAAAACTTTACGGTCTTTGGATGGTTTCACATGTGGGATGAAATGTTGTAGAAATTGGTAGAACCCTTCACTATCCATCCAGCCTTTGTCCTGGCAATGAAAAGTAGTTCCTGGTGGTGCTCCATAAGTCAAACTATCTTTCATGCATTTTCTAGCGTAAATTAAAAAAGGTGGAAGATAGAACCCAGAAGCACTCATACAGTAAGTTCCCGTTACGTTATGACCTCTTTCACAGGAAGTGATAGCACCAACTTGATGCTTTCCCTTATGAGCTATTACTGTTTTCGGATTCTGTACGACAGTGCGAGATGTCTCATCCATATTGAATATTCTATCTGGTGTGAGGCCATTCTCTGCCACAATCTTTTCGTAAGCATCAAAAAAGGAATTTACCAGAACTCTATTGAAGCGTGCTGCTCTAGCCAGGCAAGTAGCTTCTGGCGACCTTAAACTTAACTCAGGATGACGATTCATAAATCCCCTCTCCCACTCCGCACCGGCTAATCGCCTTTCTAAGTTAAGTCTTGTACTTATTTTTTTTCCTGCAATTTAGTATGCCAGTTTCTTTAGCCCTTCTCGTGTAAGACCGTAAAACTTGCTCTCCAAAAAGAAGACAGTGTTGCACCAGATCGTCCTCCAGTTCCTGTGGTAAATCTGCACGTTTTCCTAGCGGTGGTTTAAGTTTTTAGATAGGAGGAACTTCCTGATAGCATTTTAATTTCCTCATAAGAGTGGTTTTTGGAACATTGTACGACCTGGCCGCTTCATTTACATCCATCTGATGAGTTTTCACAGCTTCCATGGCAGTTTTCATGTTGTTTCCATCCCATTTACTCCGTAAGCCTTTGGCTTTTCTTTCTGCGCGAGATGGCATTCTAGTGAAAACAATACTGCATTAGTAGTAGCATGTAAAATAATATGTGTAATATGGACCAAGGGTCCACATTACACGTTTGTTAACGGTCTATATTACACATATCGTAGCGACGAAACAAAATTCCTTTTTCTACTAATAAACTCACCAAAAAACGACTTATGATAATGCCAGCTTAACAGGAAAGTGTAATCATCATAATAGTTTGAATAGCCCTAAAATATTAGTACTTATTTGTTAACACAGCGGTCTCAAAGAAGCACAACAATTATAACAAATGGCGTCGCAAGAATAAAATAAAATGTTTGCATGTCAGCCGGTCGGCTTCTAAACCTAACAGTCCTACGTTGTTAAAATGAGATATGTTTCATCTAGTACACTACAGATGTCGCTTCTACAATCAGGAAATCGGTAACTACAAAAAACCATATTACACACTGTTCCATATTACACGCCTTTCCCCTAGAAATGTACCATTTTTCTTTTAAAAAACACCCAATAACTAAATAATACTGGCTTTAGGTATAGGAAATACTTCACGAAACTGAAAGAACATTTCTTGATGTATCGAAGTTCATTATAATATACAGGGTGTTCTATTTGAATTTCTCGAGAAAATTTGACTCCAGTGTTTTTACTTACCCTGTATACTGTTTTCAAGGAATTCTTTCCGTATTGATTGAAGTTGAAAGAAGGACAGCTGTTCAGATTTTCGGCAAGATAAGGTGTTGGATGCTGGCATATTAATGAAGATACAGACCGTCAAATGTGCCTCT
Organism: Tillus elongatus; assembly: GCA_964006375.1. Taxonomy (NCBI): domain Eukaryota; kingdom Metazoa; phylum Arthropoda; class Insecta; order Coleoptera; family Cleridae; genus Tillus; species Tillus elongatus. The sequence continues at coordinate 75,751,608 of OZ023262.1, forward strand.
GACGTTTTAGAAAAGTGTCCATTACTTTTGAATGACTCTGTATAGACCCCAACAACTACACTGGATAAATTGGCAAAACAAGAGGAATTCAAAAAATCTCTGGAAGCGGCAAGTGCCTTATGGTAGCGAATTTTTTTAAAAATATTTTTAACAGCAAATGTCTTTCTTTGATGAAAGCAGGCATCAAACTTGGTTGCCTATATAGTAGAAACAATGTACATAAATTTATTGTTTGAAAACATATAAACATTTTTCAAAAGTCTAGATGCAGCAAATGTGTTATGGAAGTGAATTTCCATAAAAATGTTTTTAATCGCAAATGCGAGCAGGCATCAATCTGATTACCGGTATAGCCTATGTGGTAGAAATAATGTACTATATTTTATGAAAATTACTTATGGTTTGAAAATATACAAAAATTTTCCGAAAATAAACTTAAATGTTGGTGAACGAGACATTTTTCTTGGAGTTTGTGGATCCAGGGGGGGCTAGGCAGGTTTCTGAAAACAGTGTTTTGAAAAGGGTTCGGGTGCTAAACTGCAAATTTACCGAAAATTTGCTACCAAAACGCACTTACTGCGTTCGTCTAGATCTTTTTCTTACAAACGCATCATATTTAGATAAAAAATTCAAAAATGCGTTAACGAGTTTGTTCTACGAAAATTAGCTAAAAAAAATTATACAACCCAACTCACTCCTGGTCCCGTAACTTCCTTGGGGGGTGTAAACAAGAATATTTTTTTGGGGAATACGGGTGCTGTGCGGGGTAGGCAGGGTTTAAGGGGGATATGGCTTCAAAATATGAAAAAAACAACTTTCAAGCCCGTTTTATTCGCATTTTCTGCTCATATTTCCTTTTTACTACCTACCCCGCCCAGAACTCCTATTCACTCCTGATCCCGTAACTTTCTTGGGGTGTGAACAAGAAATTTTTCTTGGGTTTTGCGGACCCAGGGGGGGCCCTTGGCAGGTTTCTGAAAACAGTTTTTTGAAAAGCGTTCGGGGGCTAATCTGCAAATTTACCGAAAATTCGCTACCAAAATGCACTTACTGCGTCCAGATTTTTTTCTTATAAACGCATCATATTTCGATAAAAAATGCAAAAATGCATTAACAAATTTGTTTTACGAAAATTAGCTAAAAAAACATTATAGACCGTTAAACCATAAACTTCACTAAACCTACAAATAAGTATCCAAAAAGGCATCAACTTAACTAAACTGACAGCCAAAGCATCAAAGAAAGGGTCTATTTGAAATGGATATTTTGTAAATATTTTAGTAAAATGAAGGGCAATGGCGGTTAAATCTGAAACTTAAGGGTTTGGAGAACACTCTTGTTGCAACATTTTCTTTTCACAATCGGTATTTGTTTCACATTCTTTGCCTAAACATTGCCAATTTTGACGTTTAAAATTGCGAGTTTGACGTTTTGAGGAAAACTCCAAAATTTGTTTCCTTAACTCCTCATAACTTCGTCGTCTTTAAATCTAGAGACTTAAATTTTGGCACTCTTTATAATGCAAACACGCGTACCAAATTTGGTTGCCCTTACTTTGTTATTTACGGAGATATGAATTTTTTTAGAAAGAAAACACAAAATTTTCCCGGAAAACCTGGTCCGATTTTCCTGGCTAATGAACTTATCCAAGCCACTTGCAAAAGGAAGGTACTCACCAAATTTGACCAAGATCGGTATATTATTTTTTGAGACATCGGTCGGATATATATATATATATATATATATATATATATATATATATATATATATATATATATATATATATATATATATATATATATATATATATATATATATATATATATATATAAAGACAGATCCCCTCATTAGCTAATTAAAAAAAAATTGGCTAAAATGAAACAATATATAGGATGTACTATTTAAAGAAGGTGAAGTTTGTGTTTTATCTAACTTATGCAACACCCTGTGTATGCAAAAATAATTTTATTTTGTAAATAACGTTAGTACCCGTAACTTTAGCGCCAATTTTTATTATTATTGAATAATAAAGAACATATTGAACGTAAACATACTGTAGGACCACCCTTATGCACTTAGTATGGGACAGTTTGACCAAGTAAGGGCAGTAACAATTAATGAGTCCCAGAAATGTTTTCCAAATTGATATACCTGGGTTACGCGTGTTCTTATGCGGAAACTTCCATTAGTCAAAAGCACATCTAAACTGATATACACACTTTTCACATAGTTTTCTCTAAAAACAATGAGGTCAACATTATTTTGATAGCAAAACACCTGACTTGAAGGTGAGTGCGTAATTCCATTCATTAATTTCGATTGAAGCTTGCTATTGGTGTTATTTATAGCGCGAGACTGATAAAAATAAATCTTGGAATGTATTTGAGTCATAAAGCAGTCTGTTCGGATAATTCTGTAAATTTTCAGTAGTCACGGTGTTTGTTGACTTTTCCAGCGAACAGGCTTATGGTATGAAGTATACAGCGTCGGCATTTCCGTTTTCATTTGTTGCTCATTAAGTTTATAAAATGATCAAATTTGGCATTTAATACGTAATTTGTCATGTTCTTTCTTGATAAGGTTAACAGGCGGAGTAGCCTAGTTCACCCACCTGTAGAGTTTGACGTAAGGTCGCGAGCTCGAGCCCCGTATTGGTTTTGTTCACGCAAATGTAGAAGAGACATAATGCATGTTTTGTGCAATTTTTGTAAAAGCAAATGGTGACTGATCGTACCAAATGCCCAAATGAGATCGAAAAATATCCCAGCGATATATGTTTTAAGTCAAGGCGATGGTGAAAGTATATAAAAACTGTAAACTGGTAGTTTCAGTAGACATGCCACCACGAAAATCGTCTTGATTTGCACCCGGTAAGTTATATTCATCGAATTTTCATTGAAAAAAAAACCAATGACGAAATTTAAATTTCGAAAAAATTCTCAAATGAGCATGAACTAGGGTCCCTAGAAGCGATATATACAGGATTTGGCAAAGTGGTGGGAACACCATATTTCTGGCCTTAGTTTCAAGGGAATTGAAAATTGACACGAATGAAAGTTTCTGTATATTTAGAAAAATATTTTATTGACGCGGAGAGATGTATGTTGTCTGTCATACTTCTTTAAGTTAAATTGCATAACGACGTTTAAAAAATGTAAAACCCTGTATTTTATTACTTCCACATCGTCACAACTTGTGGAAGTATCGCATCGGCGACAAAAATTTCAAAAAGTGTTTTGCTTAAGCGTCGTAAAAGGTAACAAAACATATAGAAAACATGATCTGGGAACGAACATTTTGTCTGTCAGTCTGTCGGTCTGTATGTATGTCTGTTTGTAGCCACGATAACTTTAGAACGAATTGAGATATCGTACAATTATCACTCGACAAACGAAGGGTGCTATTTGTTTTTGGGTAAAATCGCTTTAGGGGGTAAGGGGGAATGGGGGGTGATTTGCTGAAAACTGACATTTTTTCGTTAAAACTCGCGTAATATAACGTTTTAGGGTTTATTTATTATAAAACTTTTAATTTCATCAAACCTCTGGTATTCTGTGCTAAAATTAAATTAGGGGTTGGGGGTGGAATATTGTTAACAAAATTTCACAAAACATATAAGAAACTTTTTTTATCTGTCGGTCGGTCGGTCTGTCGATCTGTCTGCATGTACCTCTGTCTGTTAATAGGCGCAATAACTTTCGAACGAATTGAGATATTATCTTCAAATTTGCTATCCAGTTAGCACCCGACAAAGAGACGCTTCGCATTGTTTTTGGGTAAGATCGGTTCAGGTGGTAGGGGATAAATAAGGGGCGATTTGGTGAAAATTGACATATTTTCAATAAAACTCGAGTAATATAATGTTTCAAAAGTTTATGGGTACAGGAATACAAATATTTTCTTTGTGGTCAAGTCATGGGCGCTAAATTCATTCCATGATAAAGTCTTTCTGGGAGAGTAAATTATCACAGCCATGTGGAAGTTATGATTCAATTTGAGCACTATTTTTTTGTCGGATATATAATATTATTGCGAATATATCTAGGTGAGATTTGATGTGTCCGCGTTTTGTCAGAAAGTGGTAAAACCGAATGATAGGGTAGTAATAAACGTAACAGGTTTTTACTATTTATGATTGTTGGTTTTAATAAAGCTTTCATCAAATTTGGTTACCAGTATAACCTATATAGGAGAGACAATGTACCATATTTCATCAAAATAACTTTATTGTTTGACAATATACAAAAATCTTAAACTTAAAATGTGCCAAAAAAATGGTTTCCTGGCCAACGAACCTGAGGTTAATAGCAAATTAAGTTATGGAAAGAAATATTTTATGAAAAATCACTACCAAATACGAACTTGCTGAGCCCAGAATTTATTTTCTTACAAACATGCATTATCTTTCGATGGAAAATGCAAAAATTGCAATAATATAATCGATTAGGAAAAAAAAAATGAATCACCAGCGACTTATGTGCCACCTGTGATTGTAAAAATAATTGTATAAGATGCAGCTCCAGAGATCGTATAATGAACATATAAAAATTTTCTCATATCTTGAAAAAAAATGGATATATTAAGCTTTACCCTAGAAATGTGTCACCCGGTATATATGAAAACAGATAAAAACTGAAACTAACCCGGATATCGGTTCTATGGGGCCTAGTTCGCACTCATTTGAATAAATCTTTTCAAAATTCAAAAGTCACTAAAATTGTATCCAACTCTATGAGTAAAATTATGATGGCCAAAAATAAATATGAATGTAAGAAGAAGAGCATGCCTACACTTGTAGTACAAATGTCAGAAAACAAAATACTTATTAACATGTCACTTTGAAAGTAGATCTGACATTTATCAAAAGAATTTGTCAGTTGAATATGACATGTATTGCTGCCGTGGACTATTATGCAGTATTGTATTACTCCTTATAAGAATCTTGTTTTTTTTTGAGTACGAAAGCTTATTTTACTGTTTAAACATTTTTCGATCCCTTAACCTGAAATGGTTTTCGTCTCACTAAGCGTTGTTTCATTATAGCGTCACAGTAGGTTTTAGAATCTAGAAATTATTTTATTTTGTGTGAATTTTCGTTGCATACCTAGTACAAGTTTTATTTTCCTTCAATTATAAGTGAAAATTTTAAGTAAATTCCTATATTTTCTGTGCTCAATGTGTTGAACGGATGCGAAACGGCAGAAGGAAATTTCATTTAAAGTTAAAATGACGAAGAGAGGCACGAGCGTTGTTTCCATTTTTTTAAATATTAATAACATTTATAGGTAAATTAGCAGATTAGCGTATTGTTCGTTTTTTGAAAAAAAATTAGTAACATGCTTAGAGGAACCCCTTTATGCATTAACCTTCGGACAAATGCTGTCATCTCAGCTCCACAATAAAGTTAAGAGACCTTGTAAATAATCTCGGCACCATATAAAGATTACTATTTCGTTTTGGGGCGTTAAAAGAAGTGAAATAAACTTAATACTTTATTATAGATTTAAATGTACAATAGAAATTAATATTGCATTCTTTAAGGGCTAATACGAATAATAACATATAAAAAGATCGCGGTCGCGTGACGTTAGTATTGAAAGTTCTTTAGCTACTCTGCGTTTGCATACGTTGCACGTTACTCACTGCTGGCTCGACAGCTACTTTACTACTCAACTGCTAGTTGCCTACTCAACTACTAAAGGGCGGTTGCGGTTCTGCGGTAGCTGTTGTCCTTGATTCTGTGTGCGTCGACGCTGACGTTGGATCGTATCTGGTGGACGCTCTTTGCCTTTAATATCATTTCCACAGACCTAAAGTATATTTGAGGTTCTGTGCAATGTAACATGCTACAACGGAGCTAGAAATTCAAACTGTAAAAAACTCACCTTACAGAAGTCCATAGAAAGGAGAAAATCCTTACCAACCGTTCCCGACCACCAACCGACCATACCGTTTCGCCGTGAAAAACTCCCACTTTGCCCAATTGAAAAAAAAAAAAACGCTAAATAATAAGCGTAATCTGATTCCTTAAAATCAAATAAATAACTGAAACTGCTACCAAAGCATCACATAAAGGGTCTATTTTAAATTAATTTTCTGCAAATAATTTAATAAAATAAAGAACAATGAAGATTGTAGCTGAAACTTAGGGCTTTTTAAATTCTTACGACAATTATGCTGCATAGCCGTTCATGTAGGTTCTCTATCTAGAACAGGTCATTTTTGACGTTTTGAATCGCGACTTTTTTGACGTTTTAAGATTAAAAACTTAAAAGCTTATAACTTTTTTTTATTTTAACGTAGAGATTCAAATCTTGGTGCATGGCTTTATTTTTATGATATAAACCCTCGAACCCAATATGGTTGCCCTAACGTTGTTATTTCCGGAGATATAAAAATTTTCCGAAAGAAAACGCAAAATTTTCGGTGAAAAAATAGTCCGATATAACATGTAAAGTCTGAAACCGACCTCGGATTTGGGTTCCAGGGGTCCCAAATAGCGCTCATTTGAAGAAATTTGTTCAAAATTCAAAAATCGCGATGTATATATAAAACACCACACACACCACAGTAGACAAAATGCGCACCCAGAAGCCTTTGACTTGTGCGGGGGAGCTTACATACACATATAGACGAAGGGCACCACTCATAAGTCATAAGAAACCTCCCTTTCCACATTCGAGAGAAAAAGACCGACTGTCCGAATACAGGACTCGAACCCGCGACCTCCTACTCCAATTCTAGAGGTTACTCACCTCGCGAAGTAAGCTATTCGGTCTGTTAATATATATATATATATATATATATATATATATATATATATATATATATATATATATATATATATATATATATATATATATATATATATACGGGTTCTAGGGATTCTAGTTCGTGCTCATTTGAAGAAATTTTAAAAAACAAAAGTCGAGATCTCCCTATTAGTTTTTTTTTCTACGAAAATTAACTAAAAAGACATATTTACTATGAAAAACGTTTTAATGAAATCTTACTACCATAACGCATTTGCTGCGTCCAGACTTTTTGTTTTTTCTCGGTCTCTCCAAGATTTAGAGTGGTGGTCGGTATGAATAAAACACATCGTACTGAAGACAATAGTTTTTGGTGTTAAGTAACATGCATTTCCCATGATAGAAGATTCACCCTACATTTTAATTCAAACGTTAATCAAGAGTGTCAATTTATGTGACAGGTTGATGCCACACATTTTTGTAAATAAACATTAACCCTTCAAATATAGCACATTTCTATGACATAAAATAGTACCATTTTTAAAGCACACTACGAGCCCACCTTCAATACGTTGTATCTGATAAACTAAGCAAATGATACTTTGATACCCACAGAAATCACTTATTAAGATATTACATTTATCTGAATGCGAGTTTCTCTTCGCGCTTATTTAAATTAGCTGAGATAAGACTTCAGCTTCATTGAAGATACTTAGTGTCAACTTTTGCTTCTTTATCAATTTAATGGGAAAATGTGTGACTGTATTATGTTGTCTCGAATAAAATTGTTCATTATTTTATTATTTATCTAAATTGTTATTAAATTTTCCTTTACTTGTAATGGTTCTTAGCTTTCTGCGCTTAATTTAAAGACATGTATGTCAACATGTCCCTCCACGATTTCAAAATCGCAGCAAGTCTTGACGAGAAAACGTAGCTGTTTCTTTAAACCACAAGCTATGTAGTCTAAAGTGTGTTGCAACCCATATTATTTTCAAATCGCTCGTAGCGAGTGCCTAAAGCTTTTTTTTCAAAAGAAGATTTTGAAATACGAGGGTTGTCTTTAATATTTCGGGATTGGGCAAACCTGGAAACCCGAAATATTAAAGACAACCCTCATATAACGTCGTTATTATAAACAGTAGCGTTTTAGTGAATTTTCTTTAAAAAAATTTACTCTTGAGGACATCGCGACTTTTGAATTTTGAAAGAACTTCTTAAAATGAGCGCGAATTAGGCCCATATCCAGGGTCAGGTTGTGTTTATATATATATATATATATATATATATATATATATATATATATATATATATATATATATATATATATATATATATATATATATATCACACCGATAACTTAAAAAATAATGGGCCGATTTTGATCAAATTTGGTGATAACCTTCATTTTGCATATGGCTTGGATAAGTTTGTTAGTCAGAAAAGTCGGACAAGCTTTTCCCGCAAAATTTTGCATTTATTTTTGGAACATTTTTATCTCTCCGGAAATAATTAAGTTATGAGAACCAAATTTCATACGCGGGTTTATACCGTACATTGTACCAAAATTTACATTTTTAAATTAAAAGACAAAAAAGTTATTAAGAAAAGTTATCGCAATTTGAAACCCGAAACTTGACAATATTAAGGCAAAGAACCTGTAGCGAATACGGCTTGCGTACAAAAAATGTTGTAAGAAAAGTGTATTACAAACCTTTTAAGTTTGCGCTTCATTGTGTGCTTCATTTTACAAAAATATTCCCAGAAAATCCATTTCAAATAGACTCTTTATCTGATGATTTGGCAGTAGTTCTACAACATTTAGCGAATTTTGTTGAAAAAATTCGCTATTAAGAGGCCCGCACTTTTAAACTTTGAAAATATTTCTGCAAATGAGCGCGAACTAGGCCTCCTATAAAACATACCCAGGGTTAGTTTCAGTTTTTATCTGTTTTCATATATACAGGGTGACGCATTTCTACGATAAAGCTCAAAATAATCGTTATTATGAAAGATACGACTAAAAATTCTATACGTTAATTATAGGGTGTCTTGAGCTGTATCTTATGTAATTATTTTTACGATCACAGGTTGGCCCATAGGTCGTTTGTGATACAAAATGTCTTTTTTTTATCAAACGCCTTATATAATTGCATTTTTGCATTTTCCATCGAAGTATAAGGCATGTTTGTAAGAAAATATATTCGGGATACAACAAGTCCACTGCGGTAGCGAACTTTCATTAAAAATGCTTCAAATTTCAATAGCTCAATATGCTTTTACCTTACGGTTCGTTGGCCAGGAAACCAATTTTTTCGACAATATTTTAAGTTTATTTTTGGAAAGCTTTTGTACATTTTCAAACAATAAAGTTGTTTTGGTGCGTACATTTTTTGTTCTATATAGGTTTGCCATAGGTACATTGATGCCTGCTTTCTTTAAAAAAAAAGACATTTATGCTATAAAAAACAGTTTTCTGCAAATTCACTACCATAACGCACTTAGTGCATCCAGACTTTTTAGCGTTATATTAACGTTTTGACGTACGAGCGCTATTTGTGTTGTTTACAGTAACTTGAAAAGTTTATATTGACCAAAAAATGAAATTAAATTGTGAACATTTCGTGAGTTTCTTTTATAACTTTCGACGTGGATCCATTAAGTTAATTCGACTTTTGCGGATAAATCACCATTAATGACCAGTGTTTATCAGTGGTTTGCCGTGATCAATGGTGACCGCATTTTGCTCAATCACGAATTACGTAAAGGTAATCCAAAACCGGTTGTTGTTCCTAAAAACGTTCATGCAGTGCGTGAACTGATATTGTAAGATCGTCATGTGACTCATTTTGAGATTGAGGTATCCTTGGGAATTAGCGGGACCAGCATACATTCAATATTGCTCGAACATTTGTCCGCAAAAAATTTGTTCGCGTTGGGTCCCACATAATTTGACAATCGCTGGAGACGGACTCAATCGGGTGGAAAAAGTCCTTCTAAAATTGGTTCACATGCATACAAAAGTATACAGTTCTTCATGGAGAATATTTTTAAAACAACAAAGCGATTTTTGCTAATAACTATTTCTTTTTGTTCCCTAATCCCGAAATAGGAAAGTGAAGAGAAGTGCGCAAAAATGAAAGTCGTATGAACAAGAGTCAGTAGAAATATTTGTGGGGTAAAAGCGTTCTGAAGAAGATGCAATTTTAACAACATTGATAGTGACAGTTCCAGAAGCCAGATTTCTAGAGCATGATTTACACAATCTTACGGATGATGTCGATCATGAAACACGCCGACTAATGTATTTTCAGCAATATGGTGCACAAGCCCATTTTCAACGAAACTTAAGGAAATATTTAAACCATTGGCTAGGAAACCAATATTGTGTGTGTGTGTTTCGGTTTACCGGCTGTGGCTGTGATCATCCATTATCACATTATGACCCTCCTCTGCTACCCCTTCTTAAAGTCGTTAGATCACTTTTACACTTTTCTTTTTGTATATGAATATACATACTTAAACTTATTCTATACTACTTTCAAATACAAGTATTCGTCCTTGATTATATAGTTTTTTTTTGCTTTTTTGTTGTTAGGAAACCAATAGATTGGTTAAGGAGTAATATTCGATGGCCAGCGAGATCGCCAGATCTAGCCCCATTAGACTTCGCTTCGGGAGGGGGGTATAGTATTTCAAGAGTTTCCAACAACCGCAGACGGCATGAAAAATGGTAAAGAAACAGCTTTTAGAAGTATTACGCCGCCGATGTTGAACAGATTTAAACAAACGTTGCAACTTTGAGTTTGCATTCTGGAAGGCGGAAACATTTTTGAACATGTTTTATAAATTTTGATAAAATTTTGCATCTAATGTTTGATTTCTTAGTGCTTTCATCCATTCTAAGAAAATAAGAATTGTGGTATGAACAAATAAAATTTTTGAACAGCTGTACGGCCTTTCGTATTTAATTTTACTGATCCAAATATGGTATCATGAGAAAGCTTATAAAATTCTGCAAACATCAAAATATATAGGGTGTTGTATTTGAAAAATAAAGCATTTTGAAATTTTGTAGAAGATAAACACCGTGTAAAATAAAAATAAATTGTCATTCGTAAAGTGCATAAACGCAATATAGACTAAAAAACATTTATTGTGACAAAACCCGATATTAATATTTCACACATGTCGATGAATACAAAGTCTGAAGTACACCAATTTTTACATTTAACTTTAGTTGGAGAACTGCTGAAAATAACCCAAAAAATATGGTATCAGTTTAATCAGCCTCGACATGGCTTTCCAAAAATTTTATCATATATAGAGTGTCCCATTAAAAAAATGAGTTTGGTGCAACACTCTATATATTAACACCCTATATAAAGGAAAATAATTTTAAAATGTGCTGTTGTGAAACAACTATCGCCTCGAGAAAACTGCATTTTAAAATATAGTCTTAGTGAGGAGCTATCTTCCGTCCTCATATCGATGCGACATCCTGTATATATATATATATATATATATATATATATATATATATATATATATATATATATAAATTAAAACTGCCACTGGATATGGCTTGTAGTGGGCCTAGTTCACGCTCATTTAAAGAATTTTTTTCAAAATTAAAATGTCGGGATCACCTCATTAGTGTTTTTTAAAAGAAAATTCACTAAAAGTAAATTACGTACCAAAATTTAGATCTGTAAGTTTAAACACAAAAACTTTGGGAGCAATTAAAGAAAAAAAATTGGAGTTTTCCTCTTAAAACGTCACAGTCGCAATTTAAAAACTCAAAATTGGCAAGATTTAGGCAAACACCCTGAAACCAATTAGTTATGTAAGAAAATATCGCAATAAGTGTGTTTTACAAACCCTTAAGTTTCAGCTTCAACCGACATTGTCCTCCATTTCACTAAAATAGTTCCAGAAAATTCAGTTTATATATATATATATATATATATATATATATATATATATATATATATATATATATATATATATATATATATATATATATATATATATATATATATATATATATATATATATATATATATATATATATAAATTAAAACTGCCACTGGATATGGCTTGTAGTGGGCCTAGTTCACGCTCATTTAAAGAATTTTTTTCAAAATTAAAATGTCGGGATCACCTCATTAGTGTTTTTTAAAAGAAAATTCACTAAAAGTAAATTACGTACCAAAATTTAGATCTGTAAGTTTAAACACAAAAACTTTGGGAGCAATTAAAGAAAAAAAATTGGAGTTTTCCTTTAAAACGTCAATTTAAAAACTCAAAATTGGCAAGATTTAGGCAAACACCCTGAAACCAATTAGTTATGTAAGAAAATATCGCAATAAGTGTGTTTTACAAACCCTTAAGTTTCAGCTTCAACCGACATTGTCCTCCATTTCACTAAGATAGTTCCCGAAAATTCATTTTAAACAGAACCTTTCTCTGATGCTTTGGCACTAGTTTTATTTATAGAGTTAATGGTTTAATTGTCTATATTTTTTCGTAGAAAGAATCGCTAATGAGGAGGCCACGACTTTTGAATTTTGAAAAGATTTCTTCAAACGAGGGCGAACTAGGCGTCATAGAACTCATATCCAGGGTTAGTTGTAGTTTTTATCTGTTCGCCCTAAAACCCATATACGGGGTCAGTTTCAGTTTTTGTCTGTTTATACATATAAAGGGTGACGTATTTCTACGGTAAAGCTCAACATATCTGTTAATATAAAAGATACGAAAAATTTGGATGAGTTAATTATAGGATGTCTTGAGATGCAAGAATATAAAAGTATTTTGACGACCACAGGCTGTATCATAAGTCACTGGTGAAAAAAAAATTCTTTTTTTTTAATTTCATTTTTGCTTCTTTTATGTATTATAATCCAGGTTTGTAGCAGAAAAAAATTGATAGCGTTAATCGTTTTTGAGTTATTTCAATTGTTTTGCAACTTTTGACATTTTTGGCACATATAAAAAATTATGATGCGGCGTTTTTACCAATAGATAGGATAGTCTCATGAAAGTGACACATTGAGGGAGGTTTTCGTTTATATTGATCGTTGAAAACATAGAGATGCCCTATACAGAGCGCTTTTAAATAGTGACTGAATTTGAAAAAAATTCAAACTGTCGTAGCTCTATGTTTTCAAATTAAACAACTCTCTATACTTAGAGATTCTAGTTTTGGAAATATTTTTTTGCATTTTCTTTTTTTCAATCTTAATTACAGAATAGGTATATAAATTAGATTTTATGTATTCTTTACGCAAATTTTTTGTAAAAAATAGTTAGTCGATTTTCGCAGAAAATTTGTTGTTTCCGTAGAAATCATCCTAATTTTGTTTGGGTGTTTCGTCGGAAAGCTTTTCGTGAATAATTATATCTTTCTAGATGGGTAAATAGTTTGAAGAGGTTCGTTGGCCTGTAAAATCGAACTAGTTTTTAAATGAAAATGTTAAGTATATTTTCGGAAAATTTTTGTACTTTTTCAAACAATAAAGGTTTTTGATAAAATATGGTACATTGTTTCTACTATATAGGTTATACCGGTAACCAAATTTGATGCCTGCTATAACGCACTTGCTGCGTCCATCCTTTTTTAGTTATATATATATATATATATATATATATATATATATATATATATATATATATATATATATATATATATATATATTATATATATATATATATATATATATATATATATATATATATATATATAAATTCAAACGGACTTGGGATATGGGTTCTAAGGGCCATACCATCGTTACCTCTCTATTAGTGAATTTTCTTAATGAAAATTCACTAAAATATGTATAATAATATATTTAAAACACATCTCAATCAACTTCAATATATTGGTCTGTTGTTGGCCACTGTAAAATTTCCTTGTAAAATTCTTGAACTTCAACATCTACATCCACATATTTACACACTTGTTTAATGTTGTCAAGCTTTTTGCTGTTAATCGGCACATTTCCTGCGCCATACGCCTGAGGTATAGAAGGCATGGAAATTCTCCGTTGTGCCGACTGTCGTAGATGAAAAACGTGCTTTATAAAACTGTCAGTATATGACATGCCAGTCAGTTTTCCAGGATGGTCTGAGGAGTAAGTAAATTCATAAAACTCTGATGGCACGAAAGACATTTTTCCATCTTTAGTTTCGTTTTTCCTTTTACTATAATAAGATATCTGTTTTTTTTTCTTGCAAGTAAAGCCACTATTTACTACAATTCATTAGTTCATCACTAGACACCATTTTAACTGTCACGGTTTTCTTGCTATTAGCTATTATACTGCAGTAATCCATAGGCAAATATACTCTGTCCAATTTTTTTAAATTTTTCTTTTAAACACCTCGAAGTCTCTATCACAAGAGACGAAAGAAGGTCCCCGAATTAAAAAATATATAGACAATTTTGTGAAATCTTCCACTGTTCACTAGCGTAAGAAACATTCTTATCATAGTATGATAACTGTTTTGACCAGGGCACCCATTGGGGAGGCTCTCGGGAGGGGGGTATGAGGTACAGGGCTATGCGGACGACATTGTCATCATAGTCCGAGGAAAGGTCACACAGGCAGTGTGGGAGCGTATGCAGACTGCACTGAAAGTGGTGGAAGGGTGGACGGTTGATCAAGGGCTCGGGGTGAGCCCCGAGAAAGCAACCGTCGTGCCGTTTACGAGGAGGAGGAAGTGTGAAAGCCACAGAACTCTCACTCTATACGGTAGGAGCGTTCCAATGGCCAGGGAGGTAAAATATCTTGGGGTCGTATTGGACTCTAAGCTAACCTGGAATGGTCACATTGGAAAAATACTGCGTAAGGCAGTCATGACCTTAGCCGTCACTAGGCGGCTATATGGAAAAACGTGGGGACTAAGACCTAGTATGGCCCACTGGCTGTACACAAGGGTGGTCAGACCATCGTTAACATATGCGGCACGGTCTGGTGGCCTAAGGTGCCATAATCCAGTGCCAAACAAAAACTAGGCAAGATCCAAAGGATGGCTTGCCTAGGCATCACAGGGGCCATGTCTTCAACCCCAACAGCCGCCATGGAGGTGTTGCTGGATCTACCTCCCCTACACTTAGTTATTATGGGAGAGGCCAGGCTAGGACTATACAGACTAGCCTGCAATGGTAGACTGAAGATCAACCCAGGCTTCAGGGGCCACTGCAAAATTCAGGAGATCGTGAAGGAGCCCATGCTTGAAATGAGGTCAGACTTCGCGAGCCCGCGACTGTGCAGGGAAAACAACTTTACAGTGGAAATCCCTGATCGCGAGGCATGGCGGGAGGAGACGCCGGGCATACCACGGGACGCGCTCGTCTGGTTCACGGACGGATCTGGCGGGGAGCGTGGGACGGGGGCAGGTGTTTACTCGGAAGGACCGAGGGTAAGTCATAGTATTTCCCTCGGAGCCCATGCAACGGTGTTTCAGGCCGAGATGTACACCATCCTGCACTGTGTGCGGGAGAACAAGAGGAGGGGCTACACCAACAAGCGGATCCTCATAGCCACAGACAGCCAGGCAGCCCTTAAGGCACTAAGTAGCCCACGGGTAAATTCCTGGCTGGTGAGTGAGTGCCAAGACGAGACGAGCAACCTGGCTGGGCAGAATGAGGTGACCCTTATCTGGGTGCCGGGTCACTCGGGGGTCAAAGGCAATGAAGAAGCTGACAGTCTCGTGAAGAGAGGGTCAGCAGAACCATTTATGGGACCAGAACCGGCTCTGGGCGTGTCAAAGAGCACTGCCAGGGGAGCCATTAAGTCCTGGGTCAGAAACCAACACAAGGTGTACTGTGCGGACTGTCCAGGGCTCAGACATGGGAAGTCAATAATTGACGGACCCAGTTCAAAGAGAGCTGTGGAGCTGCTAAACCTTAGCAGAGGACAGCTCAGAAACACAACAGGTCTCTTGACGGGACACATGGCCGTTAAAAAACACCTGCATAAAATGGGGCGGTTCGAAGGGGACCCTACCAATCGCTGTGCAGACTAGTTCAAGGCACAGTGATCTTGGAATGGGTGGAGTAAGACTAAGAGTATGCACAATCAACCAAGGGTTGCGGTGCTATCGGGGCGGCAAGGCCGCGGACGAGCCCTGAGGGAACAAAAAAAAAAGGGCACCCATTGCTATACAAGTTAGTGTGTGCGCGACTAATAACAGCGAAATGAGAATGGGAACATTACTGATGGTTGAATGGAATTAAGTCCATTGCTTAGCTCCATTCTGCTCTCATTGCAACTTACTATGCATATATTACTGGTATTTCTGTTGATGGGACCTATTTTGTTTAGACATCAACCGATCGGACGCACAATTTTGCATAGCAACGGGTATTGATTTGAATTCTCGCCAAAAGTGAACGTAATATCTCTTCAACAACCACCGATTCAATTGATGCCTATGAAATTATAGGTGTGTCAAACTTGACTCACGAAACAACTGTGAATAAGAGTAATTTATTAGAAGAACGAACAACTTAAACAACAGAAATAAAAGACTTGCTACTGATAAGTTATAGAAACTGTTCAAAAGGCTAATTTCATAAGCATCTGTTGAAGTTTCGATGATTTCAAGTAACATTTATAACATACGTGTTTTTAGTTATTCGATTTTTTTTAAATGACAAAGCTTTTTGAAATATAACAAGGGTAAGACCACGTGTAACAAATGTGGCTTTTCTAAGTTGAAGTATTACTAAGATATAATTTTTTTATTAAAGTTTGAAACCCCCATTTGAAGGCCAAAACTTCTCAAGGGTGCAACTTAGTATGGGGGTAAGTTGCGTTAAATCACCATGTTTTAGGTTCCCCCACATGCGCCTTCCCTGTCTAGGTTCGAATGCGGAACACCCTGTATAGCAATAGCTTAACTGAATGATTTGACATTTTACGAATTTAAAAATTCACATCAAAATAAGGTTTCCTCGTGAAAATATTTCATTTATTTAAATACTTGGACTATATCGGTAAATATTATCTGATATATGAATTAAATAGTTAGTAGCAAATGTACTTATTAATAAGCAAACATCTTATAAGAACCCCGGGGCTCCTATTAATGTAGAAAGATGGCGCCAGCAGGAGACATGTGAAATTTATTAACATGCAAGAATAATTAATTAAATAGAGACCTTGATGTGCCACCAAGAAAGAATAACATTTTATAGTGTGATAATTATGGTTTTGCTAATAATGGAAGTGTGAGCATTTATTGATAACATTCCATACAGGCTACGGGTTTGCATAATAAAACACTTTTTGTTATCTACATGAATATATACTGACTTTAAGAAAAATCGGAACACCCAGTGAGAGTCGACCAATTGCAACGAAATGTTCTATACTATTCTGTTTTGTTTCTGATAAAAAATGATAACAATGTTAACAGAAGATTTAAACAGGTGTACACTTTTTAATTTTGTTTTATCAAAACATTATCTCCTTATATATGCGTTTCATTCAGTTTGAAGCAAAATTTCGTCGCGATTTATACTCAAAGTCATTATGACTAGGCGTCATTTACGGAACAATTACAATCATTTAAGTGAATTCGAACTGTTGGTGTATGGGAAGCCGATTTTTACATAAGAAAAATTTCTGACCGCATAGGACGTAGTGTGTCAACAGTGTTACAGTGTTGGTCCAGGTGGTGTGAAAAAGCAATCCATAATCATCGTCATGGATCCGGATGACTTCGAGCAACTTTAATACGGGAAGACAGTAATTGAAGGTAGAGGATCTCCGCTTCACAGAACACGGTACTTGGGAGTTTTACAACAAAGAGTTTCTATGGCAACGAAAGATCGCAAAATGCGCGCTTTTTGGATCGTTCGTAAAGACCATTTTTATGTCTCCCACGGACACCTCGACATCGTGCTGCTCGGGTTGAGCGGTGTAAGGGCAGATAAAACTGGAACGGTAAATGTAATCGTCCTGCGTTCTCCGACAAGTCCCGATTCTGTTTTTGCGTTAACGATGGTCGCAAAAGAATAAGACGATTACGTGTAGAGTGCAGAAATTTAGAATTTGCTGTGGAACGGCATACGACGCTTACACGGCGGGTGATGGTATGGGGTGAGATAACATACGACAGCAGATCATCTTCAGTTTTTATTGACCAAAAAGTCGAATGCACATACGAAACGCACTGCAGCCCGTTGCACCGTCGTACCTACGAGGGCTAATTCAACCTCTTTTCCAACAAGACAACTCACGTCCTCATACAGCAAGGATTACTGCAAGGTTCTTATCACAAAATCACGTGACCTTGCTTTAAGGGCCTTCTCGCTCAGCAGACTTGTCACCAATCGAACATAATGTATACTGTATAATAATGTATAATGCATATATTATCAGTGAAACAGGCCAATGTCACCTAAATGACACAGGGTTGTTCATGTACGTGTACAGATTAACAATAAAAACACAACACATGCAATCAACATAACAATTAAACAAATTTTTCTTTAAAAAAAACACATAAAAGCAAAAAAAAGAATAATAAAACAGGCAAGAACGTTTAAAAGAAAAGTTGCAGAATACATATCTAAATCCAATATTGTTTTTATAAACACCAGGTGCACAAGGTTTATACCATAGTGACTATATGACTAATGTGTGTGTGTATTTTGTTTCTTTAACGTCGGCCTATTTCCGCGCCTATGGCCAAACACCGACGCCAGGGGACCGACGGCTCTACGCCCCCTCCGAAGGGCGGAACGTGCAGACATTCAACTTGCTCAAATACAATGCCAAAACCTCGGTTGATGTTAATTTTACAGTTTCTACTGAAAAAGTGAAAGGGGTACCCTGGGATAGAACCCAGTACCCTTCGGTTCAGAGGCATATATGACTAATAAAAAGTGCATATTACTAAAAAAGATTGAAGATAAAAGGTAATTTAGTGGTAGTTTATATGTAAAAAGCATCCAGAGAGCGCGTCTTGTTTAGAATAATTGTTTTCACTCTCTTCTTAAAAGTTGGTAAATTGTCTACATTCTGTACATTATTATTATTATTATTACCTTTATTGCTTAAAATCATACAACATGTTTATTCAATAAGTCTAAGACTTATGGTGAATATTAACATAATTTTATATACATAGTTGCATCCAAAACTGCTTGACAACACTTCAAATTCAACAACGTTAAAATTTTGACATTTCAAAAAATTTCTTTTTTCTAATGTTTCACCTGATACCTCCATTTACAATTAATACTAATCACCCCATAATACTTTTCCAACTGCAAACCTTTCTCAACTGTCCATATGTTTGCCGAAATTATAAATTTTGTAGGAGACCAAAAATGACATTTTAATTTGACATACTTCAAATTATTGAATGCAATTTGCAGCTATTGTAGAACAGTGACATTTGGTACAGAGCTGTGCCAAGGTTTATGGACCAGGTTGTCTGGTAACTTTCGACCAATCAGAAAATGGCGCGGGCATACGTCACATGAAGTCTGAATTTAAATCTAGTGGATTAATGGTGCATTCAATATAGAAACCAGCCGGCATTTATATGTCCGTCTTTACAAAGTTATGTTGTTTTTGAATTTGTAACAAGATTAAACATTTAATAATAAGTTGAAATTAAGATTTTGTTCACATAGTAACAGAAAGTATTGAAGTTTTAGGATATTATTCGATTTCAAAGTAATGGATTCAGGTAATTGGTTTATCTTGAAAAGGATTAAAAATTAAATATTTATGAAATTATAAATTCATAAAATCTCAAATTGGACATAATTGCCTTCTTCTGAACTGCAATCTAGGTTTTTGATTTCTTTTTCTTAATTGTTTTCCTATTTTACTCGATAAGCTTCATTTAATAACATGCAACTTTCACAATAAGTAAATTTTTTAAGTTTATAATATTTAGGTAGGTATGTACTTGTACACATACAAAATAGTAGGTTTATAATTTTTGCAATCAATTTACAACCACAAAACTCCTACATCTTTGGAGTTGTAAACTAATACACTGAGTTGGCACAATAAGTAAATAATGTTTGTATATAATATTTAAGGAGGTATATATTTGTACACATACAAAATAATAGGTTTATCATTTTTACAATCAATTACAAAGCAAAAAACCATACATCTTGTTACGGATTGTAGAATAATAATAATACATTGGGCTACTATATATATATATATATATATATATATATATATATATATATATATATATATATATATATATATATATATATATATATATATATATATATATATATATATTATATATATATATATATATATATATATATATATATATATGTATATATATATATATATATATATATATATATATATATATATATATATATATATATATATATAATAAGTAAATAATTTTAGCACATAATAGTTAGGTAGGTACTTACTTGTACACATACAAAGTCGTAGGTTTATAATTTTTACAATCAATTTCTAAGCAAAAAACTCATAGCTAAATAGTACACTGGGTTAGCACAATAAGAAAATAATTTTAGTATATAATATTTAGGTAGGTATCTATTTGTATACATATAAAATCGTAGCTTTATAATTTTTGCAATCACTTTGTAAGCAAAAAAACGTATACATCTTATATTTGATATTAAAATACTATATTGTGCTATTATATAATTTCTATTTGATTAGAAGTTAAAAGATCTCTAAAGGCTATTTCACTCTATCTTGAAAATTAATGCCAGCTTCTTTTAGCCCTTATTCTAGATCAGAAATATGTTGCTGCAGTAAATTTTGGTGATTTTCATAGTCATCTATTTTTTTCTTGAAACACAGGTTTTCAATTTGCAATTCTTTATATTTTCTTTTTAAGATATTATAATGTTTTTTTTACTAAGGTGTGGTCTTTCTGGCAAGTCTTGCTAAAAGTTTCCTCTTGACGCTTAATTCCATTAGCTGGTTCTGTGATGTTCAATGATGGTTCTTTATTCCTGCTAATTTAACTTTCCACAATGGCTTTCCTATTTTTATGCATCATTCTCTTGGACCTTCCACTCTCAATATGTTTTTCTTGCCCGTTAAACAGATATAATGAAGGGACAGCTGAAAATATATATTTATTACAAGTAGGTATAATAGGTACCCTCGTAGGTCTTAGGCAAACTTCAAATAATACGTAAGTACTATATACTCTTACACAAAATACATAAAAAATCTAAACTTTGTACCTGATTTTTTTAGATGCGTCGGTTGTGTATTCATTTTCCTCGCCCGCAACGCGTCTTTAAAATCCTTAGGTGTAAAATGCTTACCGCAAATTTTCTTATTTGCAACATGCCAAACACCTTTGTGTTTTTTTTCTTACCCATTCTTTTTGAATCTTAGGCCCTTTACGAAAAGAAAAGAAGGAACGTGTCTCTCCACTTTTCCTTGCCGTTTTAGTATTATTTTTGCACGTTGATACATTACAAATTGTTCCACTGGGCACCTAAAAAGATATTTAGGTTAAGTTATCTATTGGCTTCTTTTTTAAGTATGTATAATTTATTTTTGGAAATGAAAAACATATCTACCTTTATGATAAATTACCGATTTAATTCTTGATTAAATAACGTACAAATCGTCCTCAGGTTGATTCTGTACACTTATGTTTACAACATTTCAACAAAACACCTTAAAAAATATAATACAGTCTTTAAGATACTAGTTTCGATTTAACTGCTATTTCGTACAAAATAAACATTAAAATATGTCTGTAACTGATCGTTTTCGAAAAATTTTCAGCAAACACATTAAAAGTTACCTAAATTTCTAATAAATATTATTTAAAGCACCAAAGCCAAACTTAAACTTTTGGCATTAGACTTCACATGACGTATTACCCTCCTCTCGCGTTTCTCCCGTCTCCGAGTTACCAGACAACCTGTCTAATCTATAAACCTTGGAGCTGTGCGGTGTTTGTCAGTTTGCAGGTTATTTTTACCTCTTGTGGTATAGTCATGTTCACCCCCATCGCGTGTTTATTTGGTATTGTATTAAATACATGAGCTGGGCACTTTCAGGATGTAGATGCTGAGGAGTGTAAGGATACCCTGTTCTTTAAAAGTGTTTCTGCAAGTGTGTCTATGCGGGATATTGAATATGATCCCCACTACTTGTTTTTGTTGTTTAAAAACTCGATTTGCCTCACTTACTAATCTCGAACCCGCCCTCCCAAGGAAAAAGGTACTGTGGCCAGTCTTCACAGATCACCTTAAAAACACCCTTGGCAATATTCCGGTTATCCGCAGCATCCCCGAACTCGAGGGTGCCGTGGATAATCTACAGTCCAAAATTCAATGTTCTATCGAACATGCATCAAGGACGTACCCCGCCCAGAGCAATCTGCCACCTTTTCCGTCCAGTATCAGGGAAATGATACTCGAAAAGAACCGCGTGCGTAGACTGGCTCAACGCACCGGAAACCCCACCGACAAACGAAACGCTAACAGACTCATCAAACAAGTACGATCCGCCCTACAAGAACTCCGCAACAATCGTTGGGAGGAGCTCCTGCAAACCCTGTCTACCCAAGACAATTCCGTCTGGCAAATGGCGAAAGCCCTTCGCTCCCAAAAACTTCCGATATCCCCGCTTCACGGCCGTAATGGTGTCGTATACACGGATGCGGAGAAAGCTACTGCATTCGCAGATCATCTGGAGTTGCAATTCAGCCCGAAATATAACAACGTTGATCTGTCGCACGTAGCAAGAACGCACCGCTATGTCAGGAGTGCGCTTCGCGCCACCCCAGACACAACTATCGAGCCCACAAATTTCCAAGAAGTTTCCCAAATAATCAAAGCATTAAAAAATAGGAAAGCTCCGGGATACGATGGAATCTCCAACGTAGCCCTGAAAAACCTCCCCCGCAAAGCCGTGGTATTCATAGTTACGATTACGAATGCCATGTTGCGACTTCAACATTTTCCTTCCATGTGGAAACTTGCCGACATTATCAACATCCCGAAACCCAGCAAAGATCCGCTGTTCCCTCAGAACTATAGGCCCATTAGCCTGCTACCAGTCATCGGTAAAATCGCCGAAAAACTGATTCAGAAAAGGCTAGCTTCTTTCACCTCAGAAAATCATATCCTCCCGGATGAGCAATTCGGCTTGAGACACCAGCACTCAACCACTGACCAAGTCCTCCGTGTGGTGGAAAACATCACCAAAGGATTTAACATAAACAAGTCAACTGGTGCAATATTTCTTGACATTGCTCAAGCTTTCGATAGGGTTTGGCATGCGGGCCTCCTAAACAAACTTCTATCATTTAATTATCCTCTCCCTCTGATTCTGCTAATCAGGTCATACCTGCAACAGAGGAAGTACCAGGTCAAACACCTTGGAGCCAGATCTAGAACGTACCCAGCCACGGCTGGTCTCCCGCAGGGTTCTGCTATCTCCCCTCTGCTGTACAATATATTTGTCACAGATATTCCGACAGCCCCCCTAAACGTGACATACGCACTGTACGCAGACGACACTACCATCCTCAGCAGCTCCACTCAGCCGAGGATAATAACCGAACGACTTCAGACCGCCGTAGTCGAGCTGCAATCATGGTATAGGAAATCTCTTCTAGCCATAAACCCCGATAAATGTTCAGCTGTCCTATTTTCCAAGAGGAGACACACACCTCACGAACACGTTACATTAGACAACCGTCTAATCCCCTGGCAAGATTCCGCCAAATACCTCGGGGTTTTCCTCGACAAACACTTAACATGGCGCCCCCATGTCGATCACGCTCGAAAGAAAGCCTCGATGTTCATCTCGAAGCTATTCCCACTTCTAAATAGAAATTCAAAATTGTCCATGAACAATAAGTTGATCATGTACAAAGTCATTATCCGGCCAGCCTTGACCTATGCATCACCCGCATGGGCCACCGCGGCCGCAACACACATCAAGACCCTTCAAATCATCCAGAAGAAAATTCTGAGAATGGTAACCGGAGCGCCATGGTTTGTCCGAAACAGTCAGATTCACTCTGATCTGGAAATGCCTTCGATACTTGAGTTTATAACTCAACTATCCATAACCCAGTTCGCAAAAGCCGCTTCTCACCCAAATGCTCTTCTCCGTAGCGCCACCGACTACGACGAGCAACTTCCACACAAGCATAAGCGTCCAAAGCTTATTCTTACCCGCTAAACGCCCCCGCGGCAAAAAACAGAATGGAAACATTCATTCCCTAAAAAGTCATTGTGTGTAATTCTTTCCGACGGAGGTATGGACTAAGGTCCGGTACGCCCAGGGAGGGGGTTTTAGTGAGTACAGTCTCACAGTACCTCGATATCCCACGGAACCTATGGGGCCGTGAATAGGGTCTGCATGAGCATTTCCCCCTCCTGCATCAAAAAAAAAAAAAAAAAAAAAAAAAAAAAAAAAAAAAAAAAAAACTTACTAATCCCCAGTGTATAATACCAAACCTTAGTTGTAAGTAGAGACACGCATATGAGAGTAGAGGTACTGCATGTTTGGGTTAGTCTTCTTATTGCATACTAAATGGATGAGATATGCGAGCAGAGTTCATCGATGTGGACATTCTATGTAAACTCACTATCGATGTAAGGACCTAGTAATTTCGTGAAAATCTGCAAAATTATGGTGTGGCCATTAAGCTCTACGTCTCGTCCAATATCTTTTTAGCGAGTTTTCAGTAAAACGAAAAATTCACTTATGAGGATCTGTGTTTATATATATATATATATATATATATATATATATATATATATATATATATATATATATATATATATATATATATATATATCGTGCGGATAACTCAAAAAATAATGGACCAATTTTGATAAAGTTTGCTATTTC
Organism: Tillus elongatus; assembly: GCA_964006375.1. NCBI lineage: Eukaryota > Metazoa > Arthropoda > Insecta > Coleoptera > Cleridae > Tillus > Tillus elongatus. The sequence continues at coordinate 75,776,239 of OZ023262.1, forward strand.
CTTTTGAAAATGACTTGGATAAGTTCGTTAGCAAGAAAAATCGGACTAGTTTTCCGTGATTTTTTTCCCAGAAAATAACAAAGCTATAACAACCAAACGTTTCTACTACTAAATTTACTCTAATTGCCGAAATTCAGATCTCTGATTTAAAAGAAAAGAAGTTATATGCATTTAAAGAAAAAAAAATTTGGTTGCCACTGGTGAGCAGAGGAGAGCACAAGAACAAAATATTTCAGGTGATTAACAAAGCGATTGGATATTACATACAACGGGTAAGTTTCCTTGACGCAAAAAGTTTTGATTGCTCCTGTTATGATTATAAAAGCTTTATATTGGATTATGTCAATTTTTATTAATAGCGTGTTAGAAGCAGATCCTTAAAATATAGAGCCATAGTCTAAGATAGACCTAGTGTATGCTCGATATAATGTCATTGCAGTTCACATGTCTGCATCATGATTTCTGCGTGTAGTGTATTTCAAAATATTTAAGCTTTTCTCGGCTTTATCTTTTAGTGAATCTATATAATTTTCCATCCCAGTCTCTGGTCAAGAGTAATTCCTAAGTATTTGACAGAGGATCGCAATGGGAAGTTAGTCCCAGCAAGAGAAATGGATGGAATTGGCACATTGAGCTCTTTAATTCTATGTCTTGTGAAAAAAGTTACCACTGTTTTATCTACTACACTAAAACCGTTAGTGAAATTAAAATGAATTATATTTGACATCGCTAAAGAGAGCTCAGTTAGACATTGATTATAGGTGCTTTGAGTAGTGTACACGCAGAAATCATCAGAATACTGTAAGCATTGTATTTCTTTAGGCAGTATTTTGCGAAAATCGTGAGTATAAATGTTGAAGAGAACAGGGCTCAAAACTAAACCCTGGGGAATGCCAACATTAACTAGCCTAGGTCCAATGATACCATTTCTTGTTCGAGCATACACCCTTCTATTTTCAAAGATTTTAACAAGATTAGTTGCTATACCTCTGGGAATATTTAAACTACATAGTTTTTCAATTAAAATTTCTAAGATAACGCTGTCCTACGCTCCCTTCAGATCGATGAAAATAGCACCCAAATAATGATTTTTTGTCTAGTTGTTTTGAATGTCAACGACCAAGCTGGCAACACATTCGTTTGTACCCTTACACTTTTTGTAACCAAACTGAGTGAAAGGTAGCAACTTGTATTCTAAGTACCACTCTAACCGCTGTTTCATTATTCTTTCAAATGTTTTAAGAATACAAGACATTAATGCGATTACTCTATAAGAGTCTGCCACAGTAGTATCCTTATGTGGCTTTAGTAAAAAAATGACTAAAGTTTCCTTAACGGTATCAAACCCCCCACCACATAATAAAATGTTATTAAAGATTTCACACACGAATTGTTTAGCTACTGAAGGGAGTTCTTTTATCATAAGATAGGTAATACCATCAGCCCCTGGAGCGGAACCCTTACCAACTTTAAATATTTTGCTCCAGTTCTAGAACTGTAACTACGCTACTCAAAAAGTGATCCGGAATTTCCGGCTGTACATCAAGGTGACTGACAACATGCGGCGGAGCGACACCGTCATATCACTCCTCAAGAAGTTCATCAGTTATATTTGGTACAGACAAACCACGCCCAGAGACCTGCCTAGCTCTCCTCCAAATATCCGATGGATTGGTATTTGCATTAAGGGAATCACAGTAATTTAACCAAGATTTTCTAGCCTTATTTTTAAATGTTTGTTTTCACTGTGCATTAATTTTTTTGTACTGTATATAGTTAGAACATTTGTTTTAAAACAGTAATTATGAAAATTCGCCAGATTTACGTATTTATTGCGTGCAGACATTTTTACTATAAAAAAACAAATGAAACAAGAGAAATTTTCCTCATATATTTTCCATCTACCGTGAATAATACGTTGTGTATTTCTAAACACAAAACAACTTCTGTCCTGTCAGGTTCTAATGAAGACTTCGGTGTGGACAACTTTTTCATTTCTTTAAATACATTTACATAATTATATGTTTATAGCTTTTCTGGAGATAAAATGTAATACGAGATGAGCCCCAGGCAAACTATAATATCACATGCCTTTTGTTTATTTAGATCAGTATCACCTGTTACTCGCTAATCGATCATTGAGCATTTATTATACATCGCAAATACAGTAATTACTAATTATAATTCATATCATACAGGTTGCTAAGACAGTCAATGAAGCGTACATAATGGACCACAACGACAACAGAATGCTCTTGCATGTTGCTATTTACTGGTTGGATTGGCAATCTCAAGCGAATAGAAAGCTGCATTTCAAATAGCCTAGGAAAATTTACACCATAAAAGAATACATGTATTTTTACACCTATTTGTAGTTAAAACTTAAGTACAAATTTTTATACGTGTGTAACGAGGACGCGTCAAATAGAGACCATTGATTGATAACACTATGTGACATATTTGTTTATCTAGATTTTATTATGCCAAACGTATTAGGCCATGACCCTGATGACATTTCATCCTTTGTTTTTGCTAAGCTGTCAAATCTGAACTTGACAGATATTTTATGTTCTTTTGGTCTTCATAACGAGTGTTTATTGTTTATTTTTGCTTTAAAGTATTTTCTTGTGTGTATGTTCTGGCCACGACATGAACTCATTCAGCCACGGTCTTTTTAGTGAATTTTCTTTAAAAAAATTTACCAATGAGGAGATCCCGACTTTTGAATTTTGGAAAAATTTCTTTAAGCGCGATCTAGGATCCCTATAACCCATATCCGGGGCAAGTTTCAATTTATATATATATATATATATATATATATATATATATATATATATATATATATATATATATATATATAGATGTATCACATCCATAACTCAAAAAATAATGGAGTGATTTTGACAAATTTAGCATGTGCCTTCCTTTTGTATGTGTCTTGGATAAGTTCGTTAACCAGGAAAATCTAACTTGGGTTTCAGGGAAAATTTCGAGTTTTGTTTCGAATTTTTTTTTATCTCAAACAATAGAAAAGCTGTGGTAACCGAATTTGGTACGTCAGTTTGCGTGATTAAGAGGGAACTATATACCAAAATTTATATTTCTATGTTAAAAGAAAAAAAAGGTATAAAAAATATTTCCTGCCAGATCATTTTTATGAAAATTCACTAACATAACGCACTTGCTGCGTCCAGACTTTTTTTGTCTTTCTGTTAGGTTTAATCTTGTTGATTATGTCTTCTTTTAAATCTTTTTGCATTTTTTTTTGCGACGCCCCCTGTATTCTAAGATATATCATTATTATAAGCTTCGCGTATGTTTTCCTATAGTTATGGACAATTTTCTTTTTTTTTTTAGCTCCTTTGCAACGTATCTAGTCTGTATCCTCCTCATTTGGGTCTGTTTTATCGTATCTCGGAATCTTAGAAATATCGTTTTTGTCGAAAAGTAGTGAATCAGCTTTCGCACCGTTGCATATATATATATATATATATATATATATATATATATATATATATATATATATATATATATATAATAATAATAAAATGTTTATTTACCCAAGTAAAGTACAATTTTAGTAATAGCAATTACAATTTTAACAATTACAAAGATCTTAACATGATTATGTAAACTACTAGTTGCTAACATCCGAAGGCAAATTAAACATAAAATAGAGAGAGAGAAAGACCCGCAAAGGCGAACCTGCATGCGGGCTATTATATCTCCTTATACTTTTATAAACAAAAATTTGCACACAACGTGCTACAAAAAATCTCTCTATATATATATATATATATATATATATATATATATATATATATATATATATATATATATATAAATATATAATAATTATATAATAGTGTACGTAACCTAAAGTATCGCACACTTATAGGCTCTCAAATCACTGGTGTAACTCAGACCAGCCCCCAATTATAGCCACACATTAGCACATTTGAACAACACACGTACCCACTGACACATACGGCAAACAAAGGAGTAATGAATACAATAAGTAACAGACAACACATATCAGACGCACACTTCCACAAACTCACATAGCTATATATATATATATATATATATATATATATATATATATATATATATATATATATATATATATATATATATATATATATATATATATATAAACATATAAAATTGCGGATATGGGTTCTAGAGATCATAGTTCGCGTTCATTTGAAAAAAAATTACAAAATTCAAGCAGAAGGATCGCGATCGAATCCACCTCGATGAATGTACGTTTTTTAATGTTTGATTTTGACATTTTAAGAAATAATAATGCACATATTTCATACGTTTTGAACAAGATCTCAGTTTTGTTTAAATTACGTTGTAAACAAAACTGAGATCTTGTTCAAAACGTTTGTCACCTTTGAGTCTGAAATTATAATTTTGTTATTGTTGGTATTGAAAAAGCCGTTTTGATTAGGTTGACTAAAACGAAATTATACTAGCGATTAATAAGGAAAAAATAACTGCTACGTTTATAATCTGGCAGATACTTTAGTTTTCTAAATATGAATCAAGTTTCCTTCTGGAAATCTTCTGTATAACTTTAATGACATTTGTAATACCAGTTTCTTTTAAAGAGACTTGCACTATATAAAATTTAATTTTGGGCATTTTTCTCAAAAGGAGTTAGAACGCAAGATTTATATGATAATCGAGAGATATCGATGGTAACACTTTCAAAAGAATTCTTCAAATGTGCGCGTACTAGGACCTCTAAAATTGATCTTCGAGGTCTGTGTAAGTTTAAAGTATTAACTTTGCTAATATGCTGTATAAATAATATAGTGTACGATTATTATGAAATTTCGCTACTATAACGCACTTGCTGCGTCCCGAATATTTGAAAAAAAATCAAGTGACTCTTGACAATATTCTATAATGGATAAAACTCAGCATAAAGCTCACAATAAACTTACCTATTCAGGCTCCGACGTTGAACACATAACAAATGAACTAGCAATTGAGCTTTCTGCGTTATAAGCACGACTTAATATATGCATGCATCGTATTTTTATGAATTATGGCATGTGACACGTTTTCTTATATATTTCTTCTATAGAAATTTGAACAATTGACGAAGAAATAAATTTTCCTAACGAATCAATAAACTCTTGCAATTTATGATCCAGTAGGCGATGAACCTAGCGCGAAGGTTAAGGGGCTTAGGCATCATATATCCTGCTTTAAAGCTCTCTACACCACGCATGTGTGTATTAAAATCACTTATGTAAGGCTAGACGCTATGTAATCTTAGACGCTATAGAGATCGGGATAATAAAAGATATGGATTTATTGTTACACAAGAGTTTTAAAGCCCACCAAGCTGATGTTATGTTTATTCTGTGGTCAAGCACAAATTGCACTCTTGTAAATGTATCTTAATCTTCCGTGAAGTAAATTAGTAATTTTTATGTTCCAATGGTCGGTCTGTAAGAAATTGTAATATAATCTGCAGTGTGGGCACGGTGGTAATGTTTCTGTCAACACAATCATCTACAAAGACGAAACCACTCCTTCAGGGTAGGCGCATGTTCTTAATTAAAATGAAAGACAATTAATACTTAGAAGATATATCGGTTTTCAACTATTTACTATTAGTTATTGTTGTAATTTACAATAATTAATACAATGTCTTTACCCAGGCGCAAAGACGGGCGCTCCTCAATATTTATTGCTTTAGTGGTTCATTTCCGCACATATCAGGTACTGAATTATTAATATTAACTTAGTAGTATTAATTTATAACCATTTCATAATGTGGATTTGTGAATATTGTGTTATATAATGAAAAGAACTGATAGCGATTGGAGGGATAGAAGAATGATTTTCAATATAGGTATACAAAAACCAAAGTACGTTAATAGATATTATTGGATATGAAATTAAAGTTAAAAAATGAAAGTTCGCTACCATAACGCACTTTGCTGCATCTCCAATGTCTTTTCATGCAAACATGCATTACATCTAGATGGAAAATGCAAAAATGCAATAAGATAGAGCATGTTTGATTATAACAAAAGATAATTTATATCACCAATCCCAGTCAAGAAAACAGTCAAGCATTTAACGACGCAAGAAACCGCTTTGTCCGCATTCTTTCTGGGACAAGAAACTCGTTTAATAACCACATCAAAAACCAAGTCCCCTTAAGCTCCAAAGGTAGCAAACACTTCTGGACTCTTGCTAAATCTATTGGGAATAATTTCTGCAAGAGCACGTTCCCACCTCGTGTCTCAGGGGATAAAACTGTTTCTACCGCCCTGGGCAAGGCTGAAATTTTGCCTCGTTGTTCGCCGGCAATTCTACTCTCTACCCACCTCCAAAAGTTCAACCACCAACAGTCCCCATTGTCGCGCATAAAATTACGGGTATCATTTTCAAAACTAAAAAGGTACGAAAGATGCCCCCTTCTCTTAATACCAGGAAAGCCTCTGGCCTTGATGAGATCCCAGCAATTGTTCTCAAAAAATGCGCACCAGAACTTGCTCCTGTCCTGAATAGTCTGTTTCAGACATCTTACAATAGAAGCATATTCCCTAGTAACTGGAAAACTGCTCGAGTACAACCCGCCCCCAGGAAAGGATCCAAAGCGCTTACTAGCAACTGCAGGCCTATTTCTCTCCTTTCAGTCGTCTCCAAAGTGATGGAGAAGTATATAAACACAGAATTACCCAAATTTCTTGAAAAACACAGTCTAATCCACGACAACCAGTATGGATTCCGTCAGCGCAGATCAACTGCCGACCTTCTTTCCTTTGTCACCCATTCTTGGAACAAGTCTATGCAACTACGTGGTGAATCCCAGATTGTCGCTCTAGACATATCCAAAGCATTCGACCAGGTCTGGCACGCAGCGCTGCTTAGTAAAATTCCGGCCTATGGCCTACCACCAAAACGCTGTACCTGGACAGCAAATTTTCTCTCCAAACGGAGCATTTCTGTTGTCGTGAAAGACCATTCCTCTAAACTATATCCAATTAATGCAGGAGTTCCTCAAGGTTCAGCTTTAGCCCATACTTTGTTTCTTCTCCACATCAATGACCTCATCTTTAGCACATCCAACCCAGTTCACAGTTACGCGGACGACAGCACCCTCCACTCAAATATACAATATTCTAAGCCTGTCTCTTTAGCCCAATTAGATGAGGATCGCAGACTCATGGAGGGTTCTGTCTCCGTGGATCTCCAAAAAATATTAGACTGGGGAAGTAGAAATCTTGTACAATTCAATCCCACCAAAACAAAAGTTATTCAAAGTAATGAGTCCTTTTCACTTGTTGGCATTTCTGTGGATCGAAATCTTAATTGGCACCAACATGTCACATCAATTGCAGAAGCGGCTGCTAAGAAATTAGGTTTCCTGTTCCGGGCTCGCAAATACTTCTCACCAGCTAATCTCTATACCTTATATACTTCACAAATAAGGCCAAACCTTGAATACTGCTCCCACATCTGGACTCAGCATATCTGGTTGTTTGCTCTTGCCCCAACTTAGTGAAACCGCTCCATATTTAATACAGTCGTAGACTTTTCCCGTGGCTTCCCGTGCTTGTTTTTTTTTTCTGCAACCGACTTCAATATATATATATATATATATATATATATATATATATATATATATATATATATATATATATATATATATATATATATATATATCGATGACTCAAAAAATAAAGGGCCGATTTTGATCAAATTTGGTGAGTAGGTGAAGATTGTAACTAGTGATGAGCACTGGTAAGTACAGTTGGAGAACCCAAATCACCACAACACACCTTTTTAAAGAGCTGACGTTCATTTCACTAACAAAGTTATCGAGCGTCATCAGAGGAGGAAAAATTCTGGGTACCTTCCTGTTGCAAGTGTATCGTTAGCTGAGAAAATCAGCTAGCGTTTCCCCGAAAATTTTGTATCTTCTTTCGAAAATTTGTATATCTCCGGAAATAACTAAGTTATCTTAATCAAATTACAAATTGTTAGAGCAAATAATGAAAAGGTTTTTTTTCAGGAAATTAAAGGCCTAATAAAAATTGTTGATCACATTTAGACATATAATTTTAAAATACGTACACGCTATGAAGCAACAAGCTTTAAATTTCTTAAGAAAAATGTGTTTTGGACGATAATGTTAATATTCCGGGACGTATAAATCCAAAAATACTCATTTATGAGAAGAAAAATGTCTCCCCAACGGTTGATTTAAGTAATTTTCAATAACTATACCTTTTTTGTTCAAAAAAGTCTAATATTTCATATTTTGTTACCAAAAGATGTATACGAGGGCTAAGAAAAAAGTTAATGCATATTTAATGGATAACATTGCCTGTAGAGTAGGCGACAGCTATAAATTCTTATTATATTATTTTTTCAAACCTGAAAAAAACTTTATAAATAATCAAGGAAAAACCGTTTCTTATTTGGCAGTTGACACCCTTTATCTCTTTTATCATGCGACTTGGGATGTAGGTGTGTTAGGTTAAATTAACTTATTTTCATCTAAGGATTCTCTGATATCGTTTGTTCCCCTCATTTAAATACACTCTGTGTAAGATCCAACATGGCGATACTTTCAACACGCTCATAACAGTGTGTGTTTTATATTCGATTATTAGCCACTAAAATACAGTATTTTATTAAATTGTTCAGATATGCAAATGCAGTTTTGCCATAAATCGAAAGGCAAGTTGCGGGTTAGTTAGCAGTTACCATTAGCGATCCGGTCCGAGACGGATAGATTCATTGACTGGTCAAGACCAAGACAAGAACCCGGCATCGGTGCGATCTGCTTTAGCAGATAAGGTGCCGCTCTAACATTACTTTTGCAGTGTGGGCTGTAGTCAACACAATTAACAACCTCGTTAGTCTCGAAAAGTCTCTGGATTAATGCCTGCTGTAATTATTCACCAGTAGTATTTTACTTTATCTCGCTTATTCAAATTAGTACCTTCTAGTTGCCATTATTTTACACCGACAATACATCGACAAAGTGTTCAGAATCACCAAGAAGCCGAAAGCGTCAGCGTGATAAGAAAGTGTAAACGTAGATCTTCAACAGTACATAAATAGAAAAGTTTGCCTTTGGAAAGACATGGTTGTTTATTGCCGCGATTAAACAGTGCAGAACTAATCTAAGGCTAATTGCCAGCATTTTATACCCATTCTTATTTTTACATTAAAAGTACAATGATTTATTTGAGACTGCAAACCACAAAATCCGGACAAAGCAATTGCCATGTATCGAATTTCTATAAAATTTTCTTTAAGTACTAAGTGAGTGGTGAGCGTGTCGCCACCTAGTTGCGGAACCAAGTAGTATGTTGTCACGCCAGCTCCAAATAACACAAAGTGTTAAAAAATAGAGACTGTATACAACCAACTAACAATTTAGTAAATTGTCAGCCCTTGCCCATATCTACCCTAATATAGGGATAAAGTATGTAAGGATAGATGCATTCTCGCCACAATTAGCACACTAGACCGGTTTCGGTCTAATTAGAGCTCGTAAGTACGGCATACTAATTGCAGCGAAAATACACCTATAAAGTAATACGGCTACGGTAGCCAGCCTTCCAGCACTAAGTGAGATGTAAGACACCAAGCACGTGGCGCCACCTCGTTCCGGAACCAAGTAGTATGTTGTCACTCCACCTCCAAATAACACAAAGTGTTAAAAAATAGAGACTGTAGACAACCAACTAACAATTTAATAAACTATCAGCCCTGGCCCATTTCTGCCGTATTGACGAGCTCTAATGAGAGCGAAACCGGTATACGGTTCTAATTGTTGTGAGAATGCATCTAGCCTTACTTTCTTTAAGTGTTTTACATTACATCGTAGTACGCAATACGCAATGCGCATTTTCAATATGTGGTATTAAATTTTCAGCTCATTGATTTGCGCTAAAAAGCAGTTTTTCAATGATGAATCACCTGTCGGTGAAATATCCATTTTGAGGTATTTTTAGCGTTTTTTTTTAATTCGCTAATGAGAAGATCTGTGTTTATATATATATATATATATATATATATATATATATATATATATATATATATATATATATATATATATATATATATATATATATATATATATATATATATATATTTCCGACCGATAACTCAAAAAATAATGGACCAATCTTGATCAAATTTGGTGTGTACCTTCCTTTTGCAAGTGGCTTGGATAAGTTCGTTAGCCAGGAAAATCTGACCTGGTTTTCCCGGAAAATGTTGTGTTTTCTTTTTAGAAAAATTCATATCTCCGGAAATAACAAAGCAAGGGCGTGTTTGTATTATAAAGAGTGAACTCTGTACCAAAATTTAGGTCTCTATCTTTAAATACAAAGAAGTTATGGACAGCTAAAGAAACAAATTTTGGAGTTTTACTCAAAACGTCAAACTCGCAATTTTAAACGTCAAAATTGGCAATGTTTAGGCAAAGAACGTGAAACAAATACAGATTTTGAAAAGAAAATGTTGCAAGAAGAGTGTTCTGCAAGTTTCAGATTCAACCGTCATTGCCCTTCATTTTACTAAAATATTTACAGAAAATTCATTTTAAATAGACCCTTTCTCTGATGCTTTGGCTGTCGGTTTAGTTAAGTTGATGCTTTCGTTGTAGGTTTAGTAAAGTTTATGGTTTAACGGTCTATAATTTTTTTAGCTACTTTTCGTAGAACAAATTCGTGAATGCATGTTTGCATTTTTTATCGAAATATGATGCGTTTGTAAGAAAAAAATCTGGACGCAGTAAGTGCGTTTTGGTAGCGAATTTTCAGTAAATTTGCGGTTTAGCTCCCGAACGCTTTTCAAAAAACTGTTTTCAGAAACCTGCCTAGGGCCCTCCTGGATCCACAAACACCAAGAAAAATTTATTGTTCAAACTCCCCAAGGAAGTTACGGCACCAAAAGTGAGTAGGGGTGTATAATTTTTTTAGCTAATTTTTGTAGAACAAATTCGTTAAATCATTTTTGCATTTTTTATCGAAATATTATGCGTTTGTAAGAAAAAAATCTGGACGCAGTAAGTGCGTTTTGGTAGCGAATTTGCGGTAAATTTGCAGCTTAGCTCCCGAACGCTTTTCAAAAAACTGTTTTCAGACACCTGCCTAGTCCCCCCTGGGTCCACAAACCCCAAGAAAAATTTCTTGTTCACACCCCCCAAGGAAGTTGCGGGACCAGGAGTGAGTAGGGGTGCTAGGCGGGGTAGGTAGCAAAAAGGAAATATGAGCAGAAAATTCGAATAAAACAGGCTTGAAAGCTGTCTTATTCACATCTTGAAGCCATATTCCCCTTAAACCCTGCCTACCCCGCACAGCACCTCTACCCCCTCAGGTGCCGTAACTTCCTTGGCGGGTAGGAACAAGACATTTTTCTTGTGGTTTATGCAGCGAGGGTGTTTGTATGCACACGAGGAGGAAGGAAAATCCCCACGACAAAGCAGCCACCCCCAACCCCCCACCCCTACCACAAGTCGAACCGGGGGTGCCTGCTTCGTCGTAGGCAATTTTCTCTCCGCCCCCTCTTCCGCGTGCATACAACCACCCTCGTTGCATTAACCACAAGAAAAACTTCTTGTTCATACCCCTCAAGGAAGTTACGTGACCTGGGGCAAATAGGGGTGCTGTGCGGGATAGGCAGGGTTTAATGGGGATATGGCTTCAAATAGACAGCTTTCAAGCAGTTTTCTTCGAATTTTCTGCTCATATTTCCTTTTCACTACCTACCCCGCTCAGCACCCCTATTCACTCCCAGTCCCGTAACTTCCTTGGGGGGTGTGAACAAGACATTTTTCTTGTGGTTTATACATTCCGGTGGGATCCTAGTAATATTTCTGAAAACAATTTTTTGAAAAGCGTTCGGGAGCTAATCTGCAAATTTACCGAATTTTCATTAAATCCTTCAAATTTCAATAACTCAATTTGCTATTAACGTAAGCTTTGTTAGTTAGGAAACCAACAGTTAAGTTTATTTTCTGAAAATGTTTGTCTATTTTCGAATCATAAGTAATTTTGATAAAATATAGTACATTGTTTCTACTACATAGGCTATACCGGTAATCAGATTGATGCCTGTTCGCATTTGCTATTAAAACATTTTTATGGAAATTCACTTCCATAACACACTTGCTGCATCCAGACTTTTGAAAAATGTTTATATATTTTCAAACAATAAAGTTATTTTGATGAAATATGGTACATTGTTTCTACTATATAGACAACCAAGTTTGATGCCTGCTTTCATCAAAGAAAGACATTTGCTATTAAAAATATTGTTAAAAAAATTTGCTACCATAACGCACTTGCTGCGTCCAGACTTTTTACAAAGTAGCAGGTATTCAAAGAAAATTATGGCTAGCCGTAAAATTTTAATTTAATGGAATAAACGTATAGATCTTTGGTGTAATGAGTCTAACTTCAAGCTAAATATCTAGAGCTGGTTAATATGTTTGTGGAATTACTCTATAAAAAAGGAGATTCATTGCATTGGTCATTGAAGACAACTAGCCCAAGAAAAATCATCAATTATGCTTTCCTAGTTTAGATAAGTAAATATTTACGTTCGTGAATATTGCGTTGGTAAAAGATAGTAAGCCGTGGCTGTTAAACAACGAAACTACCTCGTTTGATAACCTGTATGGCCAAGAATCAAACTGTCAGTTCCTCGTCAAATTTGTTTACCTGCGATATTGCCATCAAACGAAGAGAAGTCTTACATATTAGAATATTATCTTTTTTATTTATTTCAACAACACACCACGAGGGCTTACAGCCTAAATACTATCGTACCGTGGGTGTCGACAAGGAGGTAAGAGGCAACTTGTTAATTCTGGACTTGAAGGTTTGGAGGTTCGGGGGAGAAGGAATTCCACAACTTGGAAGTCCTCGGGACAAATGAGCGGGCATAACAAGATGTTCTATGCCTGGTGACCTGGACAGTAAAAGGGTGCATTCGCTCTGTTCCCCTGGTAGATCTGTTGGGGGCAGCAGGTGGAGGAACTATGGAAGAAAGCTCCCCTGAGCAGTGCCCGTGCAGATATCTATAAAAGGGAGAGAGAGAGAGATAGAAAGAGAGAGGTCACCAACGGCACGTCGGTGGGCAAGGATGGCAGCCTTTGGGTGAGGGTAGGGTCACCGATGAGACGTATAGTTCTCTTCTGAATGGAGTCCAGGATAGCGAGTGTAGGAGCGGAAGCAGAACCCCAGATGTGGGAACAGTATTCGAGGTTTGGTTTTATTTGTGAAGTATATAAGGTATAGAGATTAGCTGGTAAAAAGTATTTGCGAGCCCAGAAGAGGAAACCTAATTTCTTAGCAGCCGCTTCTGCAATTGATGTGACATGTTGGTGTCAATTGAGATTTCAATCCACAGAAATGCCAACACGAGAAAGGACTTATTACTTTGAATAACTTGGTTGTTCATTGTGATGGGTCTAGGGCTGGTGTATCTCTTATGAGATAGAAAGCAAGACTGAGATTTGATGGAGTTGAATTGTACAAGATTTCTACTTCCCTAATCGAATATTTTTTGGAGGTCCACACAGACAGAACCCTCCGTGAGTCTGCGATCCTCATCTAATTGGGCTAAAGAGACAGGCTTAGAATATTGTATATTTGAGTGGAGGATGCTGTCGTCCGCGTAACTGTGTACTGGGTTGGATAAGCTGGAGGGGGTCATTGATGTGGAGAAGAAACAAATTAGGGACTAGAGCTGACCCTTGGGGACCTCCTGCATTAATTGGATACAGTTTAGAGGAATGGCCATCCACGACAACAGAAATGCTCCGGTTGGAGAGAAAATTTGCTGTCCAGGTACAGAGTTTTGGTGGTAGGCCATAGGCCGGAAATTTACTAAGAAGCGTTGCGTGCCACACCTGGTCGAATGCTTTGGATATGTCTAGAGCGACAATCTGGGATTCACCGCGTAGCTCCATAGACTTGTTCCAAGAATGGGTGACAAAGGAAAGGAGGTGGGCAGTTGATCTGCGCTGACGGAATCCATACTGGCTGTCGTGGATTAGACTGTGTTTTTCAAGAAATTTTAGTAATTCGGTGTTTATATACTTATCCATTACTTTAGAAACGACTGAAATGAGAGAAATCGGCCTGTAGTTGCTAGGAAGCGCTTTGGATCCTTTCTTGGGGACGGGTTGTACTCGAGCAGTTTTCCAGGTACTAGGTAATACGCCTCTATTGTAAGATGTCGACGAGTCAGAACAGGAGCAAGTTCTGTTGCGAATTTTTGAGAACAATTGCTGGGATCGCGACAGGGCCAGAGGCTTTCCTGGTATTAAGAGAAGGGAGCATCTTTCGTACCTTTTTAGTTTTGAAAATGATATCCGTCATTATATGCGCGACATTGGGGACTGTTGGTGGTTGTTGGATGTGGGTTGAGAGTAGAATTGCCGGCGAACAACGAGGCAAAAAGTTCAGCCTTGCCCAGGGCGGTAGAAACAATGTCATCCCCTAAAACAAGAGGTTCGAATCCCGACTTTGACGTTTTAAGAAGAAAACTATAATGCATGTAACTTTTTTCCTTTTAACATAGAGATCCAAGTTTTGGTACATGGATTTATTTTTATTATAAAAACCCGTGTACCAAATTTGGTTCCACAGCTTTGTTATTTCAGAAAAAATAAAAATTTTACGGAAGCAAACACAAAATTTTACGACAAAAACTACTCCGACTTTCCTGGCTTACTTTTCCAAACGCTTGCTAAAAGAGGGTACTCACCAAATTTTTTTTATCGAAATCGGCCTATTAGTTTTTGAGTTATCGATGTGACATATATAGGATGGCGCATTGAAAACGAAACAGATCGATTTGCGTCCAGAGATTTTTTTAAGAAACGCTGAAACACGTCAATTTTAATATTGAGGGGGACATGTTTTGGCATAAAACTCAACTTTGTCACATCAACCCCTTAAGGGTGGTGATAACAACCCTTTTATTTTAAATAGGGAACATGGGTCGAGTGTTACATCATTTGAAAGCTCTTTCTTTTCTGAATTCAGCACAATATATATTTTTTAAATTATTCACAGTTGAAGACGCAAAAACGCATTTGACTCATTCCGATAAGAAATGTGCTGATAGTCAATGTTTTGTTGGTTTGTAAACAAAAAATTGACTATTAGAACATTTCTTATCGGAATGAGAGAAATGCGGTTTATTATTTCAGTTGTTCAGTTTGAGACTTGATAGTACTACCAAAAATTTATTTCACAATGGTGTATTCCGTAGAAGAAAGAGTTGAAATAATTACTCTTTTTTTCAAAAACGATGACTGTGCCAACCGTACCGCAAATTTGTTTAATGAACAACACCTGAACAGACATGTTAACAGAAAATACATTTTGGAGTTAGTTGCAAAGTTTCGACAAAGTGGTTCAGTAGCCAACAAAAAACGGGATCCTGAACGTGAATTTCCGGTTAGAAATGAGACTAGTGAGATTAGGTTTTAGGACAAATTGCTGAAGACCCAACTTTGAGCACGAGAAAATTGGCCACTGTTTCAAACATCAAAAGAAGAGATATTCAGCGAATATTAAAGCATCATAAGTTTCACCCATATAAAATTTATCTTGTACAACAACTGAATGATGAGGAATTTGATCGACTGCTGGAGTTTAGACTGCACGTATACCTGATAACGGGAACTTTCTGTACAATGTCTGGTTTTCAGACGAGTGTACGTTTTGATTAAAGTCTACAGTCAATCGTCATAATTGTCGTTATTGGGCAGATAATAATCCAAGAAATTTTCACTAAGTCCACTCAAACTCAACAGAAATTGAATGTCTGGACTGGCATTTTTGGAGACCGTTTAATCGGACCAATTTTTCTTGATGGCAATTATTTGAGTGACGAAACGTATTTGGAGTTACTAGAATATATCGTTTACCCTCTACTAATTGACATTGTTGAAAATGATGATCGCTATCAAGAAAATCAATTAGTGTGTCAACAAGATAGAGCTCCTCCGCATTTATCACAACGAGTTAGGGAGTTTTTGAACATACAGTTTCCAGAGCAATGGATTGGGCGTAGATGTGCTATTGAGTGGCCCCCTAGATCACCGGATTTGACTCGTTTAGACTTCTTTCTATGGGGCCATTTAAAGAGTAGAATTTACGCAACAGAACTGGAGTCTGGAAGAATTACGACGACGCATTGTTGAAGAATGCCGTCTAATAACTCCACAAATGCTCCAGAATGTCAGAGCTCGTTTTGAACAAAATTTGTACTTTTGTATGGAAGCTGGTGGTCAACAATTTGAACACTTACTTAACTGAATAAATATTTTTGAACGTTTGGTTTTGTTTTTTAGTTTTATTAACGAAAAATTGACTAATTAGTGCATTTTTATCACAATAAATGAAATACGTTCTTGCAACTCCAACTGTGAATAATTTTTAAACGAGTTGATAAAACTTCCAGAAAAATTAGTGTGCTGAATTCAGAGAAGAAAGAGCTTTCAAATGATGTAACACTCGACCCATGTTCCCTACTTAAAATATAAGGGTTGTTATCACCACCCTTAAGGGGTTGATGTGACAAAGTTGAGTTTTGTGTCGAAAAATGTCCCCCTCAATATTAAAATTGATGTCTCTCGGCGTTTCTTAAAAAAAATTCTCTGGACACAAATCGGCCTGTTTCGTTTTCAATGCGCCACCCTGTATATATATATATATATATATATATATATATATATATATATATATATATATATATATATATATATATATATGCTTTACGAAAATTCACTAATATCGTATATTAAGTACCATAATAAAATATAGAAACCAATTAGCATCTCTTAAATTATTGTCATAACTGCATAATTCAGACATCAGTGCTAAGATAAAAGCATACAAAAATTAAACTTTACAATTACGATTTTGTTTGCCATCCAGTAGCCAGCATGTATTACTACCGTATTAGGAAAGTAAATATTTAGTCGTTTCCATAACAGAACGTTAAAGTTATTTCTTTGTTAGCACATATACGGCACGGCGCGTATATATAAATTCCCACGGCATTGTAAGCGAGACAGATTGGTTTAAAAAGAAACTTATTGAAATTTAATATAGGACATGGTTTTCATCGCTCAATGTTTTCTCTTTGAAAGATATTATTTCATTAATAGAAACATTTCGGGACGCAGCAAGTGCGTTATGGTAGCGATATTCATTAGATGCTTCAAATTTTTATAACTATATTTTCTATAAACCTAAAAAGTTGCGTTTTGGTGGAGTAAGGTATTTACGAGGGCAACATACCAACCAAATTTCATTAAAATAACTTGATTCTTTTTTTGAGATACAAATTTTTTTCGGACAATTTTTTTTTTTCCAGAAAAACTGCTGCCTAACGAACTCATCCAATATACTAATGAAATAAAGATTCTTGCCGAGTTTGATCAAAACCACCTCGTGCATCAGAACCACAAACTGCTAACGACGCTTCCGTTACAAGTTTTACGCAACGTTCGACAGCGTGGGTGTGACATGGTAGTTTAAAAATATCGATTTCCTCAGGGATTTCAGCAATAATTTGCCTAAGATCGTCTGTAGAAAATTTTCGTGGAATTGGAGGCTCTGTTACAGCTACATACTGCTTGCCAATCTATTAGTTCAGTGAAATCTGTAGCTTCGAAATTAATATTAGGTACTTTAAATTTTCTTACATTAGCTTGAGGGTGATTTTTTCTACATTTTAAAATACGTCGCAAGCCTAGGTTCCTAATGTGCAAACGTTCGTCTTTAAGCATACATAAAATGATGTTTTCTGGGTGTGCGTAATAGCTGTTGACCTAAATAATTTTGTCAACGATCTGCTTTAAATGTAGGTATCGAGATATCTGAATTAAATTAAGTAAATGCAGCGAACCATACTTCATATTTGGTTTTAGCTTAATAGAAAACCAGATTGTTACATACACTTTTAATATATAGGTTGTTAAAATTTTCAATTCTCCTGATGGATTTATAGTTCCAATGTATAAGCGCAGAATTCTGTTGGCAGTTGTCAGCCATCTTGGATGTGCCAACTTTCCAGGTTACTTCTGAGCTAAACCTTCTGAAATAACGCCATTTGATATTGCAACACTTATCGCTAAAATATATTTCTGGTCAGTGCTTAAAATGTTTGGATCTACTTTTGGAACTACTACGTTAATCTTTTTAAATGAAAGAATTGGTAGTTCTTCGCAAGATTGCAACTGCTTGCCAATTACTCCAATATATCCAGTTGGCCCAGTTGTTTCTCAATCCAAGTGTTTAATTAGGTGTCGAAGTGGTCATTTATTACTGTGCAGCAGGCAAATTATCCCCTGTGAGGATTTTCCAGTTTCCACTTCTAGATTACCAATAATGCCGGTGTGAATTCCCGTATTGACAGCTGTTCCATCACATCCTATCGCGACTAATGCCCAGTTTCACAAAGCTTGATTAAATATTTAACGGCCGATTAGTTAATCAAAGCTTAATACAACCAATCACAGTTTCAAAATATTTAGTTGTCATGGCAATAACCCGAATCACAACCTGTGATTGGTTGTCTTAATCCTTGGTTAACTAACCGTCCGTTAAATATTTAATCGGGCTTTGTGAAACTGGGAATAAGTCAGGCAAGTCCATTTGCTTTTGGAGAAGTTGAAGCATATTTGTTGTAATGTTTTAGCTGTACCTGAGGAAACTTAAAAATGGCCAAAATATTTTGAATCTGGTTCTGAAATGAGTGCAATGTACTCTTCGACAATTCTTTTTCGGTGGAAAGTGTCTCGTTCTTTTGTTTGAACTAGAGTCTTATCGTTCCTGCCATAAAAAGGGTTACTATCAACATTGTGTTGTTCCTTTATTGTTTTTCGTGCTCGCTTACGTTCTGGTCTAATTTTGCTTCGATCGACTATTTTGCTTTTTTCTTCTTTTGAAATTAGTCCAACATCTTTTAGGACGGCGTTAGCTATTATCGCAGCTGACCTTTTTTAAACCCCCGTACGATCACAGGCTTGGCCTAAGCTCGGTAGAACCAATAACAATTTTTTTTTGGTTCTTTGATCTGTTAAAAACTCTCTTTCTCTGAATGGTACTTTTATTTTGCACTTGCATAACAAAAAATCAACACATTTACAAGTTGAAATGTCAAAAAGCCTACCTTCTGCAGTTTGTCTTAACTCTGCTATTTTGGTTAAGAGCACTTCACTATTCCTTGACTTTATAGGTTTTTTTATCGCTCGGACTTTAACATGATAACTTCTGATCAAACGTATGATTTGTTGATCCGAAATGGTTGGTATGGAGGATTTCGTCCATATTACTTTAATTTCAGCAAGTAAAATTGTTGATATATGTGTCAATGTAGGCTCTGCTTTATTTTGCGAAGCATCCAGTAAGGACTGCCGTATAAATAGATAGTTTTTCATAACGTCCGCGTATGTCGGTAGCACATTGTTTTTAAATTTGCACGGAGCTCCAAACACAGGACACGTAACGTCTTTCCTCGTTTTTGGCATGTTATTACCACTTCCACAACGTATTTTTTTTATATTATTTTTGATATCGTCAAATCTGCTTCTAAACAACTGATGGTAATCAAACTAACAGAACACACACATACAAGCTAAAACCTGTCGTAGAACTGACCAAATGATGCCTAGACGAGCGTTTCATGAGTGCGCCCGAGAGCGCCTACTTTAAAGTGGTGGGGGCACTGGTAAACAACAAGCGATTGCCTTCAAATTTTAAAGGCGTTTTGAACCCGTTACTACGCCACTTTTTTGCATACAGGTGTTTAAAATTTTAAAAGTTGATATTTTCGCTCTACTCTAATATATATATATATATATATATATATATATATATATATATATATATATATATATATATATATATATATATATATATACATTCTTGGACAACTCATTTATTTTATAATATGATCAAACAGCTTTGATGTTTTCGGCAATTATTTAATTCACAAGCTTTTCATACAAACTAAAATTATTAATCGATAAACAACCTATTCTCTCATTAACCGAAAATAAAAATAAATTGATATGACATATGACGCTACATAAACCGCGCCATTTTGCTATAAGAATGCAAATAACACAACAAACCAATAACAATTTAATTTCTGACCGCGTGACCAAGAATCGTCTCGTTGGTCATTTCAGAATGTCAAATCTATAGATAAATCCTTTAGACTAAATTCACAAAAAATGTTATAATTGTAAAAGTTTTATTCAACAGGTTTTTATTTAGTTATTGTTTGGATCACGACTTAAAATGAGGCTTAAACTCTTTAGCTTGAGATTAACGAACTCGACCTCGGTTTTCGCTCAAACAAGATTTTTGCCAAGTATATTTGAAATCAGTTTCGGATTTTTTGAGCTATCGCTCGGATACATACATACATACATACATATATATATATATATATATATATATATATATATATATATATATATATATATATATATATATATATATATATATATATATATATATAAACATATACAAATTTTATTTTTCTAATGACAATTCGCTAATTCGTAATGAAAATTGGCTAAAATAAGGATT
The DNA here is from genome assembly GCA_964006375.1 of Tillus elongatus. NCBI lineage: Eukaryota > Metazoa > Arthropoda > Insecta > Coleoptera > Cleridae > Tillus > Tillus elongatus. The sequence goes on from OZ023262.1 coordinate 75,796,866, forward strand.
ATATTAGCGAATTTTCATTAATGTTGTAATAATAAACCGCAGGTGAAGAGAACTATGCATCAAATTTAGCATATTTTATGAATACCTAATTAGACGATGAAATACCTTTCGAAATATAATTACGATGCTTGATTCTCATTTGAGAGCATTCTATTAGACAACTCAACATACTATATATCTCATATTTGTCAAAAGATGTATTTAAGAACGTTCACTAAAAAGAAGAGCTGATTCACAAGCATCATTTTTAAGGGCTGGTAAAGGATAATAAAGATAAATGTAAAAAATACAGAATATAATCCACCCTATTCTTTGGTTAACTCGGAAAATTGATTTTTAACGTTGTTTTTAATTTTATAACCACCTGTAGAGGGTAGAAAACGCAACATGATGAAAAAAATGAAGAATACATATTTTCTTTCATTTGTCAAAAGGAAGCTTTTCCACCCTACTTCAAGTCAAATTTCCAAATTTCGTTTTTAATTTTTTTTAATTCTTAACCTCTGTAGAGGGTAAACTAACTAAATTGACAAAAAAATAGTGCTGATAATTGAATCATAACTTCCACATAGCTGTGATAATGTATTCTCTTCAGAGAGACATTCTCATGGAATAAATTTAGGGCCCATGACTAAAATAAATCAAATATTTGTATTCCTGTACCCATCAACGTTGGAAACGTTATATTACTCGAGTTTTATTGAAGAAATGTCAATTTTCACTTAATCACTTTATCCCATGTCCCCTGAATCTTACCCAAAAATAATTCGAAGCGTTCCTTTGTCGGGTGATAGCTGAATACCAAAATTTGAAGATGATATCTCAATTGGTTGAAAGTTATTGCTCCTACTAACAGACAGACGTACATGTCGACAGATCGATAGACCGACAGACAAAAACCATTTCGTTCCAGGATCAAGTTTTCTATATGTTTTGAGATTTTTTACGTTGTTTTAGCAAAAAAAATTGGAAATTTTTGTCAAGAATATTCCACCACCACATGCAACCCCTAATTTAATTTCAACACAGAATACCAGATGTTTGATGAAATTAAAAGTTTTTAAATAAATAAACCCTAAAACGTTATATTACTCGAGTTTTAACGAAAAAATGGCAATTTTAACCAAATCAGCCCCCATTCATCCCCTACCCACGAAAGCGATTTTATCCAAAAACAAGCGGAACCATTCGTTTGTCGAGTGTCAACCGTATACCAAATTTGAAGACGATATATCAATTCGTTCTTAAGTTATCGTGGCTACAAAGAGACAGACATGTAGACAGACAGACCGACAGACCGACTGACAACAAAAGTTTCGTTCCCAAATCATGTTTTCTATATGAAATTGATACTTTTCACTACGCTTAAGCGAAAAAAATGTTGAAATTTTTGTTGGCGATGCGATACTTTTACTACACTTTGTGACGATGTGGAAGTAATAGAGAATAAACATTTTTGTTTGTTATCAAAATGCGACTTTTTCTCAGTATTCCAAGTCAAATTTCTGAAAATTTTAAAATTCGGCCCACCCTACACCTCATTAGTGAATTACTTTCACATCGTCACAACCTGTGGAAGTATCGCATCGGCGACAACATTTTTTTTCCGTTTAAACGTATTAAAAAGTATCAAAACATATAGAAAACATGATTTGGGAACGAAAATTTTTTTTGGCTGTCGGTCTATCGGTCTGTGGATCTTTGTGTCTGTCTGTAGCCACGGTAACTTTTGAACGAATTGAGCTATCGTCTTCAAATTTGGTATACAATAAGCACTCGATAATGAACGGTTCGGATTATTTTTGAGTGATTTGGTGAAAATTGACATTTTTTCGTTAAAACTCGAGCAATACAACATTTTAGGGTTTGTTCATTAGAAAACTCTTAATTCCATCAATTAGCTGGTATTATGTGCTGAAATTAAATTAGGGGTTGAATGTGTGGGGGTGGAATACTGTCGACAAAAATTTCGATTTTCTTGTGCTAAAACGGCGTAAAAACTCGCAAAACATATAGAAAACTTGATTCTGAAACGAATTTTTTTTCTGTCTGTTAAATAAGGGGCGACTTGGTGAAAGTTGACATTTTTTAAAGAAAACTCGAGTAACATAACGTTTCAAAAGTGTATGGGTACAGGAATTGAAATATTTTCTTTGTGGTCAAGTCATAGGCACTAAATTCATTCCAGAGGAATGTCTTTGTGAAGAGAATAAATTATCACTGCTATGTGGAAGCTATGAATCAATTTGCAGCACTACTTTTTTAAGACAAACATATTTGGCATTAAAAACATTTTAATGACAATTCACTACCATACCGCACTTGCTGCGTCCAGACTTTTTCAGATAATATACAATATAGATGCAAAATTGGGTGATCTCGATGCTAGATGGAGATACCAACCATCATAATTGAAACATAAGATTGTCCTCTATAATATTAATTGTTGAATTTTATTGTGTGTTGTGGTCACAAGGTTAATGCCAATTACGTCTCTAATATTGTACGTAAACTATAGTAGCTTCTATTAATTTGTTCTACCTCCTGTATACAAATATTTCGGGACGCAGCAAGTGCGTCCTAGTAGCGAATTTTCATTAAAATTGTACACAATTATTATACGGGATATTAGTAAAGTTAATACTTTAAACTTACACAGACCTTGAAGATCGATTTTAGAGGTCCTAGTACGCGCACATTTGAAGAATTCCTTCGAAAGTGTTACCATTGACATCTTTCTATTATAAAAAAATCTCATGTTCTAACTCCTTTTGAGAAAAATGGCCAATTTTCTATGAAAGTAAAGAACTAAGTTTTGCTATATCTGTAGATTGTATGAGTCTCTTTAAAAGATCCTTGTATTACAAATTTTATTAAAGCTGTACAGAAGATTTCCAGAAGTATGATTTCCTTTTAGTCAACCTAATCAAACCGGTTTTTTCAATAACAATTACAACAATAACAAAATTATAATTTCAGACTCAAAGGTGACACACTTATTTAGGCGCTTTAAACAAAAATGAGATCTTGTTCAAAACGTATGAAATCTGTGCACTACTGTTTCTACAAATGTCAAAATAAAACATTAAACAAAAACATACAGCCATGGAGCTGGAATCGATCGCGTAACCTTCTGCTTAGGTGGCAAGCGCGGTACCCCCTACGCTATCTAGGCTCACGTCAACAAAGGTTTTATTCGCGTGATACTTTAGATCGGCTTCATGCCCCGGATATTATATTCAAGGTATACAGAATTCATTAATTACAGAAAATTAGCAGAATTACCATTGAAACACATCCCAAGACTGTTTCGGTCTTATATGACGTTTTATCTTTAAGTTTAAAGATAAAAGAAACTATTTTAGAATCATTTTTATAGAGACTTGGCTTGATTTTTACATTTCTGATAAATTATGCGACAGCATAATATATCTATGCTGCGCTAAAACTGTGTTTGGGCCATTAATAAAGTTACAAATATAGTGTATTTTAATAATTGATTGAATCGTCCAGTTAAATAACAATCAATTGGCAAATTTTTAATTTCATGTCGTCTGTCATTTCCCATAATTGCGGCCGAGATTTCACGATTGTTGGTTCGGGTAGTAGGTATTATGCCTGGTATATATTTAGTTTGGTTAGTGTTGCCGTATGGTTTATACCTGTTGTATGAATTAATCTATGCGTGGCACTTAACTACTCTGTCTGTCAGGCATTGGACTTTAACCACTAAGTCGTTTTAACGCATGTGTTTGGGATTTTATTTTTAATTTGGAAAAAACTCTAAATATTGTGTACAAAATTACTTAAAATTTGATAACATAGGTTTATTTGCGCTATTTATAGCCACATCTAAAGTCTCATTTTAGTTACTCTGATACTAACAAAAATATAGCGTTTTCAAAAAGTTTTCCCCCATTTTCCACCAGAAAAACTTCAGCATAAAGCTGATTAACGAACTCGACCTCTGTTTTTGCCCAAATAAGATTTTTAACAAGTTTTTTTGAAATCAGTTCATTATGTTTTGGGTTATCGCTCGGATACATACAAATATATATATATATATATATATATATATATATATATATATATATATATATATATATATATATATATATATATATATATATGATATGAATTTGAGTTGGCAGTCAAAAAGTAACCAAATAAACCACTAGACCAGGGACCTTAAAGTTACTAAATCAATTGACAATTGACAGTTCAGTCCATTGGCGCTCAATTCCCTTTTGACGACTATTTTGTATGTATATTGTGCATTTTCCAAGTTCGACCAGTGCTTACCTTCTTCAAATAATTTTATATCTGTTGGACAATAAAAATAAACAGTTTTTATCAAAACTTAGCATTTTCATTGCGTTTTTACGTAAGTTAAAAGTGTAGGTATGTTAAGGTTATGTTGTTGACGATATTCTACATCGCATGGAATGAAGCCCTACCAAATCTGTTTGTCGGTAATCTGCCCAAACAGGTACATGTTTGTTATATGTTACACAATACACATGTCTTAAACCGTAAATTAGAAGTTTAAATAATCGGACCTCAATTTGTTTACGTACATTACAAAATTTTGATATCTATACAAAATAAAAGTAATATTTTATTATGTTTTTAATTTATTTTTTTAACAATCATTAACACTAAACCATACATGAACAGAGTTGCTGTTAAAAATACTAAATAATAAATATATTTAAGACATTTACTGTTTCAACTTATTATAATTTTTATATTTTTTATAAAACCCCAAAGGAAATATGAGAGAACACTGGCATCTTAGGGATTTCATTAATTCAGGTTGTACAACCGTGTATGCCGGGTTGCCTAACGTAAGCGGTCACGTGGGGTTCGGGAATTAATGAAAGCCCTCTATATATATATATATATATATATATATATATATATATATATATATATATATATATATATATATATATATATATATATATATATATATATATATATATATATATATATATATATATATATATATATATATATATATATATATATGATCGGACCTTGCTTTTCGGTTCTAGGGACCCAAATTCGCGCTCATCTGAGGAATTTTTTTTCAACAAATTTTCATCGTGACCTATTAGTGAATTGTTCTTAATGAAAATTCGCTTAAAAATTTATGTGCATTGAGGATGAATACAGGGACAAAATGGATTCAATTTGGGAAACTTTTTTCGCTCAAAAAGTGTTTTCTTTTTTTTTCCTTGGTTTATCTTAATGGTATATATATATATATATATATATATATATATATATATATATATATATATATATATATATATATATATATATATATATATATATATATAAGCTATAAGATGTATAAGATACACCGAAGTCTCTCAAAACCGGCATTCTCTATTGGTTTTATACTTGTATATTGACAGGCCACCCGCAAAACCAATTAAATTATGCAAGAAAATTAGAACATAACACGTAGAGACATGTTGATATAATGCATCCTGAATCCAGCATCGTAAATTGTATATTGTAATATTTATAATCTCATAATCCGATTATATATTGAACAAGATGCTCCGCTGCAGTTTTAGTACTTCCAGAAGAAAAATCTCAATCATAAATAAAGTGTATACATACCGGTTTTGCTTTGCAATAGTTTTATGAGCACAAAAAGCAAATATTTCAAAGAATCTCATATAATATAAGAACTGCAATAAATGTATAATTGATTGTTTGTGTAATGGTTTTTGTACACAGACAGCCGACTTTTAATTGATGAGCGAAACGTTTTGTAGAATATGTATTTTTAAGGAGATTCAACTTAATTAAAACATTCTTACGAAGCAAATGCTTGATGGTAGCTAAGTTTCTTATATATTTTAGTGAATTATTGTAAAAAAAATTCAGTAATGGGTTGATCTCGAGTTTTGAAATTAAAAAAATCTCGGGGCGCAGCAAGTGCGTTATGGTAGTGAATTTTTATTAAATGCTTCAAATTTGAATGTCAATTTTCTATAAACTTAGAAAGTATAATTTTCGTATGTAGTAAGGCCTTTCCTAGGGCAAAACATCCACCAAATTTCATTAAAATAACTTTGTAATTTTCGGAGAAAAATTTTTTTCGAAGAAAATTTAAAATTTGAATAACTTAATTTTCTATAAATTGAGAAAGTTGAGTTTTGGTACGTAGTAAGGTCTCTCCCAAGGCAACATATATAGTAAATCTCATTTGAGCAGCTTTGTTATTTTCAGAGAAAAAATTTTTTGAAAGAAAACTCAAAATTTTCCCGGAAAACCTCGTGAGATTTTTCTGGCTAACGAACTCATCCAAGCCATTAATAAAAGAAAGGGACTTGCCGAGTTTCATTGAAATTGGTTAATTATTTTTTGAGTTATCAGACGGATGTGTGTATATATATATATATATATATATATATATATATATATATATATATATATATATATATATATATATATATATATATATATATATATATATATATATATATATATATATATATATATATAGATATATATGAATATATATATAAACATATAAAAATTGAAACTGACCCCGGATATGGGTTCTAGGGGTACTAGTTCGCGCTCGTTTGAAAAAATGTTTGCAAAGTCTCACCATAGATACCAATTTTTAAAAATAAAAACTCACTAAAAAATCTTCAAATAAGTGCGGACTAGGAGTAGCAAACATATCCGGGGTCAGTTCCAGTTACTTCCACATCGTCAATACGTGTATGGCATCGGCGACAAAAATCTCAATAATTCTTTTTCGCTTATACATCGTTAAAATTGTCAAAGCATATAGAAAACATGATTCGGGAACAAAAAATATTTTTGTCTTTTCCGTCTGTACGTCTGTCTGTTTGTAGCCACAATAACTTTAGAACGAATTGAGAAATCGTCTTCAAATTTGGTACACAGCTAGCACCCGACAAACGAATGAATCGGATTGTTTTTGGGTATAATCGCTCCGGGGGACAGGGAAAAAATCTTCAAACAAGTGCGGACTAGGACCTGTAGCAAACATATCCGGGGCCAGTTCCAGTTACTTCAATCTCAATAATTCTTTTTCGCTTATACATTGTTAAAAGTGACAAAGCATATAGAAAACATGATTATAGAACAAAAAATATGTTCGGTCTGTACGTCTGTCTGTTTGTAGCTACAATAACTTTAGAACGAATTGAAAGATCGTCTTCAAATTTGGTACACAGCTAGCACCCGACAAACGAATGAATCGGATTGTTTTTGGGTAATATCGCTCAGGGGGACAGTGAAAAAATCTTCAAATGAGTGCGGACTAGGACCTTTAGCAAACATATCCGGGGTCAGTTCCAGCTACTTCAATCTCAATAATTCTTTTTCGCTTATACATTGTTAAAATTGTCAAAGCATATAGAAAACATGATTCGGGAACAAAAAATATGTTTGTCTGTTCGGTCTGTACGTCTGTCTGTTTGTAGCCACAATAACTTTAGAACGAATTGAAAAATCGTCTTCAAATTTGTCATATAGAAAACTTGATTTTGTAACGAAATTCTTTTTGTCCGTCCGTCTGTCGGTTGGTTGGTCTGTCTGCCTGTAGATCTGTCTGTTAATAGGCGCAATAACGTTCGAACTAATTGAGATATCATCTTCAAATTTGGTATTCAGTTAGCAGCCGACAAGGGAACGCTTCGAATTATTTTTGGGTAAGATCGCTTCAGGAGATAGGAGATAAAATGAGGGGCGATTTGATGAAAATTGACACTTTTTCGTTAAGACTCGAGTAATATAACGTTTCAGAAGTTTATTATTCATTTCAATGAGAATGGAATTTTTTTTGTCTATGTCGGTCTGTTGGTCTGTACGTCTGTCTGTTTGAAGCCACGATAACTTAAGACCGAATTGAGATATCGTCTTCAAATTTGGTATACAGTTAGCACCCGACGGCAGGGGATGAATAGGGCTGATTTCATAAAATTGATATTTTGATGAAACATGGCACATTCTTTTTACTATATATGTTATACTGGTAGCCAAATTTGATGCCTGTCTTCTTAAAAAAAGACATATTTGCTATTAAAAAGATTTTTATGAAAATTCACTACCATAACGCACTTGCTGCGTCCAGATTTTTTATCTGTTCGCATATATATATATATATATATATATATATATATATATATATATATATATATATATATATATATATATATATATAAGGTGACGCATTTCTACGGTAAAGCTCAATATAATTGTTATTATACAAGATACGAGAAAAATGCATCCTATAAAAATATTTTGACAATCACAGAGTGGTCCATAAGCCGTGATCGCTACAATTGTTTTTTTTTCGAACACTTATATTATTGCATTTTTGCATTTTTATCGAAATATGATGCATGTTTGTAAGAAAAATAGAGACGGAGTAAGTGCGTTTTGGTAGCGAATTTTCCTTCAAATTTCAATACTCAATTTGCTATTAACCTAAGGTTCATTGGCTAGGAAGCTAGTTTTCTCGGAAACACTTTAAGTTTATTTTCGGAAAATTTCGGTACGTTTTAAAACAAAAAGTAATCTTAATAAAATATGGTACATTGTTTTTACTATATAGGTGATACCGGTAACCAGTTTGATGACTGCTTGCATTAGAGAGATATACTTGCTATTAAAAACATTTTTATGAACATTGACTTCCATAACGCACTTGCTGCGTCCAGACTTTGGTAAATTAGTGAATTTTCTTAATTTCCCAACTAAGAAAAAATCACTGTAATTTCACAAAAAACTCTTTGACAGTTTTTTTTTATACAATATCTGTCCCTAAGTTATAAAACAATACTCAAATTAAAAGGACTTATAAAAATAGTTTGCTTGATAGCTAGAGCAGACTTTAGATATATTTCTCAAATGAATAGTAAATAAATAGCAGCCGCATTATTTTTGCTCACCCTATATAACAAACAGCTTAAACAGTTGACCATCTCACAAAAGCCATAACAAATACTCACACTTATGTACACACAAACACACTCTTAGAAATCACATCTACATCTGTGATTAAAGACAGGATTAAAATATCAACCTACCTTAACTGTATATGACTTTTCGTTTCCTTTTTTAATTAAAAGTACAAGCTAATCTCACCAAAGTTCAATGTCACCTTACCTTCTTAGGCGGGTATTAATAAAAATAAATTCATTTATTTATTGGCTTCGGCATTTTCCAGTCGTCGTTTGAAAACGAATACCTTTCGTCAGCTCTTTAAACAGATCGTAAGCGATTCATATTAGGTTACGTTTACGATAAATCAGGGGTACCAACGTCCTCTATGGGGCCCGCTTAATTTGTGATAATAGTATGTTAGTCCTGCTGTTATTGACATAGCACACAACTTCTATTGAAATGTGTAAATTTATATCTTTGACAAGATAACTGTTATTACCTCTGCAGGGGGGCTGAAACGCCCGTCTGGTCATGCTTCCTACACAAAAAATATAATCCTCTAAAATTTATCACTTCACTTTTTTTAAACGTATATTGTTAATTTATTCATTGATGAAGTTATTATAATTGTCCCCTACTATGTAACTTATGTCTAATATTGTCTTATTGTTAGTCTAAAATCACTAATAGAGAGGTCACGATCGCGGGATTTTCGAAAATTTCTTCAAATGAGTGAAATTGGAGCCCCATAAACTGATATTTAGGATCCGTTAAAAATTTTTACATTTGTATATACAGGTGCCCCACGTAAGAATGAACATCATGGGGATCTCGTAAACCGTAAGAGATACAAGGTCAGTCAAATTAGACAAAAGTTGCACAATGACGAGGCTCTCGTAAGCGGCCTTCGCCAAAACAAATTATCTTTTTAGGTTTTCTCAATGATTTGAAAAACTTGATTTTTTTCATTTTCGTTTTTATTCATTCCTAAAGTTAATCAAAACTATATTGAAAAACGAAAAGCAACTTGTCATGCCAATTTTCAAGCTCTATAGGGTAGCGTTAACACATTTTGATTTCAACATTTTGTTTCTGAGAAACTATCAATTAAATTTTTTTAGTGAATTTTTATTTAAAAAAATTCACTAATAGAGAGGTATCGATGATGATACTTAGCAAAATTTTTCAAATGAGCGCGATCTAGGACCCCTAGAACCCATATCCGCGGTCAGTTTCAATTTTTATATGTATATATATATATATATATATATATATATATATATATATATATATATATATATATATATATATATATATATATATATATATATATATATATATATATATATATATATATACAGTGTGGAACAGCCAAATGGAATAAATTCGATAACGGATAAATGAGGGCGTGTTGGGAAAAACGCTTGGACACGTCGATTTGTATTTTTAACTGCGCATCTTTTTCAAGAAAAAAAAATTATATAGGGTGCGTCATGTGACAGTGGCCAATACCAACTTTCTTATTTTAAATACAAGCCCCTGTATATTATTAATTTTTTGGATTCTTCAGAAAATTCTAGACATAATTCATGTACAATGTCCTATACCTATCTTCAACTGTTTCGGAAATATTAAGTATTTTCAGATTTATTACAAAAATTAAGATTAAAAATAGAAAATTATTTTATTTCACAAATTCTAATAAGAAATACTGATTATTTCTTAATAATTTAAAAAAACAAAAAAAAATTAATGTCAATGTAGTAAATGTTTAAAATGCTCGCCACGAACATCTTGGCAACATGCTAATCTGGTATAGAAATGTCTTCTAACATTACTCAACATCTCAGGCGTGACTGACCTAATCGCAAGCGTGATTCGTCTTTTTAAGTCATCTAAGTTGAGGGGCTTAGTTTTGTATACAATACTTTTGACATATCCCCACAAAAAGTAGTCTAATAGCGACAGATCAGGAGATCGTGCTGGCCATTCTATCGATCCGCGCCTCCCTATCCACCGATTTGGAAAAATTTGGTTCAGGTACTGCCGGACATTGATTTGGTAATGGGGCGGTGCTCCATCTTGCTGAAACCATATTTTATTGGCAGGAACTTGTGGGTTTGCTGGATCTGGATATAAGTTTGTCAAAGTTGGCACGACATTATTTTGGAGCAGTTCTAAATATTTATCCCCATTCAAGTTGCCATCAATGAAAAAGGGACCTACGATATGATTTCCAACAATTCCTGCCCAAACATTAACTTTTTCAGGATATTGCGTATGTTCCTCTCTCATCCAATGAGGATTCTCATTAGACCAATAGCGGCAATTTTGACGATTAACATGACCGTGAAGTGTAAATGTGCTCTCATCAGAAAACAAAACATCTTCTAATTGGATCACATTGTTATCTAACATTGCCATCATTTGTTCACAAAAATACGTTCTCCTATCGAAATCGTCCTCCATGAGCTCCTGAGTTGGTATCATTTTATAGGGATGCATTTTACTTTCCTTTAATGTTCGAAAAATTGCTGTGTGGCTAACGTTGAATAGTTGGGCTGCTTGTCGACCAGAAGTATGTGGGTTTTCTTGAAACTCAAGCGTAATATCCAATTTCGTATCATCACTTACTGCATTGGCAGCTACTTTTTTTATCTGTCTCACATGACCAAGCTCGCGAAACTGCTTTTCTATTTTGCTAATTGTTCCTTGGGATACAGGCGGCAAATTTGGAAATTTTTCGTGAAATAAGCGAGACACTTCCATCTGTGTCCGTGTGTTATCTCCATAACCAATCATTTGTAGAATGGTTATTTTGTGCATTTCTGTTAAATGAACCATTTTTCTGATATTATTACGTACAGTTAACGAAATTCAAACGACAATAGCACTGACACTAATCACTACTGTCATGCAGGCAGACAACAAGTTGCTAAGGCTACGAGTTTTATACGAACAGAAAGAAAACTGTTTTTGTTTTTGTTTCATTTCATATCAGTAAAAAGAAACGCAGGAATGGTTTTTGTTTACTTTCTCATTATCAAGAGCTGAATGGGAAATAAGTATTGAATGCAATGTAGCGAATTTGTGAAATAAAATAATTTTCTATTTTTAATGTTAATTTTTGTAATAAATCTGAAAATACTTAATATTTCCGAAACAGTTGAAGATAGGTATAGAACATTGTACATGAATTATGTCTAGAATTTTCTGAAGAATCCAAAAAATTAATAATATACAGGGGCTTGTATTTAAAATAAGAAAGTTGGTATTGGCCACTGTCACATGACGCACCCTATATAATTTTTTTTTCTTGAAAAAGATGCGCAGTTAAAAATACAAATCGACGTGTCCAAGCGTTTTTCCCAACACGCCCTCATTTATCCGTTATCGAATTTATTCCATTTGGCTATTCCACACTGTATATATATATATATATATATATATATATATATATATATATATATATATATATATATATATATATATATATATATATATATATCCAACCGATAACTCAAAAATAATTAACAAATGTCGATGAAACTCGGCGAGTGCTTTTCTTTTATTAATGGCTTGGATGAGTTAGTTAGCCAGCAAAATCGGTTAAGGTTTTCCGGGAAAATTTTGAGTTTTTTTTGTAAAAAAATTTTCTCCGAAAATTACAGATATTTTAATGAAATTTGGTGAATATGTTCTCTTAAGAAAGGCCTTATTACGTGGAAAAATTCAACTTTCTAAGGTTATAGAAAATTGAGCTTTTCAAATTTTGAGTTTTCTTTTGAAAAAATTTTTTTTCTCCGAAAATTACAAAGGTATTTTAATGACGTTTGGTGGATATGTTGCCCTGGGAAAGACCATACTACATGCCAAAATGCAACTTTCTAAGTTTATTGAGAATTGAGTTATCCAAGTTTGAAGCATTTAATAAAAATGCACTACCATAACGCGCTTGCTTCGTCCCGAACTTGTTTTTAAATACGATCCTGAATTTCAAAAAGTGCATTTCGAAACCTTTTTTCTATTCTGTTTTCAACAACACATGACACAATTCTTTTGTTTGCTTTTGGAATACAAATCGCTATTAAATAAAATATATGTTAATACGGCCCTGCTTTACCAATGTTTAGCATGGGGATCTAACGAAAGACATTCTCTGCACGGGTTGGGGCGTAAAGCCGTTGGTCCGGTGTACCATGCAATGTTGGGCGCGTTAAAGATACATCCCCTTCTTATAGGAAGGCAGGGTTTCGCCAAAATTTCCAGGATAGTAAAGTGAAACTGCCCTGGCGTCGGTGATTAATCATAGTCGCGGGAATAGACCGACGTTAAAGAAAGGAAAAAAATAAGAACATTGCTCGAGTCAGTCGCTTTAAAGTCTCATTTGGCATTTGTGAAAAAAAATTATCAACTACTGATATATTATGAAAATTATATATATATATATATATATATATATATATATATATATATATATATATATATATATATATATATATATATAAGATATACTGTGTTCTCGGGTTGAACCGCGTCTAGAACTTATGAAAACTCGACGTTTCGGCTCCCGTGTTGGAGCCATTTGTAGGAGGTTAAGGAAATGTACTCTAGAGCCTTAGTTTGCCTATTCCTTAGAGCTGTGGATAAGAACAGGTTGAGTTGTTGCTGGAAGTTAAAATCAGCGTAGTCCTCAATTATCTGCAGCAACGGGTATAGCTGGAGCCAGTATTCACAACATTTGACAGAGCGTCATAACTTGAATGAGGATGAGACGGCCAAGAAGCTCAAATTTTGTGAAAACATGAGTGGAAGAATTATAAATAACCTGGAGCTGCAGTATACCTTTTGTTTTTCTGACAAATGCACGTTTTTGCTAAACAACATCAACAAACATTATTTCCGCTATTGCAGTGACACAAATCCTCACTCGTACACAGAATCCCATACCCGAAATCTGGGAAAATTAAACGTTTGGGCAGGGTTCAAACTGACTAACTATCGTGGAACGTATGCTCTTTTTCACCTGTGTTTTTTTGTACAGATGATCTATATTGATGTAAAGATTTTGTATGTTTACATATACATATACATATACATATACATATACATATACATATATATATATATATATATATATATATATATATATATATATATATATATATATATATATATATATATATATGCATTTACTTTTTCATCGCAATTATTATTTTTTTAATTTTTAATTTTATTTATTTTGATTAGAGACCCATTCTTATGAAAATTCGCGACCATAACACATTTGCTGAGTCCAGAATTTTTTCTTTACGTGAACTTTGATTCGCACTGATTTTCATTTGGGTACGAATAAATCTGTTGATTTTTTGAGTAGGTGTCTTATTTATGTTTAAACATTTTCTAGTTAAATTTTGATGCTAGACGTTTAAATTGTAAGTTTATTCAAAAGAACATGACACATGAATTTTAATTAACTGATTATTGTGGCTCCATTTAATTAATATTGACCTTATTTATTTAGTTTTTATGGAAAGTTGCAGAGATCTCTGTGCTCTATTTTGCATGTCTAAATAGGCGTGTCCTTGGCAAATGGTAGAATCTTTATACCCAGACGTAACAAAATTCATGATTTATTTGAATAACAATTGGTTGAAATTAATATAAGAATTCGGGACGCAGCAAGTGCGTTATAGTAGTGAATTTTCATAAGATTTATGTACTATTAGTACGTCATATTACTAAAGTGTCTGGACGCAGCAAGTGCGTTATGGTAGTGAGTTTTACCAGGATAACCTATATAGTAGAAACAGTGTACCATATTTCATCAAAATAAATTTTGTGTTGAAAAAGTACAACAATTTTCCTACAATAAACTTAAAATGTGTCCAAAAGAACTGGTTCGATTGTCTTGGCCAACGAACCTATTCAAGCTATTTACCCCTCGGCCAATCTGACTTATTCAAGAAAGGTTCTCGATGAATTGAAAAAGATATTTGCATGAAAATTTGCAAACAATCTTTTTCACGAAAATCCGAAAACATTTTTTACAACAACTTCATACCAATTCCCAACATTTTACAAAAAGCTCACGAAAAATGATTTCTACCGAAACACAAAAAAATGCTTTTTACACAACAATTTGCTAAAAGATTACCTAAATAAAATTTCATTGATATGCCTATCTGTAATTAAAATTGAAAAAAGATGGAAAAATATTGTCCAACTTTTTAAAGAAATTTGAACCAGTGGCAATAAAGAAAAGTATTAGGGAAAAAATACCACTATTTTAAAGACGCAAACCGCCAGTAATAAAAACGTTATTGAGTCTGTCACTTTGAAGTGACATTTGACATTTGTCGAAACAATTTATCAACTATTACTTACATATTATGAAAATGTATACATCAAATTTGGTGGGTACTTTCTTTTTGTAATTGGTTTAGACAAGTTTGTTAGCCAGAAAAATCAGCCCAATTTTACCAGAAAATGTTGTATTTTTTCTCGGAAAATCTAAATATTTCCGGAAATAACAAAGTTAAGGCAACCGAATCTAGTACGCGGGTATATGTCAGAAAAGGTAATCTACGAACCGAAATCTAGATCTATAGGTTGAAAGGCAAAAAAGTTCTAAGCATTTAAGGGAACAACATTTGGGTGCCACTGATGACCAGATAAATCCACAAAAGCAAAATATTTTGGGTGGATAACAAAATCTGTTGTACCTGACAAACATACACTACGTTTTTTGGCCAAAAAGGCCAAGAATGGCCAAAAAATTTGATCAGTTTTCCTCTAAAACGTCGGAGTTGCGAGACGTCAAAATTGGCAACTTTTGGGCAAAGAACCTAAAGCGAAAATGTCGCAAGAAATGTGTTTTACAAGTAGTTAAGTTTCAGCTTCAACCGTCAGTGATGTTAATTTGACTAAAATATTTCCAGAAAATTCATTTCAAATAGACCCTTTCTTTGATGCTTTGGCAGTAGTTTTAGTTATAGAGTTTATGGTTTAATTGTCTAGAATTTTTAGCAAATTTTCGTAAAAGAAATTCGCTAATCAGGAGACCTCGACTAGGACACATATTCGAGGTTAGTTTCAGTTTTTATCTGTTTACATATATGCAGGGAGACGCATTTCGATCGCAAAGCTCAATATTACTGTTATTATACAAGATACGAGAAACACTTGTATATGTTGATTATAGGGTATCTTAAGCTGCATCTTATAAACATTATTTCTACAATCACAGGTGGCCCATAAGTCGTTGGCGATACAAATTTTCTTTGTTTAAATCGAACACCCCTTATATTATTGCATTTTTGCATTTTCCATCGAATCGTAATGCATTCTAGTTTTCGAGTTATTTCAATTGTTTTGCAACATTTTTGGGACATATCAAAAATTGTGATACGGCATTTTTACCAATACAAATCGGAGTCCACTGCAAACGACGCATTCAGAGAGGTTATTGTTTAATCAAGAAACCGGACGCCCTCAAATAGTGACTTAATTAATAAAATCAAACTGTCGTAACTCAATTGTTTCGAATAGAAGAGCCTGTATTTTGTATTTCAGAATGAAGGGCATAATAATAAATGTTTGGTAAGTTATTTAAAAAATGTTTTCGGATTTTCGTGAAAAAAATGTACATTTTCATGCAAAAGCTTTTTTGGGAGTTTTGTCGAAAAGCTTATTCGATGAATTATGGTACATTGTTCTTACTATATAGGGTATACTGCTAACTAAACTTGATGTCTGTGTTCATAAAAAAGACATATTTATTGTTCAAAACATTTTAATGAAAATTCATTACCAAAACGCACTTGCTGCGTCCAGATTTTATTTGGAATACTAATATTTTTTCTCTTCATAAACTCACCGGGTACCTCCCTTGCTTTTTGACATTGCGCGATCAAACTGCTCACTAAAATTACTAAAAGTATTTGAGATTGATTTTCTGGTTTGATTCTTATGCTGTACGGTAAGATGGTCTGAGCTGCTACTTAATATTCGCCCATGTACTGATGAAATACGATGTATCAAGTTCTAAAGGTGTTTTCAAATTCAGCATATTAATTACCTTATAGTTCGGTGGAAATGGTTGTCTCTGCACTTCGTAACATGCCATTTGTCAAAATATTTGAACTCTGACATTCCAAATAAGTATTCTTGACCTATTCCTGAGGTGATTATAAAGAAATTTATTATAGCACATCTATAATTCATAAAATAAGTAGTCGTTAAATATGTAAATTGTTCCTGAATGTTGAGTCTGCCTTTTTACACGCCTCATTCATTCTTTGCCTTTGCCGCGATGCTTTAAAACAACCTTGTTTGTGGCCGGAGAGGGAGAAGGTGGCGGCGTCTTTATGTGCAGATAATTTTACCTTTCGTTTGGAATGGGTCTAGTGAGATATCATTCATTGATAAGTTAATCTTCAGTCTGTTTTTTGCACTAATAAAAGAAAAAGTTCTGAATTATAACATTGTGGGCGAGGAGGTTGTTGGTTTGGCTATTAATTTGGTTAGCGATTTTTCGTAGGCAAAATTTGCCGATAATCGGGCTTTCACAAATTTTCATGAACAAAATAAAACTTATATATGTACAGCGACAAGTGTTTAACTTCCTTGTACTTGCACAGTCTATAAACAACCATAATAAATAAATACATAAATAATCTATCAATATACAGGCTTGCGCAAAAGTAACATAACAATGCTATAACTGGTAAACCCAGACTCAAAATTTGTAGGATTACATAACAGATCATTTGCGACTAACTGGTGGCATTATCAAGATTTTTTGAATCACCCTCTGTTTGGAGGGTGGGTAAAGCCGGTGAATTTTATAACACACTGTATATATGATTAACTGAAAATGTTAACAGCAAATTTACCTGAATGAAAAAAATTTCGGGACGCAGCAAGTGCGTTATAATAATGAATTTTCATAAGAATTTTACACTGTTAGTACGGCATATTACTAAAAGTACCTAATGTTGGAGAAACATAATTGGTACGCCCCTGTCTCTTTACTTTCATTCAATTGCAATATCCTTTACGTTTTTACCTGGAATTATTTATCTCTGGATTTCACAATCTTTTCCAATTGCTGGTAATCCTTACCCTCTAGACGTCTGTATCGCATTAGGTTTACGCATGAACAATGCCATACAAAGAATACTTATATACCGTTAGGTTCATCATTGTAAATAGCTTGAGCCGTCTCTGACGTATCATTTAGATGCACCCAGTGGATTTCCTTCACTATAAATAATGCTTCTACCTAGTTGGCCATTCTGTATTACTGACATTATGTTATGTCAACTACGTCACCTAGCGTTACGCGAAAGCTCGATAAAAGCAAGCCTTTCGCAAGGTACAAACCAGTTCTACGCCAGATCTCATCTTCTTCGCTCCTTGGAACCCAGAGTTCCAAATCTTCCGCTTAAACATCGCTCGTGTGTTTAAGCCAGTTCAATTCTACAGTGCCGTTCTACAACGAATCTCATCTTCATCGCTTGTTGGGACTTCTAAGATCCCGATCTTCTACCTAAACATCGCTAGTGTGATTACGTCACTTCAGTTCAAGCTCCAATCTTCCTACAGAAATTCCGTTCGTGCAGTATTACAGTGAAAAGTCAGTGTTTTCTTCGAAATTAGAAAGTATACGCGCAGCTAAATGCATTAGCAAGTAGCTAATAAGATTGTGAAATCTCCTGAATAACCCATTTAATCAAGTGTAAAACCGCAAATTGTAAATAAATGTTATAGTAACAATACAACATATATAAATATAAAAAATGTATTATTGAAATCTTCTGGAATCCAGTGCACCCAGAGTTATAAATACAGTCCACATACAGCCCACATCTTCAACATATTTTTCTTCTAACGCTAATTAGCTAAGCCGACTAGTTAGCGAGGGTGGGATCAATCCACCTGCAAAACATTGGGGAAAGAAAACAAGCTCTTTCTGCCCCACCTAATACTTTTAATTTAAACAGGCATCAAAGATCGGGTTTAGAGGTCTGAATACAAGCTCATTTGAAGAACTACTCTCTTTATATTGTCATAAAAAATATTCAAATCTCGTGTTCTACCTCCTTTTAAGAAAAAACTTTAAATGCCCAAAATCCAATTTTCTATGACGCTAGAAAATTAAAATTTGGTACAAAAGGTTATAACAACGAAACTTAATTCCTACCCAAGAAGTCAATTCATTATTCAAATAACTTACCTACTTGAATAATTAATCAACAAAAATTAACTTTAATATTATTTTCTTTGATTTCCATACAATCATTTACTATTTCACCTGAAAACAGAACTGTCCAACCATGATAAATAAACAAAACACATTTATACTCTTTAGTTTACAATTTTAAAAGCAGACTATAGGTACAAGTTGTTATATCTATTTCAATGACAATCATTTACTACTTCATATCGAAACAGAACTCTCCAACCGCAATAAATAAACAAAACATGTTTATTCTTTAGTTTACAATTCTAAAAGTAATATACTATCATTTACTTAACCTCAAAACAACTGCCAAACCACAATAAATAAACAAAACACACTATCCCATCCGGTTTTTACTGCAAGTAGCTGATATAAAAAAACTTCTTTATTTTCCCCTAAAAATCCGCGCATTCGATCATTAGCGTGGGATCGCCACAGTTCGTGTATGAACGTTATCCTTGCATTGTGATGTATGCCTGTGGTATATGTATCAATCTACGCGTGGCAGGTAACTACTTTGTCTTTGCCGGGCATCTTATTTAAACCACTTAAGTTGTTTCAATGCATGTCTCTCAGATTTTCTTTTTAATTTGGGAAAACTAAAAATTTTGGGAACCAAATTACTTAAAATCCAGAACAAAGGTTTATCCGCTTCATTTCTAGCTACATGCAAAGTCACATTCCAGTTACTTTAATACTTTAAAAAATATAGCGTATTCAAAAATGTGTTTGTATATTTTTCGTCCCCGATTGTAACGAAATGAAGGCTTGTGCCAAGTTTCGTTCAAATCAGTTGAGTATTTTTTGAGTTATATATATATATATATGTATATATATATATATATATATATATATATATATATATATATATATATATATATATATATATATATATATATATATATATATATATATATATATAAACAGATAAACATTCAAACGAACCTTGGATTTGGGTACTAGGGGCCATAACTCGCGCTCATTAAAAAAAATTATCCGAAAGTTTCACCATCGTTCCCTTTCTATTAGTGAACCTTCTTAATGAAAATTTACTAAAATTAGTAATAATAATATACAACAGGGAAGAACTACGTAGTGTTAGACTGATTCAATAAAAATCACCGTTTTAACAAAAATAACATCGACTATATATTGGGCCAGTGCTGACAATTTACTAAATTGTTAGTTGGTTATATACAGTGTCTATTTTTTAACACTTTGTGTTATTTGGAGCTGTCGTGACAACATACTACTTGGTTCCGCAACGAGGTGGCGGCACGTGCTTTGTGTCTTATAACCCACTTAGTGATCGACTAAATACAAAACTTTTCAGGTCAGCTCTTATCACATATATAAAAAAATACAATTAACGAAATTATGCATGAATTTCTAAATATGGTAATAGAATAGAAAAGGTCTGGACTCAGCAAGTGCGTTATTGTAGCGAATTTTTATAAAAGTCTTTTTAACACCACATTATAGGTCTTTTTTTAATGAAAGCAGGCATCAAATTTGGTTACCAGTATAACTTATATAGTAGAAACAATGTACCACATTTCATGAAAATAACTTTATTGTTTGAAAAAGTACAAAAATTAACAAATAATATAAACGAAAGCGTAATTTTCACGGTATCCGCTATCTATTGCTAAAAACGCTATATCATAATTTTTGGTCTGCGTCAAAAATGTGAAAAGAATTGAAATAACTCTAAAAAAATGAACACTAATTTTTCCTCACAAGCGTGCATTATAATTTGATGGAAAATGCAAAAATGCAACAAAAGAAAAAAGAAAATTCGCATCACCAGTAACCCATCCTGTGATTATTACAATAATTTTGTAAGATACAGCTCAAGACACCCCATAAACAACGTATGCAATTTGTTCTCGTATCTTTTATAATAAGGGATATATTGAGCTTTACCGTAGAAAACGGTCACCCTTATATGGGGTTCAAGTTCGCGCTTATTTGAAGAAATCTCTCAAAATTTAGAAATCTTGGTCTCCTCAAGAGCAAATTTTTTCTACGAAAATTCGCTAAAAATTACAGAGCATTGAACCAGACCTTCTATAACTAAAACTACAGCCAAAGTATCAGACTAAGGGTCTTTTTAAATGATTTTTCTGCAAATATTTTAGTAAAATGAACGACAAGCACGGTTGAAGCTGAAAGTTAAGTCTTTGTAAAATACTTTCTTTGCGACATTTTCTTCACACAACCCGTATTTGTTTCAGGTTCTCTGTATAAATGTTGCCGATTTTGACGTTATAATTCGCGACTTTGACGTTTAAGAAGAAAAACTATAAAATATTTAAAGTAATTTTTCTGGTAATTCTTGACCTTTTTGCGACAAAAAAAAACTTGGTGTATAACATAATAATATACAATAGATTCTGTTATCCATACAAAATATTTTAGTTTTCTGCTTTTCTCAGGTCATCAGTGGCACCCAAATTTTTTCTTTGAATGCCCATAACTTTTTTCCTCCAACTTAGAGGTCTAAATTTTATATACCTGCGTATCAAATTTGGTTGCCATAGCTTTGTTATTTCCGGAGATGAATTTTTTTTTTCGACACAAAACACAAAAGGTTCGATGAAAAACTGATGCGGTTATCTTGGTTAACGAAGTTTTCTAAGCCACTTGCAGGACGAATGCACTCACCAAATTCAATCAAAATCGGCCCCTTATTTTTTGAGTTGTCGGTGTGATATATATATATATATATATATATATATATATATATATATATATATATATATATATATATATATATATATATATATATATATACAGTGTGACACACTTAAGATGAAGACACGGCTGTATTTTCTTTATTTGTAGAGATAGCGATTTCATTTTTTGTACAGATCTAAAACGTCATTAGGCTGTTTGAATAGCCTACTCACTTCAAATGTCAGATGTCAATCCAGCCTACTATGATTTTAGGAATAGGGCCGGTTCTCTATATTTCACGATGCGTCAGAGATATAAAAAAAAGTTACTTAAAAAAGTTATTTAGAAATCAATTTTAACTGCAGATACCGGGTTTCAAGTCAAAATTCGAAGTTTTACATTTCTGTGAACTTATAGTGTCCAAATTTTGTATCAGATTTTAACAGGTAGATTGCCATGGAAACAAATTAGCACCTTGTAAAATATTGGGATAAATGTCAAATTGACAGTAACTGTGATCCTGCCAGCAAAATGCCTGTTGAACGTCTCAGTGTAAGAGAAAAATTGAATTAATAAGATTGTTTGGTGATGGTGTTCGAAATAGCAGAGCAGTTGCTGATGAATGCAATCAGGGACCTCCACAGAGAAATCCAATTAGGCGCGGAACTGCAACAGCTCTGAATGTGCACGATTTTCTCAAACGGGAAGTGTGGTGAACAATATCTCGGCTGTTACAAATCGAAGAAGTAGTGATGATAGTATAATCTTGGCTTCAACTCAAGCCAATCCCCAGATGAGATTACGTCAAAGGGCTGTTTGGATGTAAGTAGAGAAAAAATCAGAAGATGCCCTGAGCGTCATAAACTAAGGGCTTTCAAGCCAAAGTTTCTTTACTATTTGAGAGAAGGTGATGAGCTGAAACGATCATATTAATGCCTTTGGGCCCAAGGTAACTTTCTGAATGATAGAACATTTTGAAGTAAATGTGTATTTACGGACGAGGCAACATTCACTACCAATGGAATAGTATCTGCCCAAAATTCAAGATATTGATCTGCTGAAAACCCTCACTGGGTTAGCAATTGTAAAGCCCAGTATTAACAAAAAGTGAATACGGGGTGTGGAATTTTAGGGGATGGAATAATTGGTCCTTTTCTTTGACACGTTGAACGCATATTGATTGCTTCATTTTTTAATAATGAATTATGGGACTGTATGGAAGGTGTGCCTATCAACGTGCGACAAGATATGTATTTCCAATTAGATGGTGCAGAACTCTCAGTTAGTCAGAAATTGGATAAATTTACATTTTCCATCAAGACGGATTGGCAGGAATAGTCCTTTTGAACAGTGGCCTCCTAGACGCCACTAGATTTCTATTTCTGGGGTTCTGTTAAGAATAAGGTGTACTTTGTTTGCCGTGAAATAAAGATGGCAGAACTAAGAAAAGTTTCCAGCAATTATTGTAAACGGATCGAAAAATGCATCAGGCTTAAAGGTGGGCTGATTGATGCAGACTACATTTTATAACTTTATATTCAACTTAATTGTACTTTTGTTTGAGTTTATGTTTAAGTTGAGTTTGATAAATCACATACCATTATTTTCTTTTGATATTGACGATGTTGATTGTTTCCATGGCAATCTACCTGTTAAAATCTGATGATAAATTTGAACTCTAAAAATTTACAAAAAAGTTAAAATTCGAATTTTGACTTGAAACTCGGTATCTGCAGTTAAAATTGAATTCTGAATAATTTTAATTTTAAAGTAACTTTTTTGATATCTCTAACGCATCGCGAAATATAGAGAACTGGCCCTATTCCTGAATTCATAGTAGACTGGGTTGACATCTGACATTTGAAGTGGGTAGGCTATTCAAACAGCATAATGACGTTTTACATTTGTACAAAAATGAAATTTCTATCTCTAAAAATAAAGAAAAAATAAAGAAAATACAGGCGTGTCTTCATCTTAAGTGTGTCACACTATATATATATATATATATATATATATATATATATATATATATATATATATATATATATATATAATATATAAAAACATATAAAAATTGTAAATTGTAAAACGCTCATTTGAATAAATCTTTTCTAGATTGAAAAGTCAAGATCTCCTTATTAGTGATTTCTTTAAAGAAAATTCACAAATAAGATTGTGCAGATCTCAAAAATATTAAGATTATAAACAACGCAACTGTTCACAAAACTTGCGTATGTAGCACATTTAATTACAACACAAATGCTGAAAATGCATTTAAATCGACCTTACTTTAATACAATGGCATATATTTCTAATTTGTAGTAGGTCATTTATGTTGTAACTCAATGCTTTTAGAAATACAATTAGAGCAGCCTTTTTGGTAAGCTATTGTTCCTGCCGAGTCAAAAGATTGGATTCCGTGGGACTGGCGGCGCGTAGACTTGTGTTTGACCATTGGCTGTGTCGTTTCTTGCGTCGTTTCATCTTAAGCTGGACCATACCCTGATGCTATTTTCCTGAAATAGAAATGCGGAAGCTTGTAACCAACGAATGACGTATAGTGTTCTTCCAGTGCTCTCTGTGGTGTTGTTTTCTCTTTGCCCTGTAAATGTAAACTTGGCTTGAGATAAATTGACTGAGCTCTGTACAAGCTCTTGCCCCTTACTTAAGCATGCTTTCTGGGATTGAAATAACCTTATTCGACTTCTTCGTTTGTCTTTTACACCTTAAACTTGAGAGGAATTGGCTGAGCTCTGTGCAAATCCCTTTTCCCTTACTTGAGCATGCTGATTTCTGGTGTTAAAATAACCTTATTCGACTTCTTCTTCGTTTGCCTTGTACACCTTGAGCTTGAGAGGAATTGGCTGAGCTCTGTACAAGTTCTCTCCCCTTGACCATGTTGATTAGACTTCCTCTTCGTTTGCCTTGTACACCTTATTCTGTAGTTTCCATCCTGGATTGTCACAGGACCATTCACTTCTGAATACTCTCCTCATCCTCTTGAACGTTTCTTTGTTGAGATCTCTGCTGGATTGTCATCTGCTATTTCTGGTACTATACTGTCATCTACTTGAATAGACTCTGAAACATTATCTTCTTGAATCGGCTCTAGATACTCTACTAGACCATCATCTTCTTGAATAAAATTTGCATACCCTACTGAACCATCACCCTCTTCTTCAATATGGACTCTCTTTATCCATTATTGTACTCGTGGTCCCTTCTGACTCTCTCAACATGCTTGGAGCTTGATTTTTTGTGTAAGTCTCGTAGCTGTTTTGACACATACCGTTTCTCATCTTTAGGATTTGCTTCTTTAAGTTGTTCCAAATTATATGAAGGTTAATCTGTTATTTCTAGTTTTAGTAATTTTTTAACTTACGTGAAATTTGCTTTATCATCTCTCTTAAATCCCTTAGTATACACCACCTGGCCTCAGTTATCAATCTGTATAGGCTAAGCCTTTGCTTCCAAATAATGAATATCGGACAGTACGTAAGCGTCTCTGAACAATATATTGTTGACATTGAATTGGCATGTTGCTAACCAAATTGTATGTGGTACTGTGTCCACAATGTATCTGTATCTCGTTCTCTTAATTTGTTGCATTTTTCTGTGGAGTCGACCCCTGGGTAATCGATAATCATTGATAAATGACTCTGCCTAACCATTTTCCAACCGTATTCTAATTCTCGTTGGAGTTCGTCTTATCTGCATACCTCATTATATCTTTCTATTTCTGCTTTTTTAAATACCTCTATAAATTTTTGTACATACATCTCGTATCTTTTTATACGACAATTGTCATCCATTTTTGTTGTATCGATTCTAGTTGTATCAAAACTAATCTGTCTCGAATAAAATATAACCGCAGCCAAAGAAACCGAACAATGAATGAATAAAATATAAAATTACTTGATTGGACCCTGTGTCCCTTGAGATTGTATAAACATATAATATACATATATAATAGTAGGTCATTTATGTTGTAATTCAATGATTGCAGAAAATCAATTAGAATTGCTTTTTTGGCAAGGTAATGTTCTTGAACAATATTTGATCAAAAAACCTTTGGTTGCCGCTGGAGACCACAACACTGCAGAAGGCCAGAATATTGTTTGTGGTAAATCAAATCTATTAAAGATTACAGGCAAATTTCTTTTGACTCATATAAGATTTTAGTTAAAAAAATTGCGTATATCATTTCTTTGAAAATTTTCGCACTTGCTGCGTCTAGAATTAAAAATTCATCAGCCTTGTTGTTTTATACGAGACAAAAGAACTGCATTCCTCTTCCTATACCGTCAACATCATTGTTAAAGAGGTCATTAATATATAATAGTAAGAAGATATTTAACCAGATACCACTAAACTTGAGGAGGATTGAAGTGACATTGAAATTTTTAGGAAAGAGCTTAAGGAATTTTTTATTGAAAAATGTTATTTTTCAATAGATTAATTTTGTAATGATGCACTACTGTGACAGATTCGATTGGTGTTGTTTGGGAGTTTTCATTTGGACTGCTTTCTATATATTGTGTGTTTTTATTATATTGTTAGTTAGCTGTGTATTTATGTTTATATTGTTTTTTATATTGTTATTTATATATAGTTATACTAGTTACTTATGCACTTATATTACTATTTGTTGTGAACTTATATTTTTTGTTTTTATATTTTGACAACTTATATTTTTATATGTTAACACTTTGCTTGTCAATAAGATTTTTATTTTTGGACAATAAAGCACCTATCTATCTATAAACGTAATTTTTTTTTAATTTCAACAACACATCACGAGGGCTTACAGCCTAAATACTATCGTACCGTGGGTGTTGACAAGGAGGAAAGAGGCAGCTTGTTAATTCTGGACTTGAAGGTTTGGAGGTTCGGAGGAGAAGGAAAAACATGTGCCGCCAAGGAATTCCACAACTTGGAAGTCCTCGGGACAAAAGAGCGGGCATAACAAGATGTTTTATGTCTGGTGACCTGGACAGTAAAAGGGTGCATTCGCTTTGTTCCCCTGGTAGATCTGTTGGGGGCAGCAGGTGGGGGAACTATGGAGGAAAGCTTCTCTGAGCAGTGCCCGTGCAGATATCTATAAAAGAGAGAGAGGTCACCAACGGCACGTCGGTGGGCAAGGGATGGCAGCCTTTGGGTGAGGGTAGGGTCACCAATGAGACGTATAGCTCTTCTCTGAATGGAGTCCAGGATAGCGAGTGTAGAAGCGGCAGCGGCATCACAGATGTGGGAGCAGTATTCGAGGTTGGGCTTATTTGTGAAGTATATAAGATATAGAGATTAGCTGGTGAAAAGTATTTGCGAGCCCGGAAGAGGAAACCTAATTTCTTAGCAGCCGCTTCTGCAATTGATGTGACATGTTGGTGCCAATTAAGATTTCGATCCACAGAAATGCCAACAAGAGAAAAGAACTCATTACTTTGAATAACTTGGTTGTTCATTGTGATGGGTCTAGGGCTGGTGTATCTCTTGTGAGAAAGAAAGCAAGACTTCGTTTTGGTGGGGTTGAATTGTACAAGATTTCTACTTCCCCGGTCTAATATTTTTTGGAGATCCACGGAGACAGAACCCTCCATGAGTCTGCGATCCTCATCTAATTGGGCTAAAGAGACAGGCTTAGAATATTGTATATTTGAATCGAGGGTGCTGTCGTCCGCGTAGCTGTGAACTGGGTTGGATGTGCTCGAGAGGAGGTCATTGATGTGGAGAAGAAACAAAGTAGGGGCTAAAGCTGAACCTTGAGGAACTCCTGCATTAATTGGATACAGTTTAGAGGAATGGCCATCCACAACAACAGATATGTTCCTGTTGGAGAGGAAATTTGCTGTCCACATACAGAGTTTTGGTGGTAGGCCATAGGCCTGAAGTTTATTAAGCAGCGCTGCGTGCCAGACCTGGTCAAATGCTTTGGATATGTCTAGAGCAACAATCTGGGATTCACCGTGTTGTTCCATAGACTTGTTCCAAGAATGGGTGACAAAGGAAAGGAGGTCGGCAGTCGATCTGCGCTGACGGAATCCATACTGCCTGTCGTGGATTAGACTGTGTTTTTCAAGAAATTTTAGTAATTCGGTGTTTATATACTTTTCCATCACTTTAGAGACGACTGAAGGAGAGAAATAGGCCTGTAGTTGCTGGGAAGCGCTTTGGATCCTTTCTTGGGGATGGGTTGTACTCGAGCAGTTTTCCAGTTACTAGGGAATATGCCTTTATTATAAGATATCTGAAACAGACGAGTCAGGACAGGAGCAAGCTCTGGCGCGCATTTTTTGAGAACAGTTGCTGGGATCTCGTCAAGGCCAGAGGCTTTCCTGGTATTAAGAGAAGAGAGCATCTTTCGTACCTTTTTAGTTTTGAAAATGATATCCATCATTTTATGCGCGACATTGGGGACTGTTGGTGGTTGAACATTTGGAGGTGGGTTGAGAGTAGAATTGCCGGAGAACAACGAAGCAAAAAGTTCAGCCTTGCCCAGGGAGGTAGAAATAATTTCATCCCATGAGACAAGAGGTGGGAACGTGCTTTTTCAGAAATTATTCCCAATAGATTGAGCAAGAGTCCAGAAGGGTTTGCCGCCGTTGGAGCTTAAGAGGACTTTGTTTTTGATGTGGTTATTAAACGAGTTTTTTGCCTCAGAAACAATGCGGACATAGCGGTTTCTTGCGTCGTTAAATGCTTGACGATTTTCTTGACTGGGATTGTGTAGAAGCGTTTTGTGAGCTCTGACCTTTTCAAGTCTGGCCTTGTCACATGATTTAGAGAACCAGGGCTTTTGAGTTGCTAAAGAGGTTTTCTGTGTACGTGGGATAAATAATTCCATGCCAGCTTAGATAATTTTGGTGACGTTTTGTGAGATATCACAGGGGTCACGATGAGAGAAGCAGACAGACGCCCATGGAAATGAGGAAAAGTAATCCCGCATTTCGTCCCAGTTTGCGGAGTTGTAGTGCCAAACGATACGTGGGTGTGATGACTGTGTGACCTCGGGTTGCATTGCGCAGGAAGCAGTGACCATGCCGTGGTCTGAGCGACCAAGGGGGGCGGTGACTGATATCTTATAGCATTCAGGTTGTCTAGTAAGAAGGAGATCCAAGGGATTTGAGCTGTGTGTTGGGATACGAGGAAAGTAAGTAGATTGCTGAACCATATTGGCTAAAGAATTGCTGACTGCAAAGGCCTCCGCGGCTCTCCCTTGTGGATCGGTTGTGGAAGATCCTAGCCATTCCTTATTATGGACATTGAAGTCACCAAGAATAGTGACCTCAGAGGAAGGATATTCAGAAATCAGATAGTCGGTTTTTTCAGAAAGGTAGTCAAAGAGCTGGCCAAAGTTGCTGTCAGAAGGTGACCGGTAAATGCAACAGATGAATTTAGTTGCAGCCCTGAGAGAAAGTTTTATCCATAGTATGTCTTTTCTTCCAGCTTCTAAATTGGGGAGTCTGGTGCAGGGTAAATTGCTATGGGCGTATGCGCACACGCCTCCATGCAATCTAAAGGAAGCAAGGAGCTCATACCCCGGGAAATTAAGGTGATTAGTGGCTGTTTTGGCACTGATTTGGGTTTCGGTGAGAAAGAGGAGTTGGGGCCTGTTAGCCTGGAGGAAATGGTGGACGGAGTTCAGGTTAGAATTTAGGCCACATATATTCGAAAAGGATATGTTAAATCTTGATGTTGGCGCCCCCTGTACACCCCTCTCCCGGAGATCCGAATGGAGGGGTATTTTTCCTCCGGAATATTTTGTACAAGGAGGAGCCATCATCATTTTTGTTTATAAGGGAAACCGACTCATACACCAGAACCGGAAACGTTTGTTGGGACTTCACCGCCCCCTTGATGTATGGGGTGGTACCTCCTCGGGCGTGAAAAAATCCTTTACTATTACGTAAAGGAAAATTCCACTACCACCTGCTATGGATTAGATTGGATCAATGTCTACCCCTTTAAAAATAAGATTAATAAAGGGACTATCAATTGTCCAATAGTTATGCTTTTCGACATAGTAGGAGGATACAAAACATTATCATTTATAAGGATTATAATATGTAATAAGTAAGTTCAAAAATGAGAGCAATTTTGCAGTAAGCAAATTTTGATAAAAAAATCTAAAATTGCTTACCGTAAAATTGCTCTCATTTTTGAACTTACTTATTACGTTTATAAAATAACTACGCGTAACTAAATTGACCTTTTGGAAACTTTGAACTTTATAATCTGAAACTTAACAAACATGAATGAACTGTTTAAATGTGTGCATCTGAAACGGGAAGCCGCGGAAGTATTAAGCAGCATTCTAGAGGGAGTTTGTTTACGACGTCTAGTTTGTAGGACATGCCTAAGCTTTTAATGAATAACCTGTTCAAGTAAATCAGGTGGTAGTAAAGAACACATTGAGGTGTCTCTTATTTCAACCTACTATTTTGTTGACAGATGAATGAACGGTATTCTGAAAAGTCATTACTCTACGACAAATTATGGATGAAGATTAACTACATCAGAGTAGTACATTATACAGAGTGGGCATTTTAAAGTGTTACAATCGGATATCTGAAAAACCGCCTGGAGTATTTTACTAAAAATGTAATGAGCTGATAAGTAGGCTGGGGAACACATTTTGAAATATTTTTGACATTTACCCTTCCTTCTGATTTTAAAGAGTCGGTGTCACTTTATAAATATCAAATGGAATGGTGTTTTTTTCTTTAAAAATTCGATTCTCCTTGAAGAACTGCGGATGTACATAGAAAATCGTCGCGTTCTTGTCATTAGCAAATTTTTCTACGAAAATTCCACAAAATCATAGACTATTAAATCACAAACTCTATAACTATAACTACTGCCCAAGCATCAAAGAAAGGGTCTATTCGAAATTATTTGTTTTCAACTGTTTCAGTAAAATGAAGGACAATGACGCGGAATCTTAAGGCTTTGTAAAACACACTTGTTACGACATTTCTTCTACATGACCCGTTTTCGTTTAAGTTCACTTGAAGAACCCAAATCACCACAACACATCTTTTTTAATACCTGATGATTGTTTCACTAACAAAGTTATCGTCATCAGAGGATGAAAAATTCTAAACTACTTACTACTAAACATCACCATTTATACTGAGTCTTACGTAAAGACCGATACTTGCTGCGTCCCAAACTTTTAGTTGAGAAGATGCCCTAAAAAAGCCAGAAATCATAATGATTATACATAGTGTTATATTATTACCCCTTAATATACCTATAGTAAAAGTTTTATTAACCGCATAGCACATTATTAATATGAAGATATATATATATATATATATATATATATATATATATATATATATATATATATATATATATATATATATATATATAAGATAAATATACTTTCTGAAACTTGACTTTTAAAGCTTCATGTTAATTAGGCAAATTTAAAAATCTTTGCTTAATGAGATCTTTTTCACAGCAAAAGAGGTCCTCCTTTGTAAGTTTTAAATTGAGGTTTAATGTAGCGTAATATATTTAAACCCCCGCTATAAATATTTGTGGGTCATTATTTAAAATATATATTTTATGTACTAACAAGCATCTAATCGTATAAGAAACCATATGCCTCCCATCTAATAATCTTTGTTCAAGCTGGGTTATAATATAACATCTTCATTCGGTGATTTGCATATAATTATAAGCTATTAAATTGCTGGCCAATAAAAAGAGTCTTTAATAATAGCATTAGGCAGGATTTAAACGACGCTTGTTGGCCACCCATTGTGATCCTTAGATTCTGCCTTTCGTGCTATTAATTTCGGCACGATTAAGAGTTAATAGTGCAGTATTCTCTTAGGTCAGTAAAACAGTTTTGTCTGGATGTTGACCCTGCTGCTATTTTGCATGTATTTATGAAACCATTTTGACGAAATGAGTTTTCAAACTCATATGCAAAGTGAATTAAGCTGCGTTTATTCGTATTTTATGTTCCCACAAACCATGAAATTGCATTTACAAATGTAGTGTAATGTCTTATGCTACAGTTAATCTGTAATAAAATGTTGACAACTCGTAAAGTTTCAAAAAATTAAACATCACATTCTGCAGGCAATATCGCTTGGTCGTCGTTGCCATAATTTTCTGTCACATAGAGAGGTATCGATGGTGAGGCTTTGCAAAAATTTTTCAAATGAGGGTGAACTAGGCCCACTAGAACCCATACTCGGGGTCAGTTTCAATTTTTACATACACACCCACAAATATTTATATATATATATATATATATATATATATATATATATATATATATATATATATATATATATACAGGGTGTCCCACCGAAAGGGGCTAGTAGCTTTTAGGTGTCTTTGTGTCTAGTAAATGGAAATTTCTTTCAGCCATCTGTTACAGAATTTTAAGGAGCATATTCCGAAAATAATTTAACATACACAGGCTGTCCCATAATTCAGTGGCAACACAAACTTGTATTTTTTTTAATGGAACACCCCATATATTATTACATATTTCGATTTGCGATGAAATTCTGACTCAAATATTATAGAGGTCTTATAGCTTTAATCTCAACGGTTTTTGTGTAAATGTCAATAAACTGTCAAAATGAGGTTATGTTTGGCGTATTTTTGCTACACCGGCAGTCGAACTGCAATGAATTTGTCTGAAGGAATGTTTTAGGTAGATGGTCTTCTATGTAGAATACACTCCAAGGTGTCAAAAAAATAATACATTGTACAGGGTGATCACTTTTCATGAATATGTAATTTACTGCATTTTTTCAAATGGGACACCCTGTATATTATTACATATTTGAATTCTCCATAAAATTCCGCGTACAACGGTATAAAATTATAGAGCAGGTCAATTACCGGATTTAAAAATATTTAAAAAATGTGACGAATTTCACAGACAAATAGATTCATTGAATAACGTAACTTCACAATGATAATTTATGAAATCTGCAATTAATTTTTTAGTCAAAGGGGAATTCGATTATAAGGTCAAAAGTAAGAAGCCATAATTATGCTCTTCAAGATAATGTCACAAAGATGCAAATAGTCGGGAAAATTTAATACTACTGTTATGTTATGATATAATGTATACTTGCCGTATTTGCAATAAAACAACTCTTATTTTTTCTACTGGTTTTTATTCGCAGAATAAATAAAATTACAGGTGCTCGAATATGTTTCCTTCATATCTGATACAAAGCTGAAGCCTTTTGACGAAACTTTGCCTGGTTTCTATTAACATAGGCACAGTTATGCTACCAAAGGCATCAATGATTCTTCTCCGCATATCCTCACTTGTCGTAACTGGTTCTTTGTAGACCATGTCTTTCACATACCCCCAAAGGAAAAAATCTAAGGGTGTAAGATCTGGTGATCTTGGGGGCCAGATGATCTGTCCACCTCGGCCTATCCACCTTCTTGGAAAGCGCTGATTCAGATAGTTCCTTACAGAAATAGACGAGTGGCTTGGAGCACCGTCATGTTGAATCCACAGTTGCTGCCTCGAATATAGATCTACATCGTCGAGGAGTGATCCTAATTCGTTCCTGAGAAATAGTTCATATCTCTCACCGGTCAACGTGCCATCCAAGAAATATGGTCCAATGACATAATCCCCAATTATCCCTCCCCAAACATTCAGTGACCATCGGTTTTGATTGTCGATTTTCCTCAACCAATGTGGATTTCTGACATTATAATAATGCATATTGTGTCTATTGCCGATGCCTGTACTTCTGAAAGTCGCCTCGTCAGTGAATAGAATGTTTGTCACAAACTCATTATCCATATGTATTCGGTTTAACATCGTACGGCAGAAGAACAATCGTGTTTCGAAATCGTGCTCGGTTAAATTCTGATGTGTATTCATATGATATGGGTGATATTTATATTTCCTTGCAATTCTATTGATTGTTGTTTTGGGTATGCCTGTTTCATTTTCCAGCTCTCTTGTGGATGTGTGAGGATTTTCCTCTAGTGATAACAATATATTCAACTGCGTACCTTCGTCAGTAACAGCAATAACTGGTCTTCGATTTTTAGGATACGAGTTAACACTTCCCTTACTTATGAACTCTCTCTTCACTCGTTCAAAAGCCTGCCGCTTTGGTTGCCGTCTATGTGGGAATTGTTGATGATAAATCCTTGCAGCAAGAAGAGAATTTTTGTCAGCTTTTCCCAAACAGAATACCATGTCAACTTTTTCAGTTACAGATAAATTCATGTTTGAAACTCCAAAAAATCACCTGAACTGTACACTTAAAATTATCACTTAACGCTACGAAAAAGAACAGAAAACTGAGAATAAACGAACTGACGTAACAAAAGTGAACAAGAAAAACTAGAAATACACAGAGATGAACCAAAAACTATTTGAAAATATCATAAAACAATTATTACACAAGCGATGAATGATAACATTCAATGACAGGTATGAAATGACATCAGCCTTCTTTAACAGACAATTCAATTTTCCTATTCTCTACTCTGCGGATATACCTTTCCCTATAACTAACATATGACTTTGTACGGCACCGAAGTGAGAATTTTCCGCAAACTATTGCAAATACCCAAGAAAATGTCGCATCAACTGCTTGTTCATGTATTTTGACTATCACACAGCCAGTTCAATGCATTGTAGAAGCGTTTATTGGAAGTTTTAACTGAACGGATCGGTAATTACGACATGTAACTCGACGAATTTAATCAAAGATATTTTTTACTAACTTTCGACTGAGAATTTAGACAGATTTTCATTAATGTGCATCATTTCACTGTAAACTAGATTGGAGATGATAATCTATAAAATTTTCTTCCGTTAATACATAATGCAATTGACAAATTTAGAAAAATCTCGATTTTTTTTTTAAATATTTTTAAATCCGGTAATTGAACTGCTCTATAATTTTATACCGTTGTACGCGAAATTTTATGGAGAATTCAAATATGTAATAATATACAGGGTGTCCCATTTGAAAAAATGCAGTAAATTACATATTCATGAAAAGTGATCACCCTGTACAATGTATTATTTTTTTGACACCTTGGAGTGTATTCTACATAGAAGACCATCTACCTAAAACATTCCTTCAGACAAATTCATTGCAGTTCGACTGCCGGTGTAGCAAAAATACGCCAAACATAACCTCATTTTGACAGTTTATTGACATTTACACAAAAACCGTTGAGATTAAAGCTATAAGACCTCTATAATATTTGAGTCAGAATTTCATCGCAAATCGAAATATGTAATAATATATGGGGTGTTCCATTAAAAAAAATACAAGTTTGTGTTGCCACTGAATTATGGGACAGCCTGTGTATGTTAAATTATTTTCGGAATATGCTCCTTAAAATTCTGTAACAGATGGCTGAAAGAAATTTCCATTTACTAGACACAAAGACACCTAAAAGCTACTAGCCCCTTTCGGTGGGACACCCTGTATATATAACAGGATTTTTAACACGGCATTTCTGTATACTATACAAGGAGAAAGGTTAAGAGCAAGGCCGCAAGGAGACAACCGCATACACGTGTTCCAAGCTTATTAGCTATCATCAGTAAGGTATAGCCAGGTGATGAAGGAAACACTCTGGTTGAAGAAGCAAAAATACACGGAGTCACAACAGGCAACCAGTGCACATTTGCAGCAACATTCCTAAGACCCTTAACCTTTCTCCTTGTATAGTATACAGAAGGTCCGTGTTAAAAATCCTGTTATAAATAGTATGACTCCTGGGCTCCAGATGCTCACGCAGGTGATTTCTTTGCCTCCGTGGAGATTTTGATTGTTGCCCTCGAATTGACGGTCTTCCGAATGCTGCAAATGTGCATTGGTTGTCTGTTGTGACTCCCTGTATTTTTGCTTCTTCATCCAGAGTGTTCCCATCATCACCTGGCTATACCGTACTGATGATAGCCAATAAGCTTGAAACACGTGTATGCGGCCTTGCCCTCAACCTTTCTATATATGTATGTATATATGTATCCAGCCGATAACTCACGAAGCAATTAACCGATTTTGATTAAACTTGGCATGTATTTCTTTAATTAATAGCTTGGAGTTCGTTAGCCAGTAAAGTCGGACAAGGCTTTTAGATAGAATAGATTTTGTTATGCACACAAAATATTTTGGTTTTGTGTGTTTCTCTGGTCATCAGTGACACCCAAACTTTTAATATTTAAATGCTTATTGTTTCGTTTCCTTTTAACTTAAAGGTCTGGATTTTGGCATACGCAGTAAGTTCGATAGTGGAAACGTAAGTACTAAAGTTTGTTGCCATAGCCTTGTTATTTTAGGAGTTACAAAAATTTCCCGAAAGTATACCCAAAATTTTCCCGGAAAACTGGTCCAATTTTCCTGGGTAACGAAGTTATCCAAACCACTTGTAAAAGGAAAGCACTCACCAAATTTGATCAGAATCGGCCATTCGTTTCTGAGTTATCGGTGTGATACATATATAAATATAAATAAATAAATAAATAAATATATATATATATATATATATATATATATATATATATATATATATATATATATATATATATATATATGTATATGTATATGTATTTGCCTTGACATTTGTCAAAATAATTTGTCATATTTAGATAAATTCAAAATTAACAATTTAGATGAAAATATCGGCTATAAAAAAAGAATCTTAGTATGGAAGGTATTGTGAAAACACAGATCTCCCTATTAGTGAATTTTTCGTTCTACAAAAATTCATTTGTGAGAGAACTGTCACTTGGCAGATTGTTCCTTTTTGTTGTACGACGTGTTTTGGTTGTAATTATAAGTTTTTTGTGGATTTTCAGTTGAAGCTACTTCAAAACGTGACTAGTGAGGCGTTTACAAGAATGGTAAGTTTAAAATTATGATAAAATACTTTATATCTATTGGATGGAATTCGTAAAACTTATTCATCATGATTTAACCTCACTTTTCAATTTAAATGAATCTTGCTTTGTTATTGTTTAATGATAAAATTATCATTGCAACAGATTATTATCATGAGGTTTCCATTTTTTCTAGATGAATATCCGCTCTCTTCATATTTTGAATATGGCCAGAGATGGCAGCCTTCCTGCGGCAGTTCTTGCACCCACAGGGATTAAGCTAAATCGACATACACCACCTAATCTTAATATCAATATCCCTACTGATACCAGTTGTGCCCATACATCAACTAAACATATCAGCGTATTAAGTAATGAAGTGGACATAATACAACAAAATAACAAATTTATAATTACACCTAATGATGACTTAATGAAAATTATTAACGAACCTACATTGAGTATAGTCTCTTCCAATAATAATACTAAATGTTTATCTGATATGGTTGGGATGGTTGATATTGCAATTGATCCATCACTAGAGAAGGACACTGAAAATGTTGAGGGTGATTATGTAGTAGTATATGAACATGATGAACACCATACTAATTACCTGGTGGGAAATCCTGCTGATGGAAGTAATGTAAATTATATGAATTAAGAGAATGTGCACGAAGAGATCGGAGGGAATAATACTATATTCATCTGATATTGCCGAGATAGTTGATATTGCAATTGATCCATCACTAGGAAATGACACTGAAAATGTTGAGGGTGATTATGTAGTAGTATATGAAAATGATGAACACCATACTAATTACCTGGCGGAAAATCCTGCTCACGGAAGTGATAAAAATCATATGAATGAAGAGAGTAATGTGCATAAAGAGAACGAAGGGAATGTGCAT
Source organism: Tillus elongatus (assembly GCA_964006375.1). Classification (NCBI taxonomy): domain Eukaryota; kingdom Metazoa; phylum Arthropoda; class Insecta; order Coleoptera; family Cleridae; genus Tillus; species Tillus elongatus. The sequence goes on from OZ023262.1 coordinate 75,834,496, forward strand.
GAAGAAAATGAAGTGAGTTTGCATGAAGAAAACGAAGGGAATGTGTGTGAAAAGAATCAAGGGAATACGCAGAAAAGCTCAATTTCACAAGCAAGAAAAAAAAACAAGGAACAAGAGAGTGCAAGGGCTTAGTTACAAAGGATATACTAGAAAAGAAGGAAAAGCAAAGCTAAATGTGGAACGTGCTGGAAGAATAGTTAAAGATCGTTGTAAACATAACAAAATAATAAAAAAGTGCACGTACTTATATGTGTCATCAAATGTATGAAAATGAGAGAAAAAAGTTTTCGATTATTTTTGGAAAGATTTAAGGACTTGGCAAGAGAAACGGGCATTTGTTACAGGACTAGTGTGCAGCAGAAATATTACAAGAAGGCGAAAGATTACAACAGGAATTTTCAAGAAAAACGAAGGATATGACATTTGTATGAGAAATGATGGTGGTGAAAAAGTACGGGTTTGTCGATTATTTTTTCTTAACACTTTAAACTTAGGTAGAGACACATTTACAAGATGGGTTAAGACCAAAATTGTTGAAAAAAAATGAGAGTCATGTGATGATCCTGACAGTGCAGAACCACTGGCCAAGAAAAGGAAAATACAAAAATATAATAATGTTAAAGAATGGCTTGACTTACTACCTTAAGTTCCAAGTCATTATTGTAGGCCTTCAACTACTAAAACCTATGTCGAATCCACATTTCGCTCGGTTTTACACATGTATCGGGTTTTCAAAGAATGGTGTAGTGATAATAACAGAGAAGTAGTGATGGGAAGAATTGATTTCGCTAATTTGTTAAAAAAAGAAAAGATAAGTATTCACCAACCAAAAAAAGATCAATGCGACATTTGTTGTGGATACAAAGTGTCTACAATATCTAAAGAAGAATATGAAAACCACACAAAGAAAAAGGAACAATCCCGAAATGCAAAAAATTAGCTAAAGATAGTGCTTCAAATGAAGTTTTAGTCTTAACTATGGACCTCCAAAGTGTGTTGCTATGCCCAAAAACGCTAGCTTCGGCAATATATTATAAACAAAAACTACAGGTGCACAACTTCACTATCTACGAATTAAACAAGAAAGACTCTACATTATACGTATGGCATGAATCATCTGGAGGCGTTTCCAGTAACGAACTTAGATCTTGTATTTCTCATTATTTGGAAAATCTACCTGATAGCTACAAGCATGTTATAATGATATTTGATGGATGTAACTATCAAAATAGAAATAAGATACTTGCAAGTACACTGAGCAATATTGCTAAGAGACAGTCCCTCATCATTGAACAACTGTTTCTAGAGAAAGTCCATACGATGATGGAGGCAGACAGCGTGCATTCCGCTTTAGAACAATACTTTAAGCCTCCTATCAATTCGCCCAGCGATTATATTGCCAGACTGAGACTTGCTAGGTCAAATCCCCCGTACCAAATACACGTGCTAGATTTCTCATTTTTCAAAAAATATGATGACATCCGTTCAAATCTTTCGACTTTGAGGCCAGGAAAAAAAACCGGAGATCCCACTGTTTGTGACTTGCGAAAACTTAGGTGGGTGTTCAATATTTTTTGCACAATTACATACTTACATACTTTTGACTTTTTTTCAGATATTTACCATCTGGCGATATAGAATATCAGTTAGAATATTTTGGACAGTGGGATACACTTCTGCAAAGACGAAAATGTGACATAACCAATGCAGTGCCTTCTCAACTCTATGAAGAACCACTTGCCATCTCAGAGTCAAAATAAAAACATTTGCAGGAGTTAAAATCTGTGATCGAAACAGATCGTCATTTATTTTATGATAATCTCAAATATAAACTTGATCGTTAGTTTGTTGTTGTATATTTTTTGTTACCTGCCTCTTTTAATCGTATCTATGTACCTGGGTGACATGTGCTATGTGACCCAAAAACTTCAACAAATATCTGCTATGTGTCTTGTTAATTACAATTAATATATTAGCTGGAAAACGTCATGGAGTTATTAATAACAAAAGATATATAACAATAAACAAATATATAATTGAATTTATAAGTAAGAGACCCAATCAAAAGTACATGACATTTGATTTATAAGTAGTTTTTACTCCCTCCTGTAAAATTGTATATTTGTCACATAGCAGATATTACACTAACAACGACGGTATATTGTCATACGATTTGCGTAAAAACAAATAAATAAAAAATCAAGATGGCTTATCCATGTATTATATGAACCTCCGTTGTTATTAGATTGATAGACCACTACACCTGTTACAACTAAAACCTCAGTGGTTCGTAAATTGTGGAAGTACCACAGAATTACCTAAGCGGCATTACTCCGGCCATGTCCGCATTTAAAAAATTGTTAGCTCAGCGAAAGATGTGTATATGTTGAGAGTCAACAGTCTACAATTATTGTGGGAAATTCACAAAGACTATTTATTATAGTAACTTTTGCATGACTCTGAACATCACTGCAAAGTGACTGTCAATAAATCACACTTATTCAACAATTAATATAAATGTAAGCTCGTCGATATTTAATAACTATACCACATGAGAGACCACACATTGGCATACTGGCAAAGTCGTTTCAATAAGCAAACCTATTCAGTTTTATAGCAACTAAATTATTTATATGAAGGAAGAGTAACCGAGTGTCTCACAAAACATGTAATCATAATGAAACAAAGCGATTGTGTCTCGAATCAAGTAATTAGAACCATCTGGTTCAATCATCTGATTAACCAGACCTTAAAAATCTGATTTATAGGGTATTCCGCCCAAGAACTTATAGAGAGCAGATACGTGTAGAGAACTGTTTCAGTGCAACAGTCGCTTACATCGGGTAGCATTCCTAAAAGATAATATGTCTTAAAAAATTGAATAAAAATTTTTACTTCGTTATTTCCTTGGCGAACTGAACTGACTGATTTCCAACCTATAATAATTTTTCGTAGAACGAAATATTAGCGGATAAAAAGATCTGTGTCTAAGTTATATATATATATATATATATATATATATATATATATATATATATATATATATATATATATATATATATATATATATATATATATATATATATATATATATATTACCGATAATTCAGAAACTAATAAGGCGATTTTGATGATATTTGGTGGGTACCTTTCTTTTGTAAGTGGTTGGACAGACAAATTAGAAAATTAAACCAGTTTTCCAGGGAACATTTTTGTATCTCTGAAAATAATAAAAAGCCTGGACGCAGCAAGTGCGTTATGATAGTGAATTTGCATAAAAATGTTAAATAGCAAATATGTGTTTTAGTGATTTTTCGTAGAAAAAATTCACTAATGGGGAGATCCCGACTTTTGATTTTGAAATTTTTTTTGCAAATGAGCGCGAACCAGGACCTCTAGAACCTATATCCGGGGTCAGTTTCAATTTTTATATGTTATATATATATATATATATATATATATATATATATATATATATATATATATATATATATATATATATATATATATATATATATATATGAAGTAGCGTGCTGATGATGAACCGGGACGGTTCGAAACTGCAGTCCACGCAAACCAATAAGAAATCACAAACGTACAGCAAACAAATAAAGTATATATATATATATATATATATATATATATATATATATATATATATATATATATATATATATATATATATATATATATATATATATATATATATATATATATATATATATATATATATATATATATATATATATATATATATAATCTTGATTGGCTTGATTAATATATAATTAATTTTTAATTATTTATATGATTATTTTGTATAAAATTGATTTTTTTATTTATTTATATCTATAGGATTACATTTTTAATTATCTATATTTTGATTTGTATAATTTTATGTTATCTCATATAAATAATCACCCTGTAGATGTGTATAAACCTTTTTGGTTTTTTTGTATTTTTTTAATTGGTACAATTTTAGGGATGATATTATTTTATTGATTGTAATTTTACATGTAACTAGAAACCTTTTTATATTGATAATTTACACAATGTTTATGGATGCCCTGTAGATTTTGTAGTGTATATATTTTTTTTAGCTGAATAAAATGTTTATGACTCTGGTGTTTGAATTTTAGTTTAGATCAGTATATATATATATATATATATATATATATATATATATATATATATATATATATATATATATATATATATATATATATATATGTCATATTAAAGCTAGCTTCAGTGTAATATGGGTTGCCTACCCCTCTACTATATTATAATTAATGTACTTACTACTCTCAGTCGTGGATTCTGCTAAATAGGGGAAAGGAAATAGCCTGCTAATATGCAATTAACTATATTTTTGGGTCTTATTAAATTTTCTCAAAGAATTATGTTTTTAGAAAAATTTTCATAACTTTTATTGGACACAATTTTTAAATTTAAATCTAAACGGATCCGTTGTTATAACTCTCAAACTTACTAATAAATTAAATGATTAATATTATTCACAGAATTTCGGTTGATTTTCAAATGTTCGTTACAAAATAAAATGGCTTTCCGATCTGCGATCCTGACTCCCTCCAAGTTATTAACTTTGAACTTTGGTGAAATGTAAACTAAGATTTCTGTTTATGTATAAAATCTTATTTTTCCCATGAATGCTTTTGCTTGACGGATGATTGACAGAATAGACTGTCTTTAAATAAAGTAATTTGCTTCCTTGTGCTGATTTAGATAAAATAAAATAGATTTCAAACCTTGGTTCCTCGCTAGTTGTGGTAGGTATCTTTAAATGAGGTTATTCTTGATATATATACTGTTTATCTTGTAATTTATTACTTTAAAACTTCATGTGACACCTTCTGTTTGTTTCAGTGATACAATGGATCTTCTTTACACAAAATATACTTTAAAAATATTTAAATTCTTTGGGAAGCGAGAATGACGCCACTCTAGCGTCTGAATTTTCTTTTACAACCAATAATAATTCATCACAAAAGCGGAAATCTTGGCCAAATTCATCTAATGTTATTTACTGTTTGATATCAGAGCATCCTTTCTTGAATTTAATTAATACATTTTTGGCAGCTATTCACCCGGTAAGTTTAAATATCATTATTCTTAAAATGACATTTGTCCTAATCTTACTTCTTAGACAATCATAACCAACAATAACTTTCAAAACTAAAATAAGTTTATATTTGTTGCACTCTTGATTTGAAAAGTCCCACAACACAAACACTGTCTTTGGTAAACTCCAGTTCACTGTCCACATAAAAAAGAAAGTTATATCGAGGTACATTATACAAAGTGTTTGTTTATTCATTACCTTTAGGTAGTTGATTTAAAACATAATTCTTTGGTATATATTTCATGCTTAAGAGTTTGATTTATTTACATATAGATTTTTGGCTCTTTTAAATTCATTTAAACTGAGATACATTCCAGATACTATCAAAATAACACTGACTAACAATAATAGAGAATATGCTTGTATATTAATGTTATTATTTTGTTTTCTGTTTAAGGGTAAAGTAAAATATGTCGAACGATGTGGATATGTATACAATCTACAGAGAACCCATATGCATCACGTGTAAACCGTAAGTATTGTACTTACTACTGACCAGTGGTCCTACTATAACCCCCCATTGCTAAGCTAACCCCCTAATTTTGTAGGTCTGACGATTTACATTATTGAAAGAATAATCGGAACTTAACGTCATCATACTAGTTTCCGTAAGGGTTTTCATTTTTGTTTTATAGAAATTTATATGGCGTTTGCATTTCCCAGCACATATATATATATATATATATATATATATATATATATATATATATATATATATATATCACACCGATAACTCAAAAAATAATGGACTGATTTTGATAAAATTTGGCACATACCTTCATTTTGTAAATGGCGTGGATAATTTCGTTATTCAGGAAAATCGCACGAGGTTTTCCAGGAAAATTTTGAGTTTTCATTCTAAAAAAATTTTTATCTCAAAAAATAAAAAGCTATGATAACCAAATTGGGTAGGTACGTTTACGATATAAAAAGTATATACACCAAAATTTAGATTTCTATGTTACAAGAAAAAAAAGTTATAATAAAATATTTTGTGCCAGATCATTTGTATGAAAATTCGCTACCATCATGCACTTGCTGCGTCCATGCGTTTTTTTATAAAGAAAACAGACATCAAATTTGGTTACCAGTATAACATGTACTGTAGAAATAATGTACCATATTTCATCAAAATAACTTTATTGTTCGAAAATAAACTTAAAATGTTCCCTAAAAAAACTAGTTTCCTGGCCAACGAACCTAATAGGTTAATAACAAATTGAGCTATTCAAATTTGAGGGATTCAATAAAAACTCGCTACCATAACGCACTTGCTGAGTCCCGAATTTATTTTCTTACAAACATGCATTATAATTTCGTGCTCGAAATTCCATACATTTAAGGTCAGCTCAGAACTGACACTGATATGGGGAATCCGTCTGTCTAATTAAAAGAAATCATTGTTTAATCTATTTCAACTGAGCAGATTTTCCTGTTTAACGAACTTATCCAAGCTACTTGCAAAAGGAAGATACTTCAGGAATAATTAGCTATTATTCACTGATTAAGTGTCCTGTTTGCCAGTTTAATGAGCACGTTAATTAGATTATTCTATTAATTGATTGATCGTAAGTCGCGATTTTTCACATCGCAGATATTCGAAAAAAATGGATTAATCTATTCCTCTACTTATCGATTATTCGATTTTTTCGAAATTTTGCAATTTGAAAATCGCGATTTTCGATTAATCGAAAATCGTTGCCAGCACTAGTTTCTAGTGCAAATAGAAAGATGACACTATTTGTGGTTTATCCCTCCGACTAGAGTGTAAAATAAAAGCATTGTAAAATAAAAGCACATTCATAGGTTAAAGTAATTTATTGAGTTAATTTAAATATACCTCGGTGAGCAAAAAATTCAGTTCTAATTAACTCGCCAAGCAAATACTATTTTTAGAACTGCCGTTCCCTACCCTGCACGTGTTACACAGACAGCAATTAATTCTTTATCAATTAGCTTGTGTTTGGCGCAGAAAAAATCTAAGGAGGCAACAATAAAATTGTGTGGGTTACTTCATTAGCGGAAAAGGGGAAGCAGAAAGGTCGAAAACATTTACCTGATCTTATTATTTGGGTTATACTTAATTGCCTTTTGACAACCTGCAAAAACAGTTCGAGAGAAAATAAGCTTGTATTAATTGAACAATCTGGAATTCATTCTTAGAATCACTCTCGAAAGAACGAAAATTACAAGCTTTAATTTAAAAATAACGTGTTTCAATTAGAGCTGTACTCATAAAATTCAGTATATGTAACCTGAAATAATCGAAAGTTAAAATATAAAGCTTTACAAAATTTTGGAAATTTTGTTCGTTAACATAAGGGCCCCTAAAACCCATATTTAGGATGCGTTAAAATTTATATGTATGAATATATATATATACAGGGTGGCGCATTGAAAACGAAACAGACCGATTTGCGTCCAGAGAATTTTTTTTAAGAAACGCTGAAACACGTCAATTTTAATATTGAGGGGGACATGTTTTGACATAAAACTCAACTTTGTCACATCAACCCTTAAGGGTGGTGATAACAACCTTTATATTTTAAATAGGGAACATGGGTCGAGGGTTACATCATTTGAAAGCTCTTTCTTTTTTGAATTCAACACATAAATTTCTTTGGAAGTTTTTCAACTCGTTTAAAAATTATTCACAGTTGGAATTGCAAGAACGTATTTCATTTATTATGATAAGAAATGCACCAATTTTTTGTTAAAAAAAAACTAAAAAACAAAAGCAAACGTTCAAAAATGTTTATTCAGTTAAATAAGTGTTCAAATTGTTGACCACCAGCTTCCATACAAAAGTACAAATTTTGTTCAAAACAAGCTCTGACATTCTGGAGCATTTGTGGAGTTATTAGACAGCATTCTTCAACAATGCGTCGTCGGAATTGTTCCAGAGACTCCGGTTCTGTTGCGTAAATTCTACTCTTTAAATGGTCCCATAGAAAGAAGTCTAAAGAAGTTAAATCTGGTGATCTAGGGGGCCACTCAATAGCACCTCTACGCCCAATCCATTGTCCTGGAAATTCTCTGTTCAAGAACGCCCTAACACGTTGTGAAAAATGTGGAGGAGCTCCATCTTGTTGAAACACTCATTCATTTTCTTGATATCGATCATCATTTTCAGCAATGTCAATTAGTCGAGGGTAAACGATATTTTCTAGTAACTCCAAATACGTTTCGCCACTCAAATTGCCATCAAGAAAAAATGGTCCGATTCAACGGTCTCCAAAAATGCCAGTCCAGATATTCAATTTCTGTGGAGTTTAAGTGTGGACTTCGTGAAAATTTCTTAGATTATTATCTGCCCAATAACGTACAAAAACGTACACTCGTCTGAAAAACAGATATTGAACAGAAAGTTCCCGTTATCAGCTATTCGTGCAGTCATAACTTCACAAAACTCCAGCCGCCGATCAAAATCACCTTCATTCAGTTGTTATACGGGTGAAATTTATGATGTTTCAATATTAGCTCAATAGTTCTTCTTTTGATGTTTGAAACAGTGGCCAATTTTCTCGTGCTCAAAGTTGGGTCTGCAGCAATTTGTCCTAAAACTTCAATCTCAGTAGTCTCATTTCTAACCGGAAATACACGTTCAGGATCCCGTTTTTTGTTGACTACTTAACCACTTTGTCAAAACTTTGCAACTAACTCCAAAATGTATTTTCTGTTAAAATGTCTGTTCGGATGTCGTTCATTAAACAAATTTACTGTACGGTTGGCACAGTCATCGTTTTTGAAAGAAGAGTAATTATTTCAACTCTTTCTTCTACAGAATACACCATTGTGAAATTAATTTTCGGTAGTACTATCAAGTATCAAACCGACCAATACTGAAATAATAAACCGCATATATATATATATATATATATATATATATATATATATATATATATATATATATATATATATATATATATATATATATATACTTGCATCAAGGTAACGTGACTACCGTACATTTTTTATTGAGATTTTCTTTATCTACACGATGCTTATTATGCCAAATATGCTGAGTAATACATGAATTTGTCAATAGTGTCATATCTCAGTTGCGCTAAATGTTCTTTAAATCTAGTTTCAATGGTTCTTTTAGTTTGCCCAACATATTTAAGTTCACAGTCCTTATAACCTATTTCATAGATTCCCGACACATCTGTGGTTTTATCTGTATCTTTTGGGTTACCTAGCAAATTTTATAATGCAGTTTTTGCAGAAAATGTTAGCAGCAAATTGGCTTTCTTAAAAATATTAAGACCTCTCTTGAATCGCGGTTCAAATGGTAAACAGACAACTGTTTTCTCTGGTCTATCTTTTCTGAAAGTCGTAGATTCCGCTAACATTTTCTTTGTTTTATGTTTATTGACTAGTTTCGCCACTAAGCAGACGGAGTTACCAAGATACTTAGCTACATTTTTTAAATATATTCAAGTTCTCTGTGGTATCTTTCTTTATCTAAGGGAAACTGTATTAATCTATGAACTATAAACTTGAAACTAGCTATTTTTGGTGGAAAACCATGGTGTAAGTCAATGGAAATATAATTAACAGTTTCGTTTCTGTGGATGTTAAATTCTAAAGTGGCTCTTTTTTTAATGACTAATACATCGAGAAAAGGTAATTTGTTACTAATTTCTATTTGACGCGTGAATTTAATAGAGTCAAATTTACTGTTTAATTTGGCAATAAAATCATCTACTTTGCATACGTTTTTGTTAAATACTGCAAAACATCGTCCACATAACGAAACCATACTCTTAGTAAATAGTCATTTTCGTTTGCTAGATCTGTTTCAAATCTACTCATCAAAATGTCTGCAATGAATGGTGAATGGCGGTTGCCCATTGCTGTGCTACGGTTTGTTCCAATCTTCACTTATTGAATGTACATAATTGTTGGTTGGTTGTACACAGTCTCTATTTATAACATTTTGTGCTTATTGGAGCTGCCGTGACAACATACTACCTGGTTCGGCACTGATATAGCGACCCCGTCGTATATCTTACAATGTTCTGCCATTATGCATTAAGTTATTGTCAATATCAGTCGTTTTTCCGGTTACTGTGACCAAATTACACGTGATTTTGTGATTTTGGGAGAAATAGCAAAATTTAGTAAGTTTTTCGTGTTTGTGGCGTCATGGAAAGGGGAAAGGATCATTACTCTTATTGGGAACACATCTATGTCGCAAAGAGACATTTCTAGTGAGTGTTCCGTGAGCTCGGTAGCTGTAAATAAGATAATTAAACAAAAAGGGAGACCGGATCAGTTGAAGTTAAGCATAAAGGGAATTGTGGGAGGAAAAAGAAAGACAACTTCCCAAGATAAATCCTTCCTTCTGAGTAATAGCAAGCTAAACCCCAGAAAGACAAGCGTTGGCTTCAGCAAGACCTAAAAAAGTCTGGAGTGAAGATTCACAACCCTGAAATTTGCTGACGCCTTTTGGAGGAAGTAGGAAAAGCTGTGATGCCTCAAAAGAAACAGCTTCTGACGGAAGCTTTGATAAAAACAGACTGATTTTGGCAAAAAAAAAAGCTTGTTGGACAGAATAACACTGGAGCAATGTCTTTCTTGTTCTCAGATGAGACATTGTTTTTGGTGCAAGGGCGTTATTAAATAAAAGTCTGGACCCAGCAAGTGCGTTATGGAAGTGATTTTTCATAAAAATGTTTTTAATAGCAAATGCGAGCAGGCATCAATCTGATTACCGGTACAGCCTATGTAGTAGAAACAATGTACTATATTTTATCAAAATTACATATTGTTTGAAAATGTACAAACATTTTCCGAAAATAAACTTAAATGTTGGTTTTCTAGCCAACAAACTTTACGTTAATAGCAAATTGAGTTATTGAAATTGGCACGATTTAACGAAAATTCGCTACCAAAACGCAATTACTGCTTCCAGATTTTTTGCTTACAAACGTGCATTCTATTTCGATAAAAAATGTAAAAATGCATTAAGGAATTTGTTCTACGAAAATGAGCTAAACATTATAGACCGTTAAACCATAAACTTCTCCAAACCTACGGCGAAAGCATCAACTTAACTAAACCGACAGCCAAAGCATCAGAAAAAGGGTCTATTTGAAATTAATTTTCTGTAAATATTTTAGTAAAATGAAGGAGAATGACGGTTGAAGCTGAAACTTAATGGTTCGCAGAACACTCTTCTTGTCTCACTAAGTGAGTAGTGAACATGTCGCCACCTAGTTGCGGAACCAAGTAGTATGTTGTCACGCCAGCTCCAAATAACACAATGTGTTAAAAAATGGAGACTGTATACAACCAACTAACAATTTTAGTAAATTGTCAGCCCTGGCCCATTTCTACCCTAATATAGGGACAAAGTATGTAATGTATGTAATTTATAGGTGTACTTTCGCAGCAATTAGTATGCCGTACTGACGAGCTCTAATTAGAGTGACACCGGTCTACGGTTCTAATTGTTGTGAGAATGCATCTAGACTTACATACTTTGTCCCTATATTAGGGTAGAAATGGGCCAGGGCTGACAATTTATTAAATTGTTAGTTGGTTGTTTACAGTCTCTATTTTTTAACACTTTGTGTTATTCGGAGCTGGAGTGACAACATACTACTTGGTTCCGCAACTAGGTGGCGACATGTTCACCACTCACTTAGTGTTGGAAGGCTGGCTACCATAGCCGTATTACTTTATAGGTGTATTTACGCAGCAATTAGTATGCCCTACTGACTAATTGGAGTGAAACCGGTTTACGGTTCTAATTGTTGTGAGAATGCATCTAGCCGTACAGTGTTCTTGTCTTCAATTTATGCCTAGAGGCAATCACCCAATCATGATCAGGCAATGAGACACGATATTAGACATGCATCAGGAGAGGAGCTTATTTATTGGCCGCTGTCAAGCCTATAGGTACCCGGGCTCGGTCATTTTGCGACAGAAAAAACACTTGGTTTGGCGACACAAAAATGCTGATCGGAGTAAGCCTTATAGTGATCTGCCTCAGGGCGACTCAATTTGACAGGTATGGTGACTACATGTCTCTTACCCTTCAAGGTGGTATAATTTCTTGGTAGCTACCCAATGTACGTGCCATTCTTCGAAATTTCAAATCCGTGCTCGAGTCCGTGCTTAAGAAATTGCGCGTCCCACGAAAAAATAAATACACACGTGATATCTCACTTGCGGCCTGTACGTCTGTTTGTTAGTAGGCGCTATAACTTTCGAACGAGTTGAGATAACATCTTCAAATTTGGTATCTAATTAGCACTTGCAAATGAACGCTTCTAATTGTTTTTAGGTAAGATCGCTTCAGGGGGTAGGGGATAAATGAGGGGTAATGTGGTGGAAATTGATATTTTTTCGTTAAAACTCGAGTAATATAACGTTTCTGAAGTTTATGGGTACAGAAATGTGAATATTTTTCTTGTGGTCAAGTCTTGAACCCTCCTTTGATTTTCTGAAGGTAATGGGTACGAAAATGCGAATATCTTCTTTGTGGTGAAGTCACGTACCCGAAATTCATTTCATGATAATGTATTTCTGAGAAGAGTTGATTATCACAGCTATGTGGAAGTTATTATTTAATTTGCAGCAGTATTTTGGGCAGATCCGATTGGGTCGGGGTAAGTCAAATCAGGTCAAGTCAGATCAGGTCAGATCAGGTCAGATCAAGTCAGGTCGTTTTGTCCTGTTTGGTAGAGTATTTTTCGCGTAAACGACAAGAAAATTTTGTCTCCTCACCCACTAAACAAGTTGGGTGCTAGAGGGGGAAATACATTATTAAGATAAAATATAAATGGTCGATTTACACCCAGCGCCACCCTCCACCCTCTCACTGCACTCCTCTTCTCTCCGGGTCCTAACTGTTGATGGAGTTATTTTCACAGCATTTTTCTTCGTGCATAGGTATACTGGCGTGGTTTTAAGCCTGTTTCTGATTTTTTCCCCTAAATATTCGGTTGGTCCCTAATATGCAGCATTACCCCACGATAGTACTGAAATGACAAAATGTGATAACTACAGGCAGAGGCTAACCACAAATAAGTCAGTGTGCAGTATAAGGATCCCTCCTCGTATAAAACTACCTGAGTAAATCAGAAGATACTTATTGTTAAATAAATGCTAATATAGAGTAGTTATGCAGCAATATTTCACAAACAAAATCACTAGCTGTTAATAATGGAATTAATAAAGCAAATAAAAAAGTCCAGCATATATTTTTCTACCATGAATTTGCATACAAAGAAGATACTGAGCAGGTAGACAATTATAGGTTTTGAATGGTACATAATTGAGACATTATAATAATTTTTGACTTCGAATCCCAGAGTTTATTGGCATTCAATGCACAGCTCATCCGTCCGCACATTAGCATATTATTTTGTAACATGGGTTTCCTTGAAAGCCATTCACGATAATATTTTTATTCTTGCCACAAGATGCTGTCGATATTTAGCAAATTGCCACCTCATGCCGCATCCATCTCGAATGATTTGCCGCAATCGAAGGTTGTAGGAAGCAAACGAAACATATTCCAGGCATACATACCTACAAGAACATCTTGAAAAGCTGCTTTTACAGTGGGTCATAAAGAAGGATTAGCGAATAATTTATGATCTTATGATTATAAGTAAATTTATGATGGTTACGTTATTCACTTGTCATAGAAGATGTTGTATAATAACAAACGTAAGCTACTGGAACGTTACGGGTCCCTGGAATGCTGAAAAGCACGACTTTCGCAACGGTATCGTACGTCTTATGTTTACAGCTTTTCAAGCGGCGGTATCAAAGGAACTTACGCCATATACAGACGTTATGACAAAGAGAAGAAAAGGTGAATTAGATACTATAAAACGTATGCTTTACACTTGTTTTCATTTGAAAAGAAAAACACGTAAACCTAACGACATTCTCATAAAATAGGGGTTTAGGCTGACTCACATGACAGGCTTGATTTACTGTAACTTTAGAACGAAATTAACACCCTCTTAGCACAGTCTCTTTTTGCAAACTGTAGCAATATATTATACTGGGAGATTCAGACCAAATTAATAAAAAAAAGGGGTTAATATCAACATATAGGTACTTCATGAAAGACAGAGGGTTGAAGGATCGTTAACATAATTAAAAAAAGTCTGGACGAAGCAAGTGCGTTACAATAGTGAATTTTCATAAAAATGTTTTTAATTAACTACATAATATGTCTTTTTTTAACGGAAGCAGGCATCAAATTTGGTTACCAGTATAACGTACGTAGTAGAAACAATGTACCACATTTCATCAAAATAACATTATTTGAAAAAGTACAAACATTAACGTATAAAATAAACGAAAGCATCTCTAAAATCGTCATTTTCACAGAATCCGTTACCTGTTGGTAAAAGCGCCATATGATAATTTTTAATATGCGCCAAAAATACGAAAAGTTGCAATTTTTTTCCTTACAAACATGCATCACAATTCGAATAATGTAAGAAAATAAGGGGTGTTCGATTAAAAAAAAAAAAAAATTTTTTTACCACCAACGACTTATGGGCCACCCTGCAATTATTAAAATAATTTTGTAAGATGCAGCTCAAGGCACCCTATAATTAACGAATACAATTTGTTCCCCTATATTTTATAAAAACGGATATAGTGAGCTTTACCGGAGAAATGCGTCACCCTGTATATGTTGGTTCCAAGAGACCAAGTTTGCGCTCATTTGAAAAAAGCTTGTTACCATTCAAAAGTAACGGTCTCAATAACGAATGTTTTTTTTTAAAGGAAAATGCGCTAAAAATTACAGACTATTGACGCTTAAATTCTATCTAGACTACAGCCAAAGTATTAGAAATATTTTAGTAAAAATGTAGGACAATGGCGGCTGAAGCTGACGTTTAACCTAAAGTAGGTATTTCAAACACCGCTCGTGTGTGTAACTTAAGGTATCTCCAACACCGCGCGTGTGCTTCCTACGTGTCAAGTACGGTGGTACTGCAAATATTCTGTGTTTTTCCTAAATTAGGAAGGATTTGTAAGAAACTTTCATTACACGCGCATTTAAGTAAATGCAATACGCAAATAGCTAACAAACTCGTTAATCATCTTAGTAATTCGCCAACTAAGTGTAAAACCTCAAATTGTAAACAGTAGTTAATTTGTACAAATTGTAAATAGTGTCAATAAATTATATATATATATATATATATATATATATATATATATATATATATATATATATATATATTATTTTAGAACTTATTGGAACCCGGTGTACCTAAAGTTTAAATATACAGTCCACACTTCAACACCTCCTTCAAACGATAATTAACGAAGTCGATTAATTAGCGAGGGTGGGATTAATGAACCTTCAACTCAGTAGGGAAAGAGAACAACCTCTTTCTCCTCCAGTTGAAACCTAAGGCTTTGTAAAATACGTTTCTTGCGACATTTGTTCTACATAACCCGTATTTGTTTCAGGTTATTTGTCTAAATGTTGCCAATTTTGACGTTTTAAATCGCGACTTTGACGTTTTAACAAGAAAACTATAAAGCAAATGTTTTAAAAGTAATTTTCCTATTATTTCTTGACTTTTTGCGCTAAAAACTTAATCTTTGTCTGTAATATTAAATACATTTTGTTATCCACACAAAATATTTTGGTTTTATTCGTTTCTCTGGTCAGCAGTGGCACCCCATTTTATTTAAATGACCATAACTTTTTTCTCTTCTTACTTAGAGATCTAAATTTTGGTGGGTAGTAGGCTATTTTCAATATAGACCCGTGTACCAAATTTGGGTGCCATAACTTTGTTATTGCTGGATATACAATTTTTGTCCAAAAGAAAATAAAAATTCTCCAGGAAAACCTGTTGCGATTTTCCTGGCTAATGAAGTTATCCAAGCCATTTGCAAAAGGAACGCACTCACCAAATTTATCAAAATCGGTCCATTATGTGTATATATATATATATATATATATATATATATATATATATATATATATATATATATATATATATATATATATATATATATATTGTGTCGCAGATTGGTATTCGATGTATTGCCACCTCGGTGATTATAAGAGCTACAAAGGCGGTTAGATGGATAATGTTTCCCGAGATTCTGTTGCCATTTCATAACTGCCATCACATATTATCAATTGTTTTTGTTTTTGAAATAATCGCGAAAAATCAAAATGGTGCGTTTTTGACATATCTCGGTTATCTACCTAACTTACTTTATTCATCTTTCTGATGACGCTAGCTTTGTTAGCAAAACGATAGTCAGGTCTAACAATTGTTTTAAGATGAATTGGGTTCCTCAAATTGTACTTGTCAGTGCTCATCACAGGTTTGTAAATTAGCGATAACGGACATTTTTCCCCACACAAGTATACAAAAATATTTTTTGTTGCCACCTTTATAATCTCGCAGATACTTCACATTTCTACATATCAAATAAGTTTCATTCTGGAAAGCTTTTGTAACTTTTATGAAATTTGTAATAAAAATTTCTTTTAAAGAAACTTACACATCTAGCAAAATTTAGTTTTCTAGCTTCTTAGAAAATTGAGTTTTGGGCATTTTTCTCAAAAGGAGTTAGAACACAAGATTTTTTTGATAATAGAGATATCGATGGTGATTAATTTTAGTAATGTGCCGTTAATAGTGTACAATTCTTATAACAATTCACTACTATAACGCACTTGCTGCGTCCTGAATTTTTTTTCTCAATAAGCGTTAACCAACATAAATCTGCAGACTGTAGTCTGATCTCACACCTAAGACCTCCGTCCAATTAATTATGATCGATAGATATTGTGACATTTATATTTTTATTTATTGTAAATCATATAAATGAAAATACAAATGCTCTCATATAGGCTAGGCTTTTAAATTATATTATATAATTCATACAATAACATTCGCAACATGGCTATATTTTATAACATAACAATAGAACATTTTGTTATATTCAACAATATATGTAAGTCATAAGATTTCATTGTTAACCGTTTAAGTATTACGCCATATCTTTTTATAAATAAATATTAAGCAAATAATAAACAATCTCATTAACGCATGCGTCGAGCAAGCCAACTAGAGAAAGGCTATGTACAATATTAATAATCAATATATGTAAATGTGGAGAATGGTGAAGTAAATAGGCGTGATATAAGTTAGTGGCAATGCCATTCTAGGACAAATAGTGAGTTTCTATGGAAATGCTAATCCACTATGGTATAGTTATTTATCGCGGTGGAGAACGCATAATGACCGAAGATTTGCATGGGATAAGTAGTCGTGATTAATGAAGTAAGATGATGCAAATTACAGTCGTGGTTTTGGTCCAAAGGTGTTAATTTCATAATTACGGACACAACGGTTTCACACCGCTTTTACGTTGTTGTTACGGCAAGATTGCCGACCAGGAAATTATAGGTTATAAGATAATAAATGAAACTCTATCCTGCAATAAATTAACTCTACTTAGGAAAGAAATAATAAAAAATCCGATTAAATTCTCTGGCATTGAACAAATAAATTTTTGGATAGATTCATTAAAAGATAGAGCAGAAAAAATTCGAGATGCAGCAAGTGCATTATCGTGGTGAATTTTCATTAGATGTGTACACTATTAGTAGAACGTATTACTAGAATTAATACTTTAAATTTATACGGACCTTAGATTAAAGGCCCTAATACAGGCTTATTTGAAGAATCTTTTTGAAAGTGTTACAATCAATATCTCTCTATTATAAAAAACGTTAGACGCAGCAAGTACGTTATGGTGGTGAATTTTCCTAAGAATTGTACACTATCAGTAAGATATATTATTAAAACTAATTCTTTAAATTTAAATGGACCTTGGAGATCGGTTTTAGAGTCCCAGTTAGCGATTATTTGAAAAAAATAATTTTATATGGAGCTACTAAATTAAAATTTGGTCTTAGATAATATGTAAGTACCTACTGCAAGTGCCTTTAAAAAATTAGTTACAAATTTCATTAAAGTTACAAACGTTTTTCAGAAAAAATAAATGATTTACAAAGGGAATGTACCTGTCGAATTATAAAAAGTATGTAAGTA
Source organism: Tillus elongatus (assembly GCA_964006375.1). NCBI lineage: Eukaryota > Metazoa > Arthropoda > Insecta > Coleoptera > Cleridae > Tillus > Tillus elongatus. The sequence continues at coordinate 75,852,712 of OZ023262.1, forward strand.
CGGCAAGTGTCTTAAAAAAATTGTGTTACAAATTTCATTGAAGTTACAAACGCTTTTCAGAAAAAAATAATTATTTACAAAGGGAATGTACCTGTCGAATTATAAATATGACAGGTATTTTTTCATATTAATTGCTTGGATGCTTTTGTTTTAGCCAACCCATCAGTTATTGCAAACAATAAACAACAAAAAAGGTTTTTTATGTCATGGTAAAAAATTTTCGTAAAAATATTTCAAATCCGATAACTCAATAAATTTCCCATTAAGCCAGAATCTTCAATCTTGAACCATAGTAACACCTATGTAACGTGGGTAATAAATTAAAGAAAAATAACATATTGAGCTTCGTTTTGTTTTAAAAACCTTTTTTTGTTGTTTATTGTTTGCAAAAAATGGATGGGTTGACTAAAACAAAACCACCCAAACAATTAACAAGGAAAAATACCTGTCATTTTAGTGAATTTTCTTAAAAAAAATTCACTAATGGGGAGATCGCGACTTTTGAATTTTGAAAAAATATCGTCAAATGAGCGCTAATCAGGCCCCCCAGAAAACATATCCGGGGTCAGTTTCAATTTATATATATATATATATATATATATATATATATATATATATATATATATATGTCATATTAAAGCTAGCTTCAGTGTAATATGGGTTGCCTACCCCTCTACTATATTATAATTAATGTACTTACTACTCTCAGTCGTGGATTCTGCTAAATAGGGGAAAGGAAATAGCCTGCTAATATGCAATTAACTATATTTTTGGGTCTTATTAAATTTTCTCAAAGAATTATGTTTTTAGAAAAATTTTCATAACTTTTATTGGACACAATTTTTAAATTTAAATCTAAACGGATCCGTTGTTATAACTCTCAAACTTACTAATAAATTAAATGATTAATATTATTCACAGAATTTCGGTTGATTTTCAAATGTTCGTTACAAAATAAAATGGCTTTCCGATCTGCGATCCTGACTCCCTCCAAGTTATTAACTTTGAACTTTGGTGAAATGTAAACTAAGATTTCTGTTTATGTATAAAATCTTATTTTTCCCATGAATGCTTTTGCTTGACGGATGATTGACAGAATAGACTGTCTTTAAATAAAGTAATTTGCTTCCTTGTGCTGATTTAGATAAAATAAAATAGATTTCAAACCTTGGTTCCTCGCTAGTTGTGGTAGGTATCTTTAAATGAGGTTATTCTTGATATATATACTGTTTATCTTGTAATTTATTACTTTAAAACTTCATGTGACACCTTCTGTTTGTTTCAGTGATACAATGGATCTTCTTTACACAAAATATACTTTAAAAATATTTAAATTCTTTGGGAAGCGAGAATGACGCCACTCTAGCGTCTGAATTTTCTTTTACAACCAATAATAATTCATCACAAAAGCGGAAATCTTGGCCAAATTCATCTAATGTTATTTACTGTTTGATATCAGAGCATCCTTTCTTGAATTTAATTAATACATTTTTGGCAGCTATTCACCCGGTAAGTTTAAATATCATTATTCTTAAAATGACATTTGTCCTAATCTTACTTCTTAGACAATCATAACCAACAATAACTTTCAAAACTAAAATAAGTTTATATTTGTTGCACTCTTGATTTGAAAAGTCCCACAACACAAACACTGTCTTTGGTAAACTCCAGTTCACTGTCCACATAAAAAAGAAAGTTATATCGAGGTACATTATACAAAGTGTTTGTTTATTCATTACCTTTAGGTAGTTGATTTAAAACATAATTCTTTGGTATATATTTCATGCTTAAGAGTTTGATTTATTTACATATAGATTTTTGGCTCTTTTAAATTCATTTAAACTGAGATACATTCCAGATACTATCAAAATAACACTGACTAACAATAATAGAGAATATGCTTGTATATTAATGTTATTATTTTGTTTTCTGTTTAAGGGTAAAGTAAAATATGTCGAACGATGTGGATATGTATACAATCTACAGAGAACCCATATGCATCACGTGTAAACCGTAAGTATTGTACTTACTACTGACCAGTGGTCCTACTATAACCCCCCATTGCTAAGCTAACCCCCTAATTTTGTAGGTCTGACGATTTACATTATTGAAAGAATAATCGGAACTTAACGTCATCATACTAGTTTCCGTAAGGGTTTTCATTTTTGTTTTATAGAAATTTATATGGCGTTTGCATTTCCCAGCACAATATATATATATATATATATATATATATATATATATATATATATATATATATATATATATCACACCGATAACTCAAAAAATAATGGACTGATTTTGATAAAATTTGGCACATACCTTCATTTTGTAAATGGCGTGGATAATTTCGTTATTCAGGAAAATCGCACGAGGTTTTCCAGGAAAATTTTGAGTTTTCATTCTAAAAAAATTTTTATCTCAAAAAATAAAAAGCTATGATAACCAAATTGGGTAGGTACGTTTACGATATAAAAAGTATATACACCAAAATTTAGATTTCTATGTTACAAGAAAAAAAAGTTATAATAAAATATTTTGTGCCAGATCATTTGTATGAAAATTCGCTACCATCATGCACTTGCTGCGTCCATGCGTTTTTTTATAAAGAAAACAGACATCAAATTTGGTTACCAGTATAACATGTACTGTAGAAATAATGTACCATATTTCATCAAAATAACTTTATTGTTCGAAAATAAACTTAAAATGTTCCCTAAAAAAACTAGTTTCCTGGCCAACGAACCTAATAGGTTAATAACAAATTGAGCTATTCAAATTTGAGGGATTCAATAAAAACTCGCTACCATAACGCACTTGCTGAGTCCCGAATTTATTTTCTTACAAACATGCATTATAATTTCGTGCTCGAAATTCCATACATTTAAGGTCAGCTCAGAACTGACACTGATATGGGGAATCCGTCTGTCTAATTAAAAGAAATCATTGTTTAATCTATTTCAACTGAGCAGATTTTCCTGTTTAACGAACTTATCCAAGCTACTTGCAAAAGGAAGATACTTCAGGAATAATTAGCTATTATTCACTGATTAAGTGTCCTGTTTGCCAGTTTAATGAGCACGTTAATTAGATTATTCTATTAATTGATTGATCGTAAGTCGCGATTTTTCACATCGCAGATATTCGAAAAAAATGGATTAATCTATTCCTCTACTTATCGATTATTCGATTTTTTCGAAATTTTGCAATTTGAAAATCGCGATTTTCGATTAATCGAAAATCGTTGCCAGCACTAGTTTCTAGTGCAAATAGAAAGATGACACTATTTGTGGTTTATCCCTCCGACTAGAGTGTAAAATAAAAGCATTGTAAAATAAAAGCACATTCATAGGTTAAAGTAATTTATTGAGTTAATTTAAATATACCTCGGTGAGCAAAAAATTCAGTTCTAATTAACTCGCCAAGCAAATACTATTTTTAGAACTGCCGTTCCCTACCCTGCACGTGTTACACAGACAGCAATTAATTCTTTATCAATTAGCTTGTGTTTGGCGCAGAAAAAATCTAAGGAGGCAACAATAAAATTGTGTGGGTTACTTCATTAGCGGAAAAGGGGAAGCAGAAAGGTCGAAAACATTTACCTGATCTTATTATTTGGGTTATACTTAATTGCCTTTTGACAACCTGCAAAAACAGTTCGAGAGAAAATAAGCTTGTATTAATTGAACAATCTGGAATTCATTCTTAGAATCACTCTCGAAAGAACGAAAATTACAAGCTTTAATTTAAAAATAACGTGTTTCAATTAGAGCTGTACTCATAAAATTCAGTATATGTAACCTGAAATAATCGAAAGTTAAAATATAAAGCTTTACAAAATTTTGGAAATTTTGTTCGTTAACATAAGGGCCCCTAAAACCCATATTTAGGATGCGTTAAAATTTATATGTATGAATATATATATATACAGGGTGGCGCATTGAAAACGAAACAGACCGATTTGCGTCCAGAGAATTTTTTTTAAGAAACGCTGAAACACGTCAATTTTAATATTGAGGGGGACATGTTTTGACATAAAACTCAACTTTGTCACATCAACCCTTAAGGGTGGTGATAACAACCTTTATATTTTAAATAGGGAACATGGGTCGAGGGTTACATCATTTGAAAGCTCTTTCTTTTTTGAATTCAACACATAAATTTCTTTGGAAGTTTTTCAACTCGTTTAAAAATTATTCACAGTTGGAATTGCAAGAACGTATTTCATTTATTATGATAAGAAATGCACCAATTTTTTGTTAAAAAAAAACTAAAAAACAAAAGCAAACGTTCAAAAATGTTTATTCAGTTAAATAAGTGTTCAAATTGTTGACCACCAGCTTCCATACAAAAGTACAAATTTTGTTCAAAACAAGCTCTGACATTCTGGAGCATTTGTGGAGTTATTAGACAGCATTCTTCAACAATGCGTCGTCGGAATTGTTCCAGAGACTCCGGTTCTGTTGCGTAAATTCTACTCTTTAAATGGTCCCATAGAAAGAAGTCTAAAGAAGTTAAATCTGGTGATCTAGGGGGCCACTCAATAGCACCTCTACGCCCAATCCATTGTCCTGGAAATTCTCTGTTCAAGAACGCCCTAACACGTTGTGAAAAATGTGGAGGAGCTCCATCTTGTTGAAACACTCATTCATTTTCTTGATATCGATCATCATTTTCAGCAATGTCAATTAGTCGAGGGTAAACGATATTTTCTAGTAACTCCAAATACGTTTCGCCACTCAAATTGCCATCAAGAAAAAATGGTCCGATTCAACGGTCTCCAAAAATGCCAGTCCAGATATTCAATTTCTGTGGAGTTTAAGTGTGGACTTCGTGAAAATTTCTTAGATTATTATCTGCCCAATAACGTACAAAAACGTACACTCGTCTGAAAAACAGATATTGAACAGAAAGTTCCCGTTATCAGCTATTCGTGCAGTCATAACTTCACAAAACTCCAGCCGCCGATCAAAATCACCTTCATTCAGTTGTTATACGGGTGAAATTTATGATGTTTCAATATTAGCTCAATAGTTCTTCTTTTGATGTTTGAAACAGTGGCCAATTTTCTCGTGCTCAAAGTTGGGTCTGCAGCAATTTGTCCTAAAACTTCAATCTCAGTAGTCTCATTTCTAACCGGAAATACACGTTCAGGATCCCGTTTTTTGTTGACTACTTAACCACTTTGTCAAAACTTTGCAACTAACTCCAAAATGTATTTTCTGTTAAAATGTCTGTTCGGATGTCGTTCATTAAACAAATTTACTGTACGGTTGGCACAGTCATCGTTTTTGAAAGAAGAGTAATTATTTCAACTCTTTCTTCTACAGAATACACCATTGTGAAATTAATTTTCGGTAGTACTATCAAGTATCAAACCGACCAATAAACTGAAATAATAAACCGCATATATATATATATATATATATATATATATATATATATATATATATATATATATATATATATATATATATATATATATACTTGCATCAAGGTAACGTGACTACCGTACATTTTTTATTGAGATTTTCTTTATCTACACGATGCTTATTATGCCAAATATGCTGAGTAATACATGAATTTGTCAATAGTGTCATATCTCAGTTGCGCTAAATGTTCTTTAAATCTAGTTTCAATGGTTCTTTTAGTTTGCCCAACATATTTAAGTTCACAGTCCTTATAACCTATTTCATAGATTCCCGACACATCTGTGGTTTTATCTGTATCTTTTGGGTTACCTAGCAAATTTTATAATGCAGTTTTTGCAGAAAATGTTAGCAGCAAATTGGCTTTCTTAAAAATATTAAGACCTCTCTTGAATCGCGGTTCAAATGGTAAACAGACAACTGTTTTCTCTGGTCTATCTTTTCTGAAAGTCGTAGATTCCGCTAACATTTTCTTTGTTTTATGTTTATTGACTAGTTTCGCCACTAAGCAGACGGAGTTACCAAGATACTTAGCTACATTTTTTAAATATATTCAAGTTCTCTGTGGTATCTTTCTTTATCTAAGGGAAACTGTATTAATCTATGAACTATAAACTTGAAACTAGCTATTTTTGGTGGAAAACCATGGTGTAAGTCAATGGAAATATAATTAACAGTTTCGTTTCTGTGGATGTTAAATTCTAAAGTGGCTCTTTTTTTAATGACTAATACATCGAGAAAAGGTAATTTGTTACTAATTTCTATTTGACGCGTGAATTTAATAGAGTCAAATTTACTGTTTAATTTGGCAATAAAATCATCTACTTTGCATACGTTTTTGTTAAATACTGCAAAACATCGTCCACATAACGAAACCATACTCTTAGTAAATAGTCATTTTCGTTTGCTAGATCTGTTTCAAATCTACTCATCAAAATGTCTGCAATGAATGGTGAATGGCGGTTGCCCATTGCTGTGCTACGGTTTGTTCCAATCTTCACTTATTGAATGTACATAATTGTTGGTTGGTTGTACACAGTCTCTATTTATAACATTTTGTGCTTATTGGAGCTGCCGTGACAACATACTACCTGGTTCGGCACTGATATAGCGACCCCGTCGTATATCTTACAATGTTCTGCCATTATGCATTAAGTTATTGTCAATATCAGTCGTTTTTCCGGTTACTGTGACCAAATTACACGTGATTTTGTGATTTTGGGAGAAATAGCAAAATTTAGTAAGTTTTTCGTGTTTGTGGCGTCATGGAAAGGGGAAAGGATCATTACTCTTATTGGGAACACATCTATGTCGCAAAGAGACATTTCTAGTGAGTGTTCCGTGAGCTCGGTAGCTGTAAATAAGATAATTAAACAAAAAGGGAGACCGGATCAGTTGAAGTTAAGCATAAAGGGAATTGTGGGAGGAAAAAGAAAGACAACTTCCCAAGATAAATCCTTCCTTCTGAGTAATAGCAAGCTAAACCCCAGAAAGACAAGCGTTGGCTTCAGCAAGACCTAAAAAAGTCTGGAGTGAAGATTCACAACCCTGAAATTTGCTGACGCCTTTTGGAGGAAGTAGGAAAAGCTGTGATGCCTCAAAAGAAACAGCTTCTGACGGAAGCTTTGATAAAAACAGACTGATTTTGGCAAAAAAAAAAGCTTGTTGGACAGAATAACACTGGAGCAATGTCTTTCTTGTTCTCAGATGAGACATTGTTTTTGGTGCAAGGGCGTTATTAAATAAAAGTCTGGACCCAGCAAGTGCGTTATGGAAGTGATTTTTCATAAAAATGTTTTTAATAGCAAATGCGAGCAGGCATCAATCTGATTACCGGTACAGCCTATGTAGTAGAAACAATGTACTATATTTTATCAAAATTACATATTGTTTGAAAATGTACAAACATTTTCCGAAAATAAACTTAAATGTTGGTTTTCTAGCCAACAAACTTTACGTTAATAGCAAATTGAGTTATTGAAATTGGCACGATTTAACGAAAATTCGCTACCAAAACGCAATTACTGCTTCCAGATTTTTTGCTTACAAACGTGCATTCTATTTCGATAAAAAATGTAAAAATGCATTAAGGAATTTGTTCTACGAAAATGAGCTAAACATTATAGACCGTTAAACCATAAACTTCTCCAAACCTACGGCGAAAGCATCAACTTAACTAAACCGACAGCCAAAGCATCAGAAAAAGGGTCTATTTGAAATTAATTTTCTGTAAATATTTTAGTAAAATGAAGGAGAATGACGGTTGAAGCTGAAACTTAATGGTTCGCAGAACACTCTTCTTGTCTCACTAAGTGAGTAGTGAACATGTCGCCACCTAGTTGCGGAACCAAGTAGTATGTTGTCACGCCAGCTCCAAATAACACAATGTGTTAAAAAATGGAGACTGTATACAACCAACTAACAATTTTAGTAAATTGTCAGCCCTGGCCCATTTCTACCCTAATATAGGGACAAAGTATGTAATGTATGTAATTTATAGGTGTACTTTCGCAGCAATTAGTATGCCGTACTGACGAGCTCTAATTAGAGTGACACCGGTCTACGGTTCTAATTGTTGTGAGAATGCATCTAGACTTACATACTTTGTCCCTATATTAGGGTAGAAATGGGCCAGGGCTGACAATTTATTAAATTGTTAGTTGGTTGTTTACAGTCTCTATTTTTTAACACTTTGTGTTATTCGGAGCTGGAGTGACAACATACTACTTGGTTCCGCAACTAGGTGGCGACATGTTCACCACTCACTTAGTGTTGGAAGGCTGGCTACCATAGCCGTATTACTTTATAGGTGTATTTACGCAGCAATTAGTATGCCCTACTGACTAATTGGAGTGAAACCGGTTTACGGTTCTAATTGTTGTGAGAATGCATCTAGCCGTACAGTGTTCTTGTCTTCAATTTATGCCTAGAGGCAATCACCCAATCATGATCAGGCAATGAGACACGATATTAGACATGCATCAGGAGAGGAGCTTATTTATTGGCCGCTGTCAAGCCTATAGGTACCCGGGCTCGGTCATTTTGCGACAGAAAAAACACTTGGTTTGGCGACACAAAAATGCTGATCGGAGTAAGCCTTATAGTGATCTGCCTCAGGGCGACTCAATTTGACAGGTATGGTGACTACATGTCTCTTACCCTTCAAGGTGGTATAATTTCTTGGTAGCTACCCAATGTACGTGCCATTCTTCGAAATTTCAAATCCGTGCTCGAGTCCGTGCTTAAGAAATTGCGCGTCCCACGAAAAAATAAATACACACGTGATATCTCACTTGCGGCCTGTACGTCTGTTTGTTAGTAGGCGCTATAACTTTCGAACGAGTTGAGATAACATCTTCAAATTTGGTATCTAATTAGCACTTGCAAATGAACGCTTCTAATTGTTTTTAGGTAAGATCGCTTCAGGGGGTAGGGGATAAATGAGGGGTAATGTGGTGGAAATTGATATTTTTTCGTTAAAACTCGAGTAATATAACGTTTCTGAAGTTTATGGGTACAGAAATGTGAATATTTTTCTTGTGGTCAAGTCTTGAACCCTCCTTTGATTTTCTGAAGGTAATGGGTACGAAAATGCGAATATCTTCTTTGTGGTGAAGTCACGTACCCGAAATTCATTTCATGATAATGTATTTCTGAGAAGAGTTGATTATCACAGCTATGTGGAAGTTATTATTTAATTTGCAGCAGTATTTTGGGCAGATCCGATTGGGTCGGGGTAAGTCAAATCAGGTCAAGTCAGATCAGGTCAGATCAGGTCAGATCAAGTCAGGTCGTTTTGTCCTGTTTGGTAGAGTATTTTTCGCGTAAACGACAAGAAAATTTTGTCTCCTCACCCACTAAACAAGTTGGGTGCTAGAGGGGGAAATACATTATTAAGATAAAATATAAATGGTCGATTTACACCCAGCGCCACCCTCCACCCTCTCACTGCACTCCTCTTCTCTCCGGGTCCTAACTGTTGATGGAGTTATTTTCACAGCATTTTTCTTCGTGCATAGGTATACTGGCGTGGTTTTAAGCCTGTTTCTGATTTTTTCCCCTAAATATTCGGTTGGTCCCTAATATGCAGCATTACCCCACGATAGTACTGAAATGACAAAATGTGATAACTACAGGCAGAGGCTAACCACAAATAAGTCAGTGTGCAGTATAAGGATCCCTCCTCGTATAAAACTACCTGAGTAAATCAGAAGATACTTATTGTTAAATAAATGCTAATATAGAGTAGTTATGCAGCAATATTTCACAAACAAAATCACTAGCTGTTAATAATGGAATTAATAAAGCAAATAAAAAAGTCCAGCATATATTTTTCTACCATGAATTTGCATACAAAGAAGATACTGAGCAGGTAGACAATTATAGGTTTTGAATGGTACATAATTGAGACATTATAATAATTTTTGACTTCGAATCCCAGAGTTTATTGGCATTCAATGCACAGCTCATCCGTCCGCACATTAGCATATTATTTTGTAACATGGGTTTCCTTGAAAGCCATTCACGATAATATTTTTATTCTTGCCACAAGATGCTGTCGATATTTAGCAAATTGCCACCTCATGCCGCATCCATCTCGAATGATTTGCCGCAATCGAAGGTTGTAGGAAGCAAACGAAACATATTCCAGGCATACATACCTACAAGAACATCTTGAAAAGCTGCTTTTACAGTGGGTCATAAAGAAGGATTAGCGAATAATTTATGATCTTATGATTATAAGTAAATTTATGATGGTTACGTTATTCACTTGTCATAGAAGATGTTGTATAATAACAAACGTAAGCTACTGGAACGTTACGGGTCCCTGGAATGCTGAAAAGCACGACTTTCGCAACGGTATCGTACGTCTTATGTTTACAGCTTTTCAAGCGGCGGTATCAAAGGAACTTACGCCATATACAGACGTTATGACAAAGAGAAGAAAAGGTGAATTAGATACTATAAAACGTATGCTTTACACTTGTTTTCATTTGAAAAGAAAAACACGTAAACCTAACGACATTCTCATAAAATAGGGGTTTAGGCTGACTCACATGACAGGCTTGATTTACTGTAACTTTAGAACGAAATTAACACCCTCTTAGCACAGTCTCTTTTTGCAAACTGTAGCAATATATTATACTGGGAGATTCAGACCAAATTAATAAAAAAAAGGGGTTAATATCAACATATAGGTACTTCATGAAAGACAGAGGGTTGAAGGATCGTTAACATAATTAAAAAAAGTCTGGACGAAGCAAGTGCGTTACAATAGTGAATTTTCATAAAAATGTTTTTAATTAACTACATAATATGTCTTTTTTTAACGGAAGCAGGCATCAAATTTGGTTACCAGTATAACGTACGTAGTAGAAACAATGTACCACATTTCATCAAAATAACATTATTTGAAAAAGTACAAACATTAACGTATAAAATAAACGAAAGCATCTCTAAAATCGTCATTTTCACAGAATCCGTTACCTGTTGGTAAAAGCGCCATATGATAATTTTTAATATGCGCCAAAAATACGAAAAGTTGCAATTTTTTTCCTTACAAACATGCATCACAATTCGAATAATGTAAGAAAATAAGGGGTGTTCGATTAAAAAAAAAAAAAAATTTTTTTACCACCAACGACTTATGGGCCACCCTGCAATTATTAAAATAATTTTGTAAGATGCAGCTCAAGGCACCCTATAATTAACGAATACAATTTGTTCCCCTATATTTTATAAAAACGGATATAGTGAGCTTTACCGGAGAAATGCGTCACCCTGTATATGTTGGTTCCAAGAGACCAAGTTTGCGCTCATTTGAAAAAAGCTTGTTACCATTCAAAAGTAACGGTCTCAATAACGAATGTTTTTTTTTAAAGGAAAATGCGCTAAAAATTACAGACTATTGACGCTTAAATTCTATCTAGACTACAGCCAAAGTATTAGAAATATTTTAGTAAAAATGTAGGACAATGGCGGCTGAAGCTGACGTTTAACCTAAAGTAGGTATTTCAAACACCGCTCGTGTGTGTAACTTAAGGTATCTCCAACACCGCGCGTGTGCTTCCTACGTGTCAAGTACGGTGGTACTGCAAATATTCTGTGTTTTTCCTAAATTAGGAAGGATTTGTAAGAAACTTTCATTACACGCGCATTTAAGTAAATGCAATACGCAAATAGCTAACAAACTCGTTAATCATCTTAGTAATTCGCCAACTAAGTGTAAAACCTCAAATTGTAAACAGTAGTTAATTTGTACAAATTGTAAATAGTGTCAATAAATTATATATATATATATATATATATATATATATATATATATATATATATATATATATATATTATTTTAGAACTTATTGGAACCCGGTGTACCTAAAGTTTAAATATACAGTCCACACTTCAACACCTCCTTCAAACGATAATTAACGAAGTCGATTAATTAGCGAGGGTGGGATTAATGAACCTTCAACTCAGTAGGGAAAGAGAACAACCTCTTTCTCCTCCAGTTGAAACCTAAGGCTTTGTAAAATACGTTTCTTGCGACATTTGTTCTACATAACCCGTATTTGTTTCAGGTTATTTGTCTAAATGTTGCCAATTTTGACGTTTTAAATCGCGACTTTGACGTTTTAACAAGAAAACTATAAAGCAAATGTTTTAAAAGTAATTTTCCTATTATTTCTTGACTTTTTGCGCTAAAAACTTAATCTTTGTCTGTAATATTAAATACATTTTGTTATCCACACAAAATATTTTGGTTTTATTCGTTTCTCTGGTCAGCAGTGGCACCCCATTTTATTTAAATGACCATAACTTTTTTCTCTTCTTACTTAGAGATCTAAATTTTGGTGGGTAGTAGGCTATTTTCAATATAGACCCGTGTACCAAATTTGGGTGCCATAACTTTGTTATTGCTGGATATACAATTTTTGTCCAAAAGAAAATAAAAATTCTCCAGGAAAACCTGTTGCGATTTTCCTGGCTAATGAAGTTATCCAAGCCATTTGCAAAAGGAACGCACTCACCAAATTTATCAAAATCGGTCCATTATGTGTATATATATATATATATATATATATATATATATATATATATATATATATATATATATATATATATATATATATATATATATTGTGTCGCAGATTGGTATTCGATGTATTGCCACCTCGGTGATTATAAGAGCTACAAAGGCGGTTAGATGGATAATGTTTCCCGAGATTCTGTTGCCATTTCATAACTGCCATCACATATTATCAATTGTTTTTGTTTTTGAAATAATCGCGAAAAATCAAAATGGTGCGTTTTTGACATATCTCGGTTATCTACCTAACTTACTTTATTCATCTTTCTGATGACGCTAGCTTTGTTAGCAAAACGATAGTCAGGTCTAACAATTGTTTTAAGATGAATTGGGTTCCTCAAATTGTACTTGTCAGTGCTCATCACAGGTTTGTAAATTAGCGATAACGGACATTTTTCCCCACACAAGTATACAAAAATATTTTTTGTTGCCACCTTTATAATCTCGCAGATACTTCACATTTCTACATATCAAATAAGTTTCATTCTGGAAAGCTTTTGTAACTTTTATGAAATTTGTAATAAAAATTTCTTTTAAAGAAACTTACACATCTAGCAAAATTTAGTTTTCTAGCTTCTTAGAAAATTGAGTTTTGGGCATTTTTCTCAAAAGGAGTTAGAACACAAGATTTTTTTGATAATAGAGATATCGATGGTGATTAATTTTAGTAATGTGCCGTTAATAGTGTACAATTCTTATAACAATTCACTACTATAACGCACTTGCTGCGTCCTGAATTTTTTTTCTCAATAAGCGTTAACCAACATAAATCTGCAGACTGTAGTCTGATCTCACACCTAAGACCTCCGTCCAATTAATTATGATCGATAGATATTGTGACATTTATATTTTTATTTATTGTAAATCATATAAATGAAAATACAAATGCTCTCATATAGGCTAGGCTTTTAAATTATATTATATAATTCATACAATAACATTCGCAACATGGCTATATTTTATAACATAACAATAGAACATTTTGTTATATTCAACAATATATGTAAGTCATAAGATTTCATTGTTAACCGTTTAAGTATTACGCCATATCTTTTTATAAATAAATATTAAGCAAATAATAAACAATCTCATTAACGCATGCGTCGAGCAAGCCAACTAGAGAAAGGCTATGTACAATATTAATAATCAATATATGTAAATGTGGAGAATGGTGAAGTAAATAGGCGTGATATAAGTTAGTGGCAATGCCATTCTAGGACAAATAGTGAGTTTCTATGGAAATGCTAATCCACTATGGTATAGTTATTTATCGCGGTGGAGAACGCATAATGACCGAAGATTTGCATGGGATAAGTAGTCGTGATTAATGAAGTAAGATGATGCAAATTACAGTCGTGGTTTTGGTCCAAAGGTGTTAATTTCATAATTACGGACACAACGGTTTCACACCGCTTTTACGTTGTTGTTACGGCAAGATTGCCGACCAGGAAATTATAGGTTATAAGATAATAAATGAAACTCTATCCTGCAATAAATTAACTCTACTTAGGAAAGAAATAATAAAAAATCCGATTAAATTCTCTGGCATTGAACAAATAAATTTTTGGATAGATTCATTAAAAGATAGAGCAGAAAAAATTCGAGATGCAGCAAGTGCATTATCGTGGTGAATTTTCATTAGATGTGTACACTATTAGTAGAACGTATTACTAGAATTAATACTTTAAATTTATACGGACCTTAGATTAAAGGCCCTAATACAGGCTTATTTGAAGAATCTTTTTGAAAGTGTTACAATCAATATCTCTCTATTATAAAAAACGTTAGACGCAGCAAGTACGTTATGGTGGTGAATTTTCCTAAGAATTGTACACTATCAGTAAGATATATTATTAAAACTAATTCTTTAAATTTAAATGGACCTTGGAGATCGGTTTTAGAGTCCCAGTTAGCGATTATTTGAAAAAAATAATTTTATATGGAGCTACTAAATTAAAATTTGGTCTTAGATAATATGTAAGTACCTACTGCAAGTGCCTTTAAAAAATTAGTTACAAATTTCATTAAAGTTACAAACGTTTTTCAGAAAAAATAAATGATTTACAAAGGGAATGTACCTGTCGAATTATAAAAAGTATGTAAGTACGGCAAGTGTCTTAAAAAAATTGTGTTACAAATTTCATTGAAGTTACAAACGCTTTTCAGAAAAAAATAATTATTTACAAAGGGAATGTACCTGTCGAATTATAAATATGACAGGTATTTTTTCATATTAATTGCTTGGATGCTTTTGTTTTAGCCAACCCATCAGTTATTGCAAACAATAAACAACAAAAAAGGTTTTTTATGTCATGGTAAAAAATTTTCGTAAAAATATTTCAAATCCGATAACTCAATAAATTTCCCATTAAGCCAGAATCTTCAATCTTGAACCATAGTAACACCTATGTAACGTGGGTAATAAATTAAAGAAAAATAACATATTGAGCTTCGTTTTGTTTTAAAAACCTTTTTTTGTTGTTTATTGTTTGCAAAAAATGGATGGGTTGACTAAAACAAAACCACCCAAACAATTAACAAGGAAAAATACCTGTCATTTTAGTGAATTTTCTTAAAAAAAATTCACTAATGGGGAGATCGCGACTTTTGAATTTTGAAAAAATATCGTCAAATGAGCGCTAATCAGGCCCCCCAGAAAACATATCCGGGGTCAGTTTCAATTTATATATATATATATATATATATATATATATATATATATATATATATATATATATATATATATATATATTTATATATATATATATTTATATATATATATATTTATATATATATATATGTATCACACCGATAACTCAAAAAATAATGGGCCTATTTTGATTAAATTTGGTGAAAAAATTCCTTTTGCAAATGGCTTGGATAAGTTCGTTAGCCAGAAAAATCTGCCCAGGTTTTCCCGGAAAATTATGTGTTTTCTTTCGAAAAAAAATTATATCTCCGGAATTAACAAAGTAAGGGCAACCAAATTTGGTACACGGGTTTACATCCTTATAGGTAAGTTACCTACCAAAAGCTATGTAGGTCAAAAGACAAAAAAGTTATCGGCATTTAAAGAAAAATAATTTGGGGTTTTCCTCAAAACGTCAAAGTGGCGATTTAAAATGTCAAAATTGGCAACATTTAGGCAAATAACTTGAATATAATACGGGCTATAGAAATAAAATGTCTCAAGAAGGATGTTTTACAAACCCTAAAGTCTTAGTTACAACCGTCATTGTCCTTCATTTTACTAAAATATTTGCAGAAAAATCATTTCAAATAGACCCTTTCTCTGATGCTTGGCAGTAGGCTTAGCTATAGAGTTTATCGTTTAATGGTATATAATTTTTGTCGAATTTTCGTAAAAAATCAAAGCTCAATATATCCGTTATTATATAAGATATGAAAATTTTTTATACATATTAATTATAGGGTCTCTTGAGCTACATCTTAAAATAATATTTCTGCATTCACAGGGTGGCTCATAAGTCGTTGGTGATACAAATTTCCTTTTTTTTTTAAATCAAACACGCCTTATGTTATTGCATTTTTGCATTTTCCATCGAAATATAATGCATGTTTGTAAGAAAAGAAATTCTGGACGCAGCAAGTGCGTTATGGTAGCGAATTTTGATCAAATGTTTCATATTTGAACAGATCAATTTGCTATTAACCTATAAGGTTGACCAAGAAACGTGTTTTTTCGGGAACACTTTAAGTTTACTTTTGGAAATTTTTGTACATTTTCACACAATAAAGTTATTTTGATGAAACATGGCACATTGTTTTACTATATAGTTATACTGGTAACCAAATTTGATGCCTGCTTTCTTAGGAAAACACACATATTTGTTATTAAAAACATTTTAATGAAAATTCACTACCATAACGCACTTTCTGCGTCCAGAATTTTTTATAATTTAACAGGTACATTCCCTTTGTAAATAATTAATTGTTTTCTGAAAAACTTTTGTAACTTTAATGAAATTTGTAACACAATTTTTTTAAAGACACTTGCAGTATTTACATATTATATCTAAGACCAAATTTGAATTTAGTAGCTCCATATAAAACATTTTTTTTTTCAAATAATCGCTAACTATGACTCTAAAACTGATCTCACAAGTCCATATAAATTTAAAGAATTAGTTTTAATAGTATATCTTACTAGCAGTGTACAATTCTTATGAAAATTCACTACTATAACGCACTTGCTGCGTCCCGAAATTTTTGTGATACTGGAACCAATAAGTATAAGTTAGTATTTGTTTCACTTGTCAGGTTATTAAAAATATTGAAGAACACAAATAACGATAAGCATGTGCTACTTACATTTGATCAACAATTGTGTCAGAAACTTTAGGACCAAATCAAAAGAACACTTTTTAATAACAACTCTAACATAATATGTAGAGATATAATAATAAAGAGATTTATAACAACAAACGTGGCTAGTCGCTAACAGTTCATGTAAGGATGCTTTGCTAAATAAAACCATAAACAATAATAACGAATCTTCGAATGTTTTGAGGTTAGATTGATATTTAAAATGAATATATTTATGGATTATGGATTATAATGCTACTGGCGCTGAAGCGTCGGAAATTAGTACTGAACTTATAGTTTTAAACCATTTCATTGAAGTGAAACTTCTATTTGGTATATTCTGTAATAGGTATAACAAAACATTTCAGTTTTAATAAACGTAAAAACACGTTGAGTGTCTCGCGTTTCGGCGTCGGCAATCAGCGGCTCCCGTTTCGCGATGACAGTTGGTCTACCATGCAGCGGTGTCAGATTAAGTAAATTAGAATTAATGAGAAATCGAATGAGAAATTATTGGCAACTCAACATTTATTAATATTAAGCCACATTTATTGGATGTATTAATTTTTTGACGAACTTTTATTTGTCATAAATAAGTACCTATATGTGTTATTAGTATATGTTTTAGATGTTAAGATTCAGATGAAATTTTATTAAATCTGACAACCCGGCTCCTTTATATTTAATTGTCAGGTGACTGTTTCTATTTGAATTATCTACTTAAAATGACGCATT
Organism: Tillus elongatus; assembly: GCA_964006375.1. NCBI lineage: Eukaryota > Metazoa > Arthropoda > Insecta > Coleoptera > Cleridae > Tillus > Tillus elongatus. The sequence goes on from OZ023262.1 coordinate 75,870,289, forward strand.
CACAGTCTAATCATCCTTATCAACATTGAAGGTGGGAAATGCTGTATCAAATTTGAACTGATACCTTAGACTGTTTATTGATTTATAATTTTGATTTTTTAATAATTCCTGTCCTCGTATGCCATTTAGTTTGAAATTTGGTTAGCAGCTATATTGTAACGTCTCCCATATATGTGCAAATTTTCATTCGAAACACTTCAATATTTCAAAAAATATTGCGTTTTCAAAATTTTCTTTACATTTTTTCCTAAGAAAAATTAGATGCACGGAGCGCATCTACGAACTCAGCCAAGCAATTAACAAACTCAAGTTAATTCCCAAATTTGGTCGAAATAGGTCAAGTATTTTTTGAGTTAGCGGTTGGATACATACATACATACATACATATATATATATATATATATATATATATATATATATATATATATATATATATATATATATATATATATATATATATATATATATATATATATATATATATTGAAAGTGACCCCTGATATGGGTTCTAGAGGCCCTAATTCGCGCTCATTTGAAATTTTTTTCCAAAAGTCTTACCATCGATACCTCTCTATTGGTGAATTTTCTTAATGAAAATTCACTAAAACAAATATTTTAATCTTGTGCTATACCTAATTTTGAGACAAATTCCCAAAATTGAATTTTGTATGAAGCTAGAAAATTAAAATTTGGTATACCCACCTATCTATAGGTACAGTAATAGTATCTTTAAAAGAAACTTGTATTACAAATTTTATTAAAGCTACAAAAACTTTCTAAAAGAAAACTTAATCCATATTTAAAAAATAAAGGATCTGCCAAATTATGAATGTGACAGGTATTGATCCAACAATAAGAAAAGTTTTTTAAAAACAATATCTTGGTCCAAACGTATGAAACTTGGACAATATTGTTTCTGCCAAATATTAAAGTTAGTGAACTAAAACAAAACAATGTGAATCGCGCCGGAATAGAACACGTACCTACCGTCAAGTTTAGTGATAAGTCGAAGAAGGTTACCACTCGGCTAATACAGCTGATTATTGGCACAGTATTATACGCGTGCTTAAACCTTGTTCTTTCCATGCTACATTTTCAGTCTAGAACTTTAATTGGGGTTGTTCATCAAGCTACAAATATAGTCTACTTTAAAAATGTATTGAATTTCCTACTTAAAAAACATTACATTAAAGAGTTCGTTCTCTCGGTGTCTGATATATTTTAATTCGTCGAAGACACAGATGGTGAGATGACATCCGCGTCAAAGGGAAGTTGGTATACTTAGTGTGGGTGTTGACAATACTTATCTAACGTGTGTCAATAACTACAAGTTCCTTGGAGTACACGTTGATGAACATCTCAACTGGAAGTTGCACTGTATGACGTTGGTTTCAACGTATGCAACTCTTAATTTTTTATTTATAAATATAAGAAATGTTTTGACTGAAAAGCAATTAATATCTTTATACTACAGTCATATTGATTCTAGACTGAGGTACGGTATATGTCTGTGGGCTAATTCTACCTTGCTGCATGATGTCTTTATCGCTCAAAAAAGAATAATACGCTCTGTTTTCAACATAGGAAAGATGGCGTCATGCCGGGTCTACTTTTCTAGTCATAAAATTTTAACTGTGATATGTTTGTATATTTTAGAGTTGTGTATATGTTTTTAAAAATGTGACAAATTTAGATTAAACAGTGATGTTTATATCTTTAGTATCAGACAGGCTTGTAACTTTTATGTTCCGTATGCTAGAACTAAGATGACAAAAGACTCTCCAAACTGTATTGGATTAAAAATATTTAATCATCTTCCTAATAATTTAAAAAATGTCCAAAATATCAAGGTGTTTAAAAGTCAAGTTTCTTCTTTTCTAGACCAGTGTTTTTATACGTTAAATGAATATTTTAATGTTGTGAAAAATTAATTATTGTAAAAGGCTGACAAATCCAATATAGCTTGTATGCTGTCAAAATGGATAATAAAGGTATTATTATTACTTTTTACAATTACATCATTTTAAATTTCATATTATCTGTACTTGCGCGTAATGGAATGGTCACAACATAAGGAGCGATTGTTTATTATACCGACGGCTGTAGCCTGTGGCAGTGGTAAGGGGTTGAGTGTTGCCACTGACAACGGTATTCGAGTGTTCAGGATTTTAGTGGCCGAGGTTTGCCGATCGCTAGTTACAGTAGTATGTTATTTGGTTCTGTTGTATGTGTTAATCTACGCATGGCTGCTAACGAGTCCGTCTTTGTCACGGATTAGACCTAAGTCACTTAGGTGGTCTTAAATCATGTCTTCCAGATTTTATTTTTAATTTGGAAAACGCTCCAAATTTTGTGAACCAAATTAGGTATTAGATTATCTGGTGGCATTAATCGGCACAAAACAAACTCTCGTCAAAGAAAAAGAATTATTCATGAATATAATCAGTACTAAACCTAAAGTCTCCTTTTAGATCTGTAAAAGTAACCAGAGTTACCTGATCACTGAGAAACAGGCATGCGGTAAGACCAAAAGTTCCAGATATTTGAAAGTAATGTCATGTTGTCGAGTTTACTATAAATTCTAATACCTAGGATAGAAAAGGTGTGTAATGCAACAGAACAGTAGGTAGTTCTAAGGTGTGAGAAAACATGAAATTGTTAAAAATCTCTAATGGAAATAACTTGCGAAGTGAAGGAAGCACAAGGTAAATACCAACACTGAGTTTATCTAAAACTGATATTGCGCTAAAACGCAAAATGACTTCACAACAAAGTTTGCTTATGATGATAATGATACTTATTGTAGCCAGCTAGGTAATTTGTTACGCTCGACTTTTTAAGGTCGGCTTATATTTTTAGGACACCAGGTATATGCATTAACAACTGCTGGCATTTCTTTTCAAATGCTACTGGTCTTTGTTGTTTTGGATTTGAAATGTGCAAAATATTGTGGTTTAAATACAATGTGCAGTATTCATGAAAATTCGCTGCAAGGTAATCACCGCTCCAACTCCTCGCTAAACGGATTTACAAAATTATAAATTGCTCCAATAATATCTAGCAACGTACAAGGCATTGTCGAAATATCGCCTTATTACAAAGATAATATACCCATTTAAATAGAGATGATTTTTAGCCAGGATTTAATTATTAGAGTGTCTACAAAGAAAGTTCGTTGGTAACGTTTTCTTACATATTTGCTTTATTACTACCGGTTAAGGAACAGCGGTTGCAGCTTGAGTTGAGACTGGTTTAATGTGTACTCTCTTCAATACAAAAGGCGCTTTGCATTTTAGAAGGAGAGAAAAAAGCACGCTAACGAGTATAAGGAGAGTCGACGACGAAGCAGTCAATCGGCTGTTCACTCTGCGAGAGAAAATAACGTGAGTCAGCTGGCACTCTGTTAGAGTCAACAACGTGATTCGGCTGGACAAACAAGAACGATAACGTCGTCATAAATTTAAGGTCCGCTGTTTCAGATATCATAACAATTATAGCAATTATTTTTGAGTGGTAGATGAGTGTCGCAGTCTAAGAAATAAATTTGTGACTGTGATTTTTGTTTAAAACCAACCTCATCTTAAACGATGGTAAGCCTGAAAAAGTCCATATTTTTCTATCTCCAATTTTACGTCTTGCTTGCTTTATTACAGAGGTTTTTAGGTTTGTGGCTGTGGAGTTTTAGATATTTGGTATTGCGTCTGTATTAAGTTAAACTACTGGATGTTTAGTTCTGAATTTTAAAATTTAAATTTCCAATTAAGTTATAACTTTTGGATTGCAAAGTTTTCAGCTTGGGATTACGAGAATCTGGCTCTTGGTATTTGACTCTGGAATTTTTGTATTGAATGGTGAGCACGAAGTTTCAAAAAACCTTCTTGAAGGCAAATTAACTGGTTGCAAATAGCCACGGAAACACGCGACTCCACACTTTTAAATTGAATTAGTTTCGTTGTATTCTTTTTACCCTGTCAAACTGTTTTTGGCAATCTGATTGAGCATAGATCAGTTAAAAATAACTCAGTTTCAATTTTTATTTGCAGTGACATTTCTAATATAAAGAAACATAATTGTATTCGAAATTGTTTTTACTTAATGTGTAATGTAGTTTAAATATCTGAAATTAAATTAAATTACTGTAATTCTGTAACGAAAGTGTTTTGTATGATCACATTAACAGTCTTGAAATTGCGGCCAGTCTAATTTAAATTAATCACTTTGATATTCATTTTAACAATTCACTTTTTAATCTCTGATAACAGATTTTTCTTTTTAAAATTAAATCGTAAACAGTATGTCGACCAACGACCGATCGCGAGGCATGGCGGGGGGAGACGCCGGGTCTACCACGGGACGCGCTCGTCTGGTTCGTGGACGGATCCGGCGGGGAGCGTGGGACGGGGGCAGGCGTTTATTCGGAAGGACCGAGGGTAAGTATTTCCTTCGGAGCTCATCCAACGGTCTTTCAGGCCGAAATGTACCCAATATTGCACTGCGTGCGAAAGAAGGAGGGGCTACACCAACAAGTGGATTCTCGTAGCCACAGACAGCCAGGCAGCCCTTAACGCCCTAAGTAGCCCACGGCTAATTACCAGGCTGGTAAGTGAATACTGAGACGAGACGGGCGACCTGGCTGGGCAGACTGAGGTCACCCTTATCTGTGTGCCGGATCACTCGGGGATCAAAGGCAATGAAGAAGCTGACAGTTTCGCGAAGAGAGGATCAGCAGAACCATTTATGGGACCAGAACCGGCCCTGGGCGTATAGAAAGGCACGGCCCGGGGAACCATCAAGTCCTTGGTCAGGGAACAGCATAAGTCATACTGGGCAGATTGTTCAGGGCTCAAACACGGGAAGTCATTAATTGGGCAACCCAGTCCAAAAAGAGCTGTGGAGTTGCTAAATATTAGTAGATGACAGCTCAGGAACGTAACAGAACTCTTGACGGGACACATAGCTGTCAATAAACACCCGCATAAAATGGGGCGGTTCGAGGGGGACCTGCCATGCAGACTCTGCGGCGAGGGGAGGAATCAGACCAGCACGTCTAATGTAAGCCTCTGGATCGCAAAAGACAACTGATTCTTGACAGTCTAGACCAGAGACCGAGCAATATAAAACTTCACCCTACTAATTGCTGTGCAGACTAGTTCAAGGCAGAGTGATTTTGGAATGGGTGGAGTAGAAAAGGCAAAGGGCATGCACAGTAGGTCAAACGCTGTGGTGCTATCGGGGCGGCAAAGACGCGGACGAGCCCTAAGGGAGAAAAAATGAGCATTTATTGCTGAAGCATGGCATGCAGCACTTCTAACGAAACAAAAAATCTGGTCAGATCACAAACACAACAACAAGTCATTTTAGAGCTCGATTGACAATCCTAACAGATGATTTTATTGTCGATATCAATGCCTAATTAGATCCAGATTTTGATGGTATCTGCGAACTAGTAATTAGTAATTATTTGATATTTTCATCCTATGTTATATTTATCCACCTAATAAAAACTCTTTTTGTGTTTTACCTATGATTATTATTCAATTCAACTTCCCTGTCCGTGCTTCCTGAGTTCATTAGCAGTATATTGGAGTTACGTATTTGTTGCGAATACCTATATGTCGAACTAATACGTTATCTAGAAAAATTCTCCGAATTTTGTACAAAAGATCTAGCTTTTAGTCAAAATCATCTCAAAAAGAGTAAGTATATATTTTAATTAAACGTCTCAATATTTCCAATTGGTCAACCACATGTTTTTATATAAATGAAGAAACAAAAGTAAAGTAAATGACAGCAGGAACAACCTCTACTAAATCTTTGTTTAAAATTAGTCAATTTTAACCTGCATTTTAAACTATCGGCTTAATTATTAATCGGTTTTTCTTTGAGTAATTAATCTTGATACTACTTTAGAAGCGAAGTTCGAGGCAAGCGTTTGTGATTGGAATAACGTACTGATGTTTTGCTTTAGGATACAAATAGTGGGAGGAGGGAGTAGAAAATCCTAGAGATACCTATTATAATAATTTTAAGCATATGTACGTCAATGTACGTGTATCAAAAACTTGTTAACATATTTGGGTGTAGCCTTTTAGCACGCTTGTCAATCTCGTCACATAAACGATCCATCTACTTTCAATATAGTTTTATTCGATTTGACAGTTATGTTCATTCCATTTACGGATACGTATCTATGTAAATCCAATTGTCTATGGTTGGTATTGTATTACAAATGATTAATTATGACTTTGCATTGAATATTAAATAAGTGAATTACTGTATATATCGTGTACACATAATTTAATTTGTTATGATGTGTTTTACAAATTGCAAAACATGGTTTAAGATAAGTATAATATATTAAATGTCTGATATATACAAGAGATAAGAATGTTCTAAGCTTGTAATTAATGTTTTGTGATACTGCGTTTTTTCCTTTTAGTGAGGCGTGTAAGAGGTGGGAGGTACTAAATATTAAAATCATAGATCTGTAGAAGTCATATCTCATTGGCTCATTTTATACTTGATACAGCAACATTTTTATCACTAAATATATCACCAACTACTATACGAGTCTTTTAGTGAATTTTAGTAGAAAAAAATCACTAGTCAGGAGATCGCGACTTTCGAAATAATAAAAATTCTTCAAATGAGTGAGAACTAGGCCCTTAGAACACATATCCGGGCTCAGTTGCAATTTTTATATGTTGTCATATGTCACACCGATAACAAAAAATAATGGGCCGATTTTGATCAAATTTAGTGAGTAACTTCCTTTTGAAAGTGCCTTGGATAAGTTCGGTAACCACGAAAATCGGATTAGTTTATCCGGAAAAATTTAGTTTTTCTTTTGGAAAAAATTCATATCTCCGAAAATAACAAAGCTATGGCAATTAAATTTGGTAAGCAGATTTACATTGTAAAAACCAAGCTACACTAAACCAAACTAAAATTTAGATCTCCAAGTTAAAAGAAAAATGTTATAGGCATTTAATGAAGCAAAATATTAGTGCCACTAAAAGTCGGAGAAGACGCATTACCAAAATAATAAAATCTATTAAATATTACAGGTAACGTTTATTTTTTCATGACGCAAAAAGTCCAGAAGTACGAGAAAAATTAGTCTCAAAAATTTATAATTTTTCTCCAGCAAATGTCAAAGTGGATATTTGAAACCGAAAAACTAGTATTGCGGTTTAGAAACGTTAAATAAGGCCTCGGTGGTCCAGGGGTAAGAACGTGTGCTTCTGAACCAAAGGGTACTGGGTTCGATCCCAGGGTTCTCCTTTTACATTTTCAGTACATACTGCATGTAAAATTAACATCAATCGAGGTTGTGACATGGTATTTGGGCAAGTTGAATGTCTGCACATTCCGCCCTTTGGAGGGGACGTAAATTCGTCGGTCCCGTGTTTATGCAATGCTGCGCCCGTTAACGATCACTACCCTCCTTACAGAAAGGCAGCGGCTTCGGCAAAATTTCCAGGATAGTGAGGGAAACTGCTCCCTGGCGTCGGTGAGTGACCATAGTCGCGGAAATAGGCCGACGTTAAAGAACAAAAAAAAAAGGTAAACTTGCAAGAAATGTATATTAGATTGGTTTAGATTTATGCTACTCTTCTCATTTGTTAAAACAGTTGCAAAAAACGCCTCTAAAATAGACCTTACTAGTTATTAAAAATAAATAACTGAAGACGTGGATTCATATCTCATTGATGACTGAATTTCTCTTTCAACAATTTTTCTACTTTTTTAATCTTTGATCAATTTTAACGATATCTAATCAGATTGTGTAATTACAATATTTTTTAGAGACTTTTTGTTGAAAAACAAAAATCTTGTTTCCTAACAAAAGCTGGAGTTTATAAATTAGCTTGTACACATTGTAACGCAATCTACATAGGTCAAACTTCTAGAAATTTTAACACCCGATACAAAGATCATATTTCTGCATTTAGAAGTAACCACGCTGACAAATCTACATTTGCAAAACATATTATTGATACAGAACATAGACCTACAATAAATAACCGCATACAACCACAACATTTTTATAATGACAAACGTAAACTAGACTTTTTTGAAGCTTTAGAAGTCAAAAATCACACACACGACAATAGCTACCTTGTTTTAAACGAGCAAACTGATTTAATGAATTCCCCTTTCTTGGATATTGTTCTTTCTAATTAAATAAGTCAAAGAAAATAAATTTAACTATTCTTTCAAAAAAGTTGTAATAAGATAATCAGTTGATGTATGTCAATAATTTTGGTATATAGAGAGTGCTTTTATACTGTTATTGTTTACTTATTTTATTGTTACAATTGTTATCATAGTTATTATAGGCTAGTTCTATTTTTATGTTAAATATTGACATACATCACGTAGACATTTTGAGAGCCTCATCTGTTCTCTGTCTTTGATTTTATTTTCAATTTGATAAAATTTTTTTGATCAAAACATCGTATCATAACATAGCATCAGATGTTTATTTGTAGTTGTCATGATTTCGTACTAATTCAATTTTAATCTGTCTGAGAATGCTGTCAAGCAGCGAAACTAGTCACAGAAACGTTGTAGAACATCCTAGAACTTCTAGAATTCATAAGGGCCACTTGCTCCAGTTAGCTTACGCGCTGGCTACGTCCTTCACCTACAGAAACGAAAACCAACAGTGAAGCCAAAGAAGTAGTGTCCAAGTCTGTATAAAGTAGTTAATAAATTGTTTTCACAAATGTCACACGGAACTTCAAAGTGACAGACTTAAATAACGTTTAATAAATAACGCTAAATTTATGATACGTTGTGACATGTAACTATAAATATTTTGCGCTTTTACATTATTTTGTCTACTGTCTAACATTTTTCTTTTTTGCAACTTTAATTACAGATTAGATATATAATTTGAATTTTCTGTATTTTTTTCAGAATATTTTCGTATACAAACTATCTAGTCAGTGTTTCCCAGAAATGTTTTTCAGTGTTTTCGAAATTTTTTGTCATTTTTTTTTTGTGAAACACGATTAATTAATAATTTGATCAGTTATTGTAAACAATTTTTTTTGCCAATTCACGAGCAAAAAATTTCGTAAAAAATTTGTTTAGCAAATTTTGGTGTAATTTTTATATAATTTTTTGTGTAACATTACTTAAGCAATTTTTTTAAAAAAGGGTTCAAATATTTGTGAAACAAATATGTAAATTATTTGTAAATCTTTTTCTGATTCTGTCGAAAAAGTTTCTGTGAATAATTATAGCTTGGCAGGTGTAGTTTTTGTGCGAATTGCTTGGATAGGTTCGTTGGCCAGGAAAGTTTAGCCTTCTTTTCAGGAAAATTTTAAGCTTTTGTTCGAAAAATCTTTGTACTTTCTTAAACAATAAAGTTATTTTGATGGGATATGGTACATTGTTTTTACTACAAAGGTTATACTGTCAACTTAATTTAAGGTCTTTCATTTAAAAAAATTAATTGAACAGTAAAAACATTTCTATGAAAATTTGCTACCATAACGCACTTGCTGCGTCCAGACTTTTCTACACTATATTTTTCCAATACCTTCTACCAAAAGCAGCAAGTGCGTTCTGGTAGCGAATTTTCGTAAAAATGATTTTACTGGCAAATACGTCTTGTCTTTACAAGAAGGACATTTGGTTCGCAGTATAACTTAGATAGTAGTAACAATGTACCATATTTCATTAAAATAGCTTTGTTGTTCCAAAAAGTACAAACATTTTATGAAAATAAACTTAAAAAGTTTCAGAAAAAACTAGTCGATTTTCCTGGCCAACGAACCTCTTCAAGCTGTTTACACATTTGACAAAATAAAATTATTCACAAACAGCATTGGGACCAAAATAGAAAAAAAATGTTTTGTGAAAATTTGCAAAAATTTGACCGCTTTTTTTACTACTTACAAAGCATTTATTATTAATTACCAACATATCACAAAAATCTAAAAAAAAAGATTTCAACACAAACACTAAAAACATTCCTGCGAAAACTTTTCAAATTCAGCCACTATTCGAGACCACCTTTATGCGGCAGCTCGAATTTTTTTCGACGAGTAATACAAACAAAAAGCTCTCTAAATGCGTCATTTCTATGGCGCTCCGTTATCTAGTGGTGAAAAAGCCGTATCACAATTTGTAATATGCTTTTGTGATAGGTACCAAAAACTTGAAAAGTTGCAAGACAATTAAAATAACTCAAAAACGATGAACGATATAACTTTTTCCCATTTTTTTTTCTACCTTAGGGCTCGTCCGTGTCTTTTGCCGCCTTGATAGCCATTAGCTTATTGTGCATCAGATTTTTCCTTACAGACATGCATTATAATTCAATGGAAAATACAAAAATGCAATAACATCAGGGGTGTTCCATTAAAAAACAAAGTGTGTATCACCAATGGACCACCATGTGATTGCCAAAATAGGTTTATATATAGTGTAAACAAAAAAAACTGAACCTGATCCCGTAGGTAGGTTTTAGGGCTTCTAGTTCGCGCTCATTTGAAGAAATCTTTCTAAAATTCATAAGTCGCGGTCTTCTCAATAAAGAATTTTTTCTAACAAAATTTGCTAAACTATAGACTATTAAACCATAAGATCTACAGTTGCATTTGAAATGGATTTTCCAAAAATATTTTAGTAAAATGAAGGACAGTGATGGTTGAAGCTGAAACTTAAGGTTTTGTAAGACAAACTTATTATGACATTTCTGCTACATTATCGGTATTAGTTGTTTGAAAATTACAAATTTGACGTTTCGAATCGCGACTTTCACATTTTAAGAAGATAAATTATAAAATTTTCAAAATATTTTTCTGCTACTTCTTGGCCTTTTTTCACCAAGAAAACTTAACCATTGCATTATATTCAATTGGTTTTGTTAATCAAACAAAATATTTTGTTCTTGTGCTTTCCTCGAATCATCACTTGCACCCAAAATTCTTTTCTTTAAATGCCTGTAACTTTTTTCTTTTAACTTAGAAAGTTGATTTTCGGCAAGAAGGGTAAGTTTAATAGTAGAAACGTATATTTTGGTTGGCCAAACTTGGTTGTCACAGCTCTGTTATTTTTGGAGTTACAAAACTTTTCTGAAAGAGAACACAACATTTTCACGAAAAAATGATCCGATTTTATCCGAACTTTCATCAAAATCGGCCCTCGGCCCATTATTTTTTAAATTATCGGTACTATATATATATATATATATATATATATATATATATATATATATATATATATATATATACATACATACATATATATACATATATATATATATATATATATATATATATATATATATATATATATATATATATATATATATATATTGCTATGGTATTTTTGGTTCTTAGCACTTTTAATTGTAGAGCATGAGAATTCAATTTGCGTCTTTATTTAAAAACGCTAACATTGATGAACCTGAAATTATGCCAAAAATTGTTTCCTTACTGCTGTGTTTGTAAATTTTTCTCTCATGTCATGGGTAGGGTTCTGTGCTTACACTAGCATTTTTGTTTGATATATCTTATTTAAAAATTATAGTACTCCTGAGTGTTCGGAAATTTCAAAAAATTATATATAATTGGGTTCTTTTGATTTTACTTTTAATTAACGGTGAAAAATAGCCTTACTTTATCATATAACTAGTATTTGTTTGATTTGAGGTCAAAATTAAACAGATTATGTAAGTACAATCTAGTATGCTTTATTTCTGATTGATTAAATTCACAAATTTCCATAGTTATATCAAATGTATCTTCGCTGATTGTCGATAAATCAATATAAATCAAATTTATTTAAAACAATGAATTAACTAACTATGAGCTAGTGATTCGGCCTTTATCTAATATTCCCCTTAGCGAGCTAAAGATACATTAAAATCATCAATGGGACTGAAGAATTCTTAAAAACTAATCACACTATAGAATAAAGTCTGCACATTTATCACGATAAAATTATAAAACGACTTACTGAATGATGTCTAATTGATTCTTCCATTTGATGTGTACTAATTGCTTTCCATTTGATCTGCTGTTTGGATTTTGTAGCTTGTCTGTGATTACTAACTAATTTCCATTTGACTGAAACGGTCTCAGAAACCGTGTACCAGATATTCATATTTATTGTTCCCATTTCAAAGTGAATATGATTTTATTATCAGGCACTTGCCTTCACGCTTAATTCTCAACTTCCATATTTACAGTGTCGCCGTACGTCAACGAATGAAGTTTCACTTCCCGCAGTTCTTTTACGAATCGTCCTCTCGTCCTGCCGCCGTCTTCTTAAACTACACCTTTGTTACAAAAAATCTTTTCTCGCTGTATCTGGATAAAACAAAGTTCATAGGCCTTGCATTTTCCCATTGTCCAACTTCTTGCCTTCTTGTTCGTTGCACTCATTGGAAACAACCACACAAAAAAACTATCCCTATTAACTAACACTGCGTGTCTTTCCTTGTAATTGGTAACTGACAAAAACTTATTTTTAACTTAATACTATACATTTACTTACTGTCTAAGGATAAAATAAAAATCATTATATTCTGTTAAAACTCTATAAATAAAAACAAGGATATTGTTCTGTGTTCTATTGTATTCCAACGACTTTTGCTTAGTGAAATTAAAATGTACTACATATAAAAAAGAAATCATTGTTCTGTATTCTTTTACCTGTTATGCTATTCCTTATTTAATCTAAAATATTTTACACTCTCAATTATACAGGGCTTAAATATTAGGACGTATAAATTTTATGTACATGGTCCGTTTTACTCCACAATAAAATGTTTCTACCTTTCTGACATATTTGCTATCTATAGCAATATATATATATATATATATATATATATATATATATATATATATATATATATATATATATATATATATATATATATATATATATATATATATATATATATATATATATATATATAAACATAAACCCAGATCTCCTCATTAGTGAGTTTTTCGTTTCACGAAAAATTCGCTAAAAAAGAGCGCAATCTTCAACAATTTTGCGATAGAACAGTGATTAACTGTTCAGCCTGTAAATTGATTAAATTAAATTGCACATAATGCTAATGAACTTTCCGTGAAACAAGCAGAATATGAAATCGTGACAGCGGTGGTGAAAAAACGGTGAAAGCAGCTGCAATATTCTTCCCTAAGACAATTATTAATGTGTGCAGCCTGAAGAGATGAAGAAAACTGTGGTTACAGATTTATCTTGCACTGGTAACGCTTCCAATTAAGCGTAATCTTTAGGAAATATAACTCATTAGCAATCCTTAAGACACTCTAATATATCTGCAAACACGTTCATTATAACCGAGTCAAGTAAGATTTTGTGCAAATCCGCAAATTGAAGAAATAAAACAGTCGTCATGCTCAAGTGTTTACATAAGAACTATTATGCCACTATGTTTACTCTTTATGTATTTACTGTTTAACATATATATTAATGTCTATTATTAACAAGTGATAAAATTCTTATTGAAATATTAACTAGGCATTTAGCATGCTAACTAGTTATATTAAAGTAATTAATGTCAATGCATGAAAAGACATAATTATGAAGTATAATGATTTAATTGCATATTGCGATATAAAAATTTATTGCTGCCTACTAAACAGCCAGTGTCACCTAGCTAATCAAATCTAAAAGAAAATATTGATCAATGAGCACGCAAATAAAAGTCTGGATGCAGCAAGCGGATAGTGGTAGTGAATTTTCTTTTAAAAAATCACTAATCAGGAGATCGCGACTTTCGAATATTGAAACATTTCTCCAGATTAGCGTAGTCCCCTGGAACCCAAATCCGAGGTCAGCTTCAGACTATATATATATATATATATATATATATATATATATATATATATATATATATATATATATATATATATATATATATATATATATATATATATATATATATATATATATATATATATATATATATGTATACAGGGTGATTCATAAGTGGTGACCAAAAATGAAACCCCATATTCTTTGAACAATTTTAGAGAGGGTATGTTCTATAAAAATTTTTCCTATAATGCTTAATTAAAAAGATACAGGGTGTTGAAGTTGAATTTCAAAAAATAAAATTTCCCAATTTTTTTAAAAGTAGTACAGGTATTTTGCTGAAACTTCGCATGTGTAGGCTGTTATGGAAGGCACGTATTCTACCATAACAATTGAATCGGCTAATCCAGCAGTGGCGCGCGTACCCACATGTCATTGCTTATCGCTCAAGAAAAAAAAAACGGGTACGCCAATGATATTTTTTTTTATTTTTATTTTTTGAATCTTACTTTCATTCGTGAACAAAATGACTTTCTTGATAATTTTCTGTACGACGCTTATTTTAAGTGTTTTAGAGCACAGTTCATGATTTTTAACCAGTCGTTGTTTGGTAGAAAATCGCAATGATACACTTTTATGCCTCCATTGGCCCGAATACACGCACGACATCTTTTTGATATGGAAAATTTAATGTCTTGATATTTTTTTGTACGACGATTATCTTTGTTGTATTTTAGTAAGTAGTAGTCTGGTTTGCCAAAGTTGTCATTAAGTGTCACTTGACGTTTAGGTTAACAAGTTATTATTTTGAATAGGTGTAAGTGGTAAACTTTATAAAATTGCAAAATTTTCTACTCTTTTACTTCTTATAATGGCATACACCTCAGAAGAGTATGCAGATATAATTTTTATCTACGGATATGCTGATGGAAATGCTCTAGCTGCTTGTGGGGAATATCAACGTAGGTTTCCCACTCGCCGTCAACCTACACCAAGCGTTTTTTCTCAATCGTTTTCAAGACTTCGGCAGTGCGGTATTGAACAACGTCCTGACGCTAGAGCTAATGGTATAAGACAACATCAACTTGAAGACGAAGAGAGAGTGATGGATGCAGTGATGGATCAACCTTCTACAAGTACTCGGAGGATTGCCACGTAGTTACAATATTCTCAAAGCTTTGTTTGGAAAACTTTACATCGAGAAGCCTTACATCCATATCATCGACATAATGTTCATTGCCTTCTACCTGGAGATAATGTGCATCGACGAGTCTTTTGTGAATAAATGTTGGAAATGAATAATCAAAATATCTTATTCCTAATCTAATCTTCTGGTCTGACGAATCAACATTTACAAGAAATGGTATTTATAATTCTCATAATGAGCATGTCTGGTCATTGGAAAATCCACATGCAACAAGGACTCGCACATTTCAACATAGATTTTCCATTAATTTATGGTGTGGTATTTTAAACGGCTCACTGTTCATGGAAGTCCTGCCATAACGTTTAAATGAAACTTCGTACTTAGCACTCCTAGAAAACCGTGTAGAAAACATTCTAGATGACATTCCACCAGCAACAAGAGGTATAATGTGGTACCAGCATGACGGTGCACCAGCGCATCATAGTCGAAACGTTGTTACATGGCTACATGAACATTATAATGAAAGATGGATTGGCAGAACTGGTCTGCAAGATCACCGGACTTAAACCCACTTGACTTCTATCTTCGGGGTGATTTTAAGCGACTGATCTATGGTGAACAAATAAATACACCAGAGTAGCTACAACAACTGATAAATAATGCTTTTCGTCATATTCAAGCAACAATGAATCCTCAAGACATTAAATTTTCCATATTAAAAAGATGTCGTACGTGTATTCAGGCCAATGGAGGCATTTTTGAACATTTATTGCAATAAATAAATTACTATAAGCCTAATAAAAGTGTATCACTGCGATTTTTTACCAAACAACGACTGGTTAAAAATCATGAACTGTGCTCTAAAACACTTACCAGATTCATTGCTTACTCGTAAAATAAGCGTCGTACAGAAAATTATCAAGAAAGTCATTTTGTTTACGAATGAAAGTAAGATTCAAAAAATAAAATAAAAACATCATTGGCGTATGTTTTTTTTCTTGAGGGATAACCAATGACATGTCGGTACGCGCGCCACTGCTGGATTAGCCGATTCAATTGTTATGGTAGAATACGCGCCTTCCATAACAGTGCACCGTCTTGTTGAAACGATATTCTTTCATGGGGAATATTAGGTTACATTACATTTGAATACAATTCTGATAACATTGGGACAACCTGTTCTCTTAGCCTTTTTAAATATCCTGGAACGTTTAGATTTTCTATAAAAACAGGTCCAACTACGTGATCACCAATGATACCAGCCCAAACGTTCAACTCTTGAGGACGCTGAGTGTGTGTTTGTCGCATTTAGTGGGGGTTTTCGGCAGCCCAGTATCTGAAATTTTGCCTGTTTATATCGTCATTCAAAAGAAATGTTGCTTCTATCAGAATCACCGTGAATCAACTCTTGAACGTGTTGTAGTTTATAGGGATGCATTTTTTCGTTTTCGAGACACCTTAAAACTGTTGTTGTCTAACATCATTTTCACGTGCAACTTGACGAGTAGAAGTTGTTGTTTCTTCTTGAAAAGCCAATAAAATATTCAGTTTTATATCTTCTTCCACAAACTTGGATCTCATAGGCAGTGGTCTAACGTGTCCATAATCACGAAACTGTGAGTGAATCTTAGACACAGTTCCCTTGGTTGGTGAGGGCAAATCTGGATGTTTTTTTATTAAACAGGTTAACAACTTGTGCCTGTGTTCTACACATATCACCATACCCAATCATCATTATATTTCTGTTCGCAGAGTTTCAGTTAAGTATCGCATTATTAAACCAAAAATTAATTGAAATTATCGGAACAAAATTACGACTATGTTATTAAAAGACCGTGCATTCAACACAATACACCACAAAATAAAACAGAACTGTTAAATTTCACCTTCCACACTGCAAAAATTGGTGGTTAATAAGAAACGATTAATGATACCAAGTACGTTTTAGATAACAGACAAGATAGGAAATTTAAGATAAGAGTCAGTGAAGAATTCCAGAGCAGATTATTTCGTTGTGTGCAAGTGAATTGAGAACATTTTGAACATTTATTATAAGAAAGGCAATTAAAATTGAAAATAAAAGAATATATATATATATATATATATATATATATATATATATATATATATATATATATATATATATATATATATATATATATATATACAGGGTCGCTGATAAGTCTGGAAACGGTCGATTATCCGGGAAAATATACAAGGTGTCGAAAAAAGTTTTATACAAAAGTTTTTGGGTTCTTCAATGTCTACTAGGCGGTGATAATCTCATTTATACAGGGTTGGTCATACAGGCGTGGCACACCAATATTAATTTTTTTTTAATGGAACACCCTATATATTATTCGATATTTCAATCCTTCTCTTAATTTTGAGCAACATTTATCAGAAGCATGATGTACATAAACTCAATCGTTTCCGGGTAAAAAAATAAATAAAAATAAACGCTATTGTTTTTAAAATCTATTGGATGAAGAACAAAAATAAATGAAAAGTAGAATATCTTTTGAAAACAATCTGTGAGTGTGAAAAGAACCGGTTGCGATGTTTTTAACATTGTTTGAAATCCTATTTTATAAGATGTTCAAAGTGTTCTCCATTGACCTCCTGACAATAATGAATTCGCTTAACAAAACATTGCACTGCATTTACAAGAGCGTTTTGAGGAATGTTATTAATTTCATGCACAATCCTTGCTTGCAACTCTTCAATATTCTGCGGTCTATTTTGGTAAATTAAATTTTTTACATGACTCCACAAAAAAAAGTCAAGCGGCGTCATGTCGGGAGACCTAGCTGGCCATTCAATAGTTCCCCTGCGCCCTATCCATCTGCCAGGAAAGGTTTGATTCAGATATTCCCGTACCTCAATTCCAAAATGAGGGGGTGCCCCATCCTGCTGAAACCATATTTCTTCCGCTGGTAGATTTGGGTCGTTATTGTTCGGAAATAATCGACTAACGTCTGGAACAATTGATTCTTGCAAAAGTGTCAAATATCGAGCAGAGTTCAAATTACCGTGTATAAAATAAGGTCCTATGATATGTCCACCAATAATAGCACACCAAACATTTACTTTTTGCGGTCTTTGGGTGTGAATTTGTTCCATCCAATGTGGGTTTTCGTCTGACCAGTACCTACAGTTGTGTCGGTTGACTTGTCCATTCAAACAAAATGTAGATTCGTCGGAAAACAAAATGTGGTTGGCAAAGTTAAAATTTTGGCGTAACTTCTCCATAATAAGTTCACAGAACTCGATTCTGCGATCAAAATCGTCTTCACTCAGTTCTTGCAATAAATGAATTTTATATGGACGGAACTTTTCCCGCTTCGTAATCTTTTGAATTGAATATCGACTCATATTGTGATTTAAAGCCAATTGCTGTGCCGAAGTTTTCGGATTTTCCACCACATCCAATATTACATTCAAAGAATTTTCTTCATTTGTAACGGTTACTGGCCTTCCAGTTCTAGGTTTATCCTTGATACCGCCAGTTTCGTGAAAACGATGCAAAGTTTTCGAAACTGTGGATTTGGAGATCGATTCCCGCTCAGGATGCAACTCATTGAACATAATCACCACTTGAGCAAAACTTCGTGTTCTATCACCGTACCCTATCATCATTAAAATTTCGATACGTTCGGTTTCACTTAAACTTGCCATTTTGCACAAAAACTGTTGACAATAAATTATTAATGTTTCAAAACTGTTGACACTGAATGAATGTTTGACATTCGTTGTCCTGGAAACATTTTAAAACAAAAGAAAAATACTGCGTTTCTTATGGGCATCTTATCTTATCTTGGGATTCCAAACAATGTTAAAAACATCGCAACCGGTTCTCTTCACACTCACAGATTGTTTTCAAGAGATATTCTAGTTTTCATTTATTTTTGTTCTTCAACCAATAGATTTTAAAAACAGTAGCGTTTATTTTTATTTATTTTTTTACCCGGAAACGATTGAGTTTAGGTACATTATGCTTCCCATAAATGTTGCTCAAAATTAAGAGAAGGATTGAAATATCGAATAATATATAGGGTGTTCCATTAAAAAAAAATTAATATTGGTGTGCCACGCCTGTATGATCAACCCTGTATAAATAAAATTATCACCGCCTAGTAGACATTGAAGAACCCAAAAACTTTTGTATAAAACTTTTTTCGACACCTTGTATATTTTCCCGGATAATCGACCGTTTCCAGACTTATCAGCGACCCTGTATATATATATATATATATATATATATATATATATATATATATATATATATATATATATATATATATATATATATATATATATATATGTGTGTGTGTGTGTGTGTGTGTGTGTGTGTGTGTGTGTGTGTGTGTGTGTGTGTGTGTGTGTGTGTATTTCAGCTAAACGAAATATGTTATTTTTGTTTTGTTGAACCGCCCTCAATCGTTATAGACCGAGCACCTGCCCAAGAATATAAACAGAGTTGTAGAGGAAGATATTTAGAATAATTTGTCCTCTGATGACGCTAACTTGGTTAGTGCAACGATCGTCAGGTTTAAAAACTGTATTGTGATGAATTGGGTTCTCCAAATTGTACTTATCAGTGTCATTACAGGTTCCAAACTCCACTCAGTAAATTACCTACTTCTCGAACAGGGTGTTACGAATCCTCTTTGAATGCCGTTCTTTGAATGTAGACATATTTTCGAAGATATTATAATCTCCAACTATCCAAGAAGCGAGTACACATTTATCTTATGGCACGACAATCTAATTCATGGTGCCTTAGCGACACATAGGCCTTGCGGTGATGAGCTATTTCCTAAGACAAACGTGGTACCAGAAGTATTTTAAAGTTGTGTTTTAACCTGCTTCAGTTTATCTTCCCGTAAAAAATACATATGTTAAACAAATGTGTGTTTTAGCGGATTTTCATTAAAAAAAAAATCACAATTAGAGCGGTCATGATGAAAAGCTTTTGAAAAAATTTCTTCAAATTTCTTCAGATGATATATATATATATATATATATATATATATATATATATATATATATATATATATATATATATATATATATATATATATGTATCAGATCGATAACTCAAAAAATACTCAACTGATTTGAACGAAACTTGGCACATATCTTCATTTATTAAGACCGCAGAAGATCGTATATCAGCTATAACGGACATTTTCCCCCCCAAAAATATACATAAATATTTTTTAAATGCTACATTTTTGTAAGTATCAAAGTAACTGGAATGAGACTTTACATGTCGCTAGAAATGCTGCAAATAAACCTATGTTGTGAATTTTAAGTAATTTGGTACACAATATTTAGAGCTTTTTTCAAATTCAAAAATAAAATATGAAAGACGTGCGTTGAAACGACTTGGTGGTTAAAGTCCAATGCCTGATAGATAGAGTAGTTAACTGCCACGCGTAGATTGATTCATGCAACAGGTATAAACCATACATCAACGGTAGCCAAACTAAATAAATGCCAGGCATAAAGCATACTACCCGTGCCGACAATCATGAAATCTCGGCCGCAATTATGGAAAATGATAGGCATAAATTAAAAAATTGCCAAGTGACTGTTATTTAACTGGGGGGATTCAATCAAATATTATAATACACTATATTTGTAGCTTTATGAACGGCCCCAAGTATAGTTTTAGCGCAGCATAGATAAACTATGCTGCGGTTTTAGACTGCAAATGACGTATAATCTGGTAGAAATGTAAACAAAATCAAGTCATGTCTATAAAAATGATTCTAAAATAGTCTTTAATCTTTAAACTTAAACATAAAACATCATATGAGACGGAAACGATCCTTTAATTTGTTTCGATGACAATTCTACTAATTCTGTAATTAATTATTACGTATACTTTTCATATACTACCCCGGGCATAAAGTCTTTGTCAAGTATCATGTAAACAAAACGTTAGTTGACGTATTAGCAGATAGCTCAGTGAAAACGTGCTGGTCTTCCACTCAAAAGGTTGCATGATGGAATCCAGCTCGATGAATGTATGTTTTTTTTTGTTTTATTTTGACATTTGGAGAAACGATAGTGCACATATTTCATACGTTTTGAACAAGATCTAATTTTTGTTTAGAACGCCTAGATAAGTTTGTCGCCTTTGAGTTTGAAATCATAATTTTCAGCAGATATTTTGTTATTTTTGATATTGAAGGAACAGGTTTGATTCGGTTGACTAAAACGAAATTATACTGGCGATTAATAGGGAAAAATAACTTCTACGTTTATAATTTGGCAGACACTTTAATTTTTCTAAATATGAATTAAGTTTTCTTCTGGAAATCTTTTGTATAACTTTAATGCAATTTGTAATAAAGTTTCTTTTAAATAGACTTACACTATCTACAGATATAGCAAAATTTAATTCTTTAGCTCCACAGAGAATTGAGTTTTGGGCATTATTCTCAAAAGGCGTTAGAACACAAGATTTTTTTGATAATAGGGAGATATCGATGGGAACACTTTCGAAATAATTCTTCAAATGTGCGCGTACTAGGACCTCTAAAATCGATCTTCAAGGTCTGTGTTTTTATATTCGAGATTGGGACGTCTGTCCAGTGTATCATGCAATGCCCGATACGTAAGGAATGCCTAATTTTCCTGTAAACGATAAAGGACCTCTACAATCAATCTTCAAGGTCTGTGTAAGTTTAAAGTATTAACTTTACTAATATGCCGTATAATAAGAGTGTACAATTCTTATAAAAATTCGCTACTATAACGCACTTGCTGTGTCTCGAAATTTTTGATTATCAGTGCGTTTTCCTAGGAAATTAATTATATTCGAGATTGTGACGTCTGTCCAGTGTATCATGCATGTCGGATACGTAAGGGATCCTACTTTTCCTATAAAAGGTAAATATCGAGGTTGGTAATGTGAAAGTGCTCCTTGGCACCGGTCGCACAAAGAGGCCGACGTTTAAGAAGTAAAATACAAATTCAATGACTACACGAATAAATCATCATTAACTTACCTTTAACATTGGCGATGAAAAACTTACATTCTCTTAAAAATTAGAATATCACCCCCGTATAATGTACTGCGATGCTGATGATTAAATATCATCAATGAGCTTGTGTAGAAAAAACGTGTCGAATTGTAGTATTAAAATATATTATGTACCTATATTATGCGATTAAATGCAGCAGTATGCGTCATCTAATGTATGTGTTAATTTTATTGTTATTTGATACTCGACAAATAAGGACTTATGTCTTCATTTCTATACCAATAATATACCAACTTGTCTCAGTAATAATAAACGAGAACAGCCCACGTAGTGATTTATTGCTGTTATTTTTTTGAAATATGAGGTAATATTTAAATTACAATCAAGCATGGAAATCAGTTTTATATCATAATATAGATATTTAAGGTAAACAAACTTTAAAAAATTAAACCGACTTCAAAATGAGCACTAAAAAGACAAAAATTGATTTAAATGGAATATTATTATATGCGCTACCTACTTATCTGTTTGAAGTCGGTGCCAAGCCAGTAATGTAGTAGGTGGATAGGATAAGTACACTCCCTCCACATCGCAAGCTTCTTCGCGCACGTTACGGAATGCGTGAGCAAGGGTTGGTCTTTGATCATTAACAACATATTTAGGTATTTTATCATAATTATAAGCCGTTATTAATTAATCTGTTTATATCGCTAAGTATTATTATTTTTCGGGCTTGTCGCCGACTTGAAAAATAAGTATGTAGCGCGTAAAATAAGATTTCATTAAAAATAATATTTGTCTTTTCAATTAAACCTGTAATCCCGTCATTTTTTGCTTTTTAGTGCTTCTTTTGAGGTCGGTTGAATTTTGTAAGCTTGTTAATTTTTCTATTTTGAGTCTGAATATACGTACGTGGTGAGTACAGTATTAGAAAACTACTATAATATAATCAATTTTTATTACAGTTGAGCTTTAAGTTACTTAGATTATAAAAGGATATTGGGAAGATCCAGACTATTGAATTTGGAACTTTTTTTCAAATGAGCGCGAACTAGGACCCCTAGAATTCAGATCCGGGGTCAGTTTATATATATATATATATATATATATATATATATATATATATATATATATATATATATATATATATATGTTTGGAATTTTTTTTTGAATTTTTTCTTCGATGCTGCTGCTCTCGTCGGACATTTTAAATTTCACACAGACGATCGCCAACTATATATTATATATTAAACACAAACTAAAAATTTAAAAACACTATAGCTTTTATGTCAGAATTATAAGTATTTTAGCTAAAACGACATCACTCACAGCATCACATCTCTACGTCAAGAAGGTGACGTTGACATATGACATAGGACAATATGACCTATATAGACAATTCGACGAGAGAAAAGCACAGAGAAGGTCGTTACTGAACTTTGACAAAACATATATAAATCAAAGCATTGTCAAGGCATTACGAGTAAAATACAAACTATGCTGCTAATAATACGTTTTTATCTATATAATACTATTCCTGAAAGTCAGATTCGAATATTATCGTAAATTTAAATTATGCTATCGTATATCGTAACAAAGGGCGAATTATCGTAAAAATACGATAATTATCGTATGGTTAGGAACGCTGAGCCCATCTCGCACTGTTTGCCTGCCCTTGTTCATTCTTTCACCTAGACCAACAACCAGGGAACACCACCGCTGCGTGTTTGGAAAGAGGCAGTGTTGCCAGCTTACATTCGTCCAATTGACTCTAGGAGGTCCACCGAGGCAACCGTAAAATTCATTCGTCTCTTACGAATACTATTTATCCTGGCTCCAGGCTTTCTGCCACATTCATTGTAAACTCCTGTGTTATTTTGTTGAAGACGCTGAGGATGCACATCTCGCTAACGTATGCAAGATGTTTGCGTCCTGGTTTGGCCCTAGGCTTTGCAGGAACTCTCATCCGGTCTCTTCATTCCGAACTTGTTCGTCTTCAGTGTCCTCCGCTTTGACTGAAAGGTTGTTGATATCCCGGTTATCTTGGCTATCCTCATGTGCCGCCCGCCTGTCGTATCCTTCATTTAGTAAACACCGCCCATACCGTATGTACCTTGCTGACTCCGTATTTTGTCTATATATATATGTATATATATATATATATATATATATATATATATATATATATATATATATATATATATATATATATATATATATATATAGCTCACTCGGGGGTCACTACATTTAGCGCGTATCACCTAAAAGCTAGCGAACCCTTCTCCACAGAGTTACCCCGGTACTCTGATCGTTACATCGGTCAGAGTTTCGTGCAGAGGTCGCAGACGCCCTCAACAGGGAGTAACCCCTTTAAAATCTGGCGCCCGAGATCCGTCTATGGTACCCGTCAATCTGTGTCATCGAAAAAACAGTCTGGAAGCCAAGGCCTCGTCTATATATATATATATATATATATATATATATATATATATATATATATATATATATATATATATATATATATATATATATATATATATATATATATATATATATATGTATGTGCGTGTGTATGTATCGAAGCAATAACTCAAAAGATACTCAACTGATTTGTACAAAACTTGATACATGTCTTAATTTCGTTACATTCGCGGACGAGTTCGTAAATCAGCTATAACGGACATATTTTCTCAAAAAAATAAACAAAAATATTTTTGAATACATTATACTTTAAAAAATATTAAAGGAACTTTACATGCAGCCAGAAATGAAGTAAATACACTTTTGTTGTGAATTTTAAGTAATTTGGTTCAGAAAATTTTGAGTTTTTCCCAAAATAAAAATAAAATTTGAAAGACATGATTTGAAGCAACTTAAGTGGTTAAAGTATGATGCCAGACAAAGGCAGAGTTGTCATCTGCCACGCGTAGATTGATACATATTCCACAGGCGTACATATAGAATGCAGCAATAACCAAACAGAATAACACACGTAAGGTGAGATCGCCACAACATTCTAATGCGCAACGAACCTTCACACCCGAAATGTGGCGATCCCACCCTAGTCACCGCTTTCGGATATATTCGGATACGCGGATTTGTAAAAGGTCCTAATCTGAAAGTGAGCAGGGAAAATAAGAACATTTTCTATCAGCTACTTGAAGTAAAAACCAGATGGGATAGTGAGTTTGGTTTATAAACACACTATCCCACATATATATATATATATATATATATATATATATATATATATATATATATATATATATATATATATATATATATATATATATATATATATATATATATATATATATATTGATAAGGCCTTGGCTTGCAGACTTTTTTTGTCGGTGACACAGATTGACGGTTATTATGATTTGACAGTTCTGTTTTGAAGTTAAGTAAATGATTGTATATGATTTCAAAATTCTAAATTAAAGAATAATAACGTGTTTTGTTTATTTATTATGGTTTGACAATTCTGTTTTGAGGTTAGGTAGTAAATGATTTTCATTGAAGTAGATATAACAACTTGTATGTTTTGCTTTATTGGAAACCAAATTATAATAACGTGTTTTGTTTATTTATCATGGTTTTACAGTTCTGTTTTGAGGTTAAACAGTAAATGATTGTATATGTTTTTAACATTGGAAGTCAAAGAATAAGAATATTAACGTTAATATTCGTTAATTAATTTTTCAAGTAGGTAAGTTATTTCAATAATGAACTGACCTCTGGACTTTTATGAATTCAGGAGTAGGAACATTTTGTGTGTTTTCACTCGCTGTCTTAAAAAAAACTATTAAAATGAATCGCAGAATAAATCAGAGTTTAGTTCACCATAATGGAGTCTTATGTAAAATAACGCACACATAAAATAGCACAAGTTAGATAAAGTAACCATTTCACCAGATCTTTTATTGTTAATATTAGTAAATTTTTATTAAGAAAATTCACTAACATATTAAAAAAACTTTTTTGTTGTTGGGAAAATTCAGTTCGATTAAGTTGACTAACATGAAATCATTCAGGCGATTAACAAGAAAAAATACCTGCCACGTTTATAATTTGCAGATACATTCCTTTTCTAAACACGAATTAAATTTTCTTCTGGAAAGCTTTTGTAACTTTAATGAAATTTGTAATACAGGTTTCTTTTAAAGAGACTTACAGTACCTAGATTTACTAAATTCAAATTTTCTAGCGTCATAGAAAATTGAGTTTTGGGCATTCAACTTTTGTTTAAAAGGAGCTAGAATACAAGATTTGAGTAATTTGTATGATAATAAAAAAATCTTCAGATGAGCTTGTATTAGGACCTTTGAACCCGATCTTTGCCGTCTGTTTAAATTATTTCGTTTGGTAATATGCCGTAATAATTGTGTAAAATTCTTATGAAAATTCACTATTATACCGCACTTGCTGCTGCCAGAAATTTTTAACCTCACCTATTTTATTCCAAGATTTGTTATAGATCTAGAGTGGGTACTTACTTCAATTCTCTAAAAAGTACAACACTTTGAATTTGTTTTCACTAGTAATACACAACTGCCAAAGATATTTGACACATACCCACAAGACACTAATAACAGAGACATGATTTAATTCACTTTAAATCGTGGCTTGATACTAATAATGTTATAATATTCACGAAGTTTTATTTCAAACAAGAACTGACATGAACAGTGTACATTTGAATAACATCATAACAATATCCTGTTTTCATTAAGTTTACAAAACTTTACTCATTAAAGTCCCATATGGTGGATCTGACTAGTAATTAAGATTATTGCAGTAATGTTTAAAATTTCCTTAATCAATGACATGAAATATATCGGTGACGTGTGAAAGTCACTATAGACTTTCTTATACGCGTTAAATTATTCTGTGTTCGCTAACACAATATTTATAATTACTAGTTAATCTCTTATTCCTTATGCTTCATTACAACCGGTAAATTTTGACGTTAACACAAAACGTTCGGTTTTTAATTCTTAGCGAATAATTTTACTTGCAAAAACATTTGTTCCAATAGGGTAAACCCTCTATAAATTACACAGCCATTTCTTCTTTAAAAATAAGAACCTCGGTGGTTCAGGGGTAAGAACGGGTGCTTTTGAATCAAAGGGTATTGGGTTCGATCCCAGGGTACTCCTTTCACTTTTTTAGTACAAACTGTAACATTAACATCAACCAAGGTTCTGGCATTGTATTTGAGCAAGTTGAATGTCTGCACGTTCCGCTCTTCGGAGGGGGTGTAAAGCCGTGTCCATGCGATGTTGGGCACGTTAAAGATCCCTACCCTCCTTACAGAAAGGCAGAGGTTCGGCAAAATTTCCAGGATAGTGAGGTGAAACTGCTCCCTGGCGTGGGTGATTGGCCATAGTCGCGGAAATAGGCCGACGTAAAAGAAACAAAAACACACACACGCACTTTTTAAAAATGCTGTAAATTGAAACGTAACTTCCACATAGCTGTGATCTACTCTCCCCAGAAAGACATTCTCATTAAATTAATTCAGGGTCTATTACTTAATCACAAAGAAAATTTTCTTATTCCTGTATCCATAAACTCATGAAACGTTATATTACTCGCGTTTTTTTTAAACTAAAAAATGTCAACTTTCACCAAATCACCCCCATTTATTCCACCCCCAGAGGGGTCTTACCCAAAAAGCAATTCGAAGCATTCCTGTGTCGGGTGATAACTACATACCAAATTTGAAGATGATATCTCAATTCGTTCAAAAGTTATTGCGCCTACTAACGAATAGGCATGCAGCTCTACAGATCGACCAACCGACAGACAACAAAATTTCGTTCCAGAATCAGATTTTCTATATGTTTTGAGACTTTTCGCCGTTTTAGCAAATAAAACAATTTCGAAATTTCTGTCACCGATATTCCAGCCGCACACATTCAACCCCTTATTTAATTTCAGCACAGAATACCAGATCTTTGATGAAATTGAAAGTTTTCTAATAAATAAACCCTAAAACGTTATATTACTTAAGTTTTAACGAAAAAATTTCTATTTTCACCAAATCACCCCCATTCACATCCCCTACCTTCTGGAGCGATTGTACCCAAAAAAAAAATCCGGACCGTTCGCCTGTCGGGTGCCAACTGAGTACCAAGTTTGAAGACGATACCTCAATTCATTCTAAAGTTATCGTCGCTACAAACTGACAGACATACAGACCGACTACAAAAAACATTTTCTTTCCCAAATCATGTGTTCAATATGTTTCGACACCTTTTACGACATTTAAGTGAAAAAAATGTGGAAATTTTTGTCGCTGATGCCATACTTCCACACATTGTGGCGATGTTTTGTTTAAATTTCAACAATACACCACGAGGGCCTACAGCCTAAATACCATCGTACCGTGGGTGGCGACAATGAGGAAAGAGGCAACTGGTTAATTCTGGACTTGAATGTTTGGAGGTTCGGAGGAGAAGGAAAAACATGTGCCGGCAAGGAATTCCACAACCTGGAAGTCCTGGGGACAAAAGAGCAGGCATAACAAGATGTACTATGTTTGGTGACCTTGACAGTAAAAGAGTGCATTCGCTCTGTTCCCCTGGTAGATCTGTTGGGGGCAGCAGGTGGAGGAACTATGGAAGGAAGCATTTGCAAAACATATTATTGATACCGAACATAGACCTACAGTAAATAACCGTATACAACCACTGCATTTTTATAATGACAATCGTAAATTAGACTTTTTTGAAGCTTTGGAAGTCAAAAAGCACACACACGACAATAGCTACCTTGTTTTAAATGAGCAAACTGATTTAATGAACTCCCCTTTCTTGGATATTCTTCTTTCTAATTAACTAGGCCAAAGAAAATAAATTTAACTATTCTTTCAAAAAATTGTAATAAGATAATGAGTTGATGTATGTCAATAATCTCGTTATATAGAGACTGCTTTTATACTGTTATTGTTTAGTTATTTTATTGTAATAACTGTTATCATAGTTGTTATAGGCTACTTCTATTTTTATGTTAAATATTGACATACATCACGTAGACATTTTGAAAGCGTCATCTGTCATCTGTGTTTCATATTATTTTCAATGTGATAAATTTTTTGATTAAAACATCATATCATAACACAGCAACATATCTTTATTTGTAGTTGTCATGATTTCGTACTAATTCAATTTTAATCTGTCTGAGAATGCTGTCAAGCAGCAAAACTAGTCACAGAAACGTTGAAGAACATCCTAGAACATCCAGAATATATAAGGGCCACTTGCTTCAGTTAGCTTACGCGCTGGCTACGTCCTTCACCTACAAAAACGAAAATCAACAGTGAAGCCATAGAAGTAGTCTCCATGTCTGTATGTAGTAAAACATCATAACATAGCAATAGATCTTTATTTATAGTTAGAATATGCAGGTAAATATACAATTCAAATTACCCGCTCAGTTAACAGTACTTCACGCGAGGTGGCGCTAGTGTGCTGGCCACAAATATTACCAATGCTAAAGCATAGGAGTGTCCTGTATTTTCATTATATAGTCTTTGATTATAGGTTATATAGGCAACCACATTTGATGCCTGCTTTTATTTAAAAATTTAAAAAAACATGTTTGATATTAAAAACTTTTTATGAAAATTCATTTCCTTAACGCACTTGCTGCGTTTAGACTTTTTTTCAGTTTTAATTACACATGACATAATTGGAGTTATTATGTATTTTATCAACAAATTTTACTGTAAAAATTTTTTGTCAGTATTCGTCGAAATTATTTCTAGTGTTTTCGTAGAAATATCTTTTTGGTAAAATTTTTGTAAACTGTTACTAATTAATAATTAATGTTTATTGAGTTATTGTAAAAAGTGTTTGCTAATTTACGTAAAAAATATCGTTTTCAAATTTTCATGAAAGAAAATGTTTCCTAGATTTTCGTGTAAAAAACTTTATACCTAGTTCGTTAAGGGACGTTTATTAAATTTTACGTAAAACATCACATAGACCAGTTTTTGTAGAAAATATGACGAATTTTCTGGAAACAAATTATCTTCAAATTTTAATGTAAAAATTTGTTGTTGTAATGTTTGTCGAAAGCTTTTTGTAAATAATTATATATTGGCAGACATGGTTTTCATGTTGATTGCTTGAAAAAGATCGTAGGCCAGAAAAATTGGACCAGTTGTTTCGAAAACATTTTTAGTTTAATTTCGAAACATTTGTATACTTTTTCAAACAATAAAGTTATTTCGATGAAATATGGTTTTTACTATAAAGGTTTTACTATCAGCCAAATTTGATGCCTTTTAAGTTATCGGTTGGATATATATATATATATATATATATATATATATATATATATATATATATATATATATATATATATATATATATATATATATATATATATATATATATATAATTCAAACGAACCTTGGTTTCGGGTCCTGAAGTCCAAATTTGCGTTCTTTTAATTTTTTTTGTAAACTCTCACCATCGCTAACTCCCTATTAACCATTTTTAAAAATAAAAATTCGCTGAAATGTCTGCTGAAACTTATTATTTCAAACTCAAAGGTGACAAAGTTATTTAGGCGTTTTAAACAAAAATGAGATATTGTTAAAAACGTATGAAATTTGTGCACTATTGTTTCTCCAAATTAAAAAAAAAACATACATTCATCGAGCTGGAATCGATCACGTAACGTTCTGCGTAGAAGACAAGCACGGTGCCCCTGAGCTATCTAAGTATATATTAACTAACGTTTTGTTTACAGGATACTTGTCACTGGCTTCATGGCGAGGATTTTATATTAAAATTATACGTAACAATTAATTACAGAATTAATAGAATAGCCATTGAAACACACTCCGCGACTGTTTCTGTCTTACATGATGTCCTATATTTAAGTTTAAGGGTACAAGAAACTATCTTAGAATCATTTTTATAGGGACCTAAATTGGTTTTGTTTGCTGAGTCTAAAACCACAGCATTATATATCTATACTGTGCTAAAACTGTGTTTGGGGCAGTTGATCAAGCTAGAAATATAGTGTATTTTAAAAGTTGATTGAATACCCCAAATTAAATAACAATCACTTGGCAAATTTTTAATTTCATGTCGTCTGTCATTTTTCATATTTCTTGCCGAGATTTCAGTGTTGTTGGTTCGGGTAGTATGTTTTATCCTATTATTTGCTTAGTTTGGTTAGCGTTGATGTATATTTTATACTTGTTGTACGAATCAATCTACGCGCGGAAGTTAACTACTCTGTCTATCAGGCATTGGACTTTAACCACTAAGTCGTTTTAACGCCTGTCTTTTAGATTTTATTTTTTATTTGGAAAAAAACTCTAAACATTGTGTACCAAATTACTTAAAATTCTCAACATAGGTTTATTTACACAATTTCTAGCCGCATGTAAAGTCTCATTATAGTTACTTTGATAATTACAAAAATATAGCGTTTTCAACAATATGTTTGTATATTTTAGGGGGAAAAATGTCCGTTGTAGCTGATATACGAACTTGTCCGCGGTCTTAATACAATGAAGAAATGTGCCAAGTTTAGTTCAAATCAGTTAAGTATTTTTTTAATTATCGCTCGGATACATACATACATACATACATACATATATATATATATATATATATATATATATATATATATATATATATATATATATATATATATATATATATATAAATAAACATAGAAAAATTTTAACGGACCTTGGTTGTTGGCTCTAGGGACTCAAATTCGCGCTCATCTGCAGACATTTTGACCTGACCTGACCTGACCTCCCTATTAGCGAATTTTTCTTAATAAAAATTCGCTACTATAAGATACTCGCTGCGTCTATGCTTCTTTAAAACTAAGCGTGAAAACAACAAACAATATATTTAAGGCAATGTTTAACGAAAACATTAAGAAGTAATTAGAGGAAAAATAAAATATTATTGTCAAGTTGGTAAGATATCTCAATAGTGTGACATGCTACCGGTTTGTAAGTCTTACAAGAGGTCAGATTGAGTTATCTGATGGGAAAGTAAACCAAACATTGGTGGTCTAATCTCTTAGGCTCGGCTGTTAAATAACAGGTAATTTGCGTGAGAACTAGATATGTTCTTTCACGAAAAATGCCCGGTCAGATGTTTGAGGACTACCACGCCCTTTTCACACTTGACTATGAGACAATAGATTATTTATTTGTAGCTTCATCAATGTCACTTCTAAAATTAAAATTTAGGGACCCTTTTCAGTCTTCTATGTATTTGACTTTACAGTTTAAGGTTTATGAATTATTGATAACTTACCTGCAAAAATTACAGATCTCAGACGGGGTTCACATTGCAAAGCCAGAAATCGGAGAGTTCACCTGAAAATAAGACATCTTATTGTAAAATGATACACAGATACCGTAATGGTTCACAATTATGTAACAACTTATTTTATATTATTAACCTTATATTTTATGCAACAAACATGTCTAATAAAGTTATATATAGAATTGGTTTCAAAATCATTATTGAGCTCTGGTTAACATTCCGCATAGAACAGGAGCCAAATTCATGTTTTGAATAGAATTGAGAATTTCCTAAAAAAACATCGGAAGGCGGACTTTCGATCATACATATATATGAGGCATTTAACGACGCAAGAAACCGCTATGTCCGCATTCTTTCTGAGGCAAAAAACCCGTTTAATAACCACATCAAAAACAATGTCCTCTGAAGCTCTAAGGGCAGCAAACCTTTCTGGACTCTTGCTAAATCTATTGGGAATAATTTCTGCAAGAGCACGTTCCCACCTCTTGTCTCAGGGGATGAAATTGTTTCTACCGCCCTGGGCAAGGCTGAACTTTTTGCCTCGTTGTTCGCCGGCAATTCTACTCTCAACCCACCTCCAAATGTTCAACCACCAACAGTCCCCAATGTCGCGCATAAAATGACGGACATCATTTTCAAAACTAGAAAGATACGAAATATGCTCTCTTCTCTTAATACCAGGAAAGCCTCTGGCCTTGACGAGATCCCAGCAATTGTTCTCAAAAAATGCGCACCCGAACTTGCTCCTGTCCTGACTCGTCTAGAGGTATATTCCCTAGTAACTGAAAAACTGCTCGAGTACATCCCGTCCCTAAGAAATGATCCAAAGCGCTTCCTAGGAACTACAGGCCTATTTATCTCCTTTCACGTCGTCTCTAAAGTGATGCAAAAGTATATAAACACCGAATTCCTAAAATTTCTTGAAAAATATAGTCTAGTCCAAGATCCGACGATCCGTCAGCGCAGATCAACTGCCGACCTCCTTTCCTTTGTCACCAATTTTTGAAATAAGTCTATGGAACTACAGGGTGAATCCCAGATTGTCGCTATAGACATATCCAAAGCATTCCACCAGGTCTCGCACGCAGCGCTGCTTAATAAACTTTGGCCTACCACCAAAAACCCTGTACCTGGACCGCAAATTTCCTCTCCAACCGGGGCATTTCTGTTGTCGTTGATGGCCATTCATCTAAACTGTATCCATTTAATGCAGGAGTCCCTCAAGGTTCAGCTTTAGCCCCTACTTTGTTTGTTCTCCACATCAATGACCTCATCTCTAGCACACCCAACCCAGTTCACAGTTACGCGGATTACAGCACCCTCCACTCAAATATACAATATTCTAAGCCTGTCTCTTTAGCCCGATTAGACGAAGATCGCAGACTCATGGACGGTTCCGTCTCTGTGGATATCCAAAAAATATTAGACTGGGGAAGTATAAATCTTGTACAATTCAACTCCACCAAATCTCAGTCTTGCTTTCTATCTCATAAGAGATACACCAGCCCTAGACCCATCACAATGAACAACCAAGTTATTAAAAGTAATGAGTCCTTTTCACTTGTTGGCATTTCTGTGGTTCGAAATCTGAATTGGCACCAATATGTCACATCAATTGCAGAAGCGGCTGCTAAGAAACTAGGTTTTGTTTTCCGGGCTCGCAAATACTTTTCACCAGCTAATCTCTTTACCTTATATACTTCACAAATAAGGCCAAACCTCGAATACTGCTCCCACATTTGGGGTGCCGCTGCCGCTTCTACACTCGCTATCCTGGACTCCATTCAGAAGAAAGCTATACGTCTCATCGGTGACCCTACCCTCACCCAAAGGCTGTCATCGCTTGCCCACCGAGGTGCTGTTGCTGACCTCTCTCTCTCTCTCTCTCTTTTATACATATCTGCACGGGCACTGTTCAGATGAGCTTTCTTCCATAGTTCCTCGACCTGCTGCCACCAACAGATCTACCAGAGGAACAGAGCGAATACACCCTTTTACTGTCCAGGTCACCAGACATAGAACATGTTGTTATGCCCGTTCTTTTGTCCCGAGGACTTCTATGTTGTGGAATTCTTTGCCGGCATATGTTTTTCCTTCTCCTCCGAACCTACAAACCTTCAAGTCCAGAATTAACAAGTTGCTCTTTCCTCCTTGTCCTATTTAAGCGGTGAGCCCTCGTGGTGTGTTGTTGAATATATATATATATATATATATATATATATATATATATATATATATATATATATATATATATATATATATATATATATATATATATATCCATCAATAGGCAAGATACGATAAAAAATGTAGACGTTAACTATAGGGTGTCTTAAGCTGCTATATAAATATTTTGACAATCACACGCTGGCCCATAAGGTGTTGGTGATACAAATTTTCATTTTTTCCAATCGAACACACCATATATTATTGGATTTTTGCATTTTCCATGTCTGTAAGGAAAAAATGGGGAGCGTTCATGGTTTTCGAGTTATTTTAATTGTTTTGCAACTTTTCACATTTTTGGCACATATAAAAAATTGTGATAGGTAACAAAATCCCAATAAAATTGTTAGACTTTTCGAAACAATAAATCTATTTTGATGAAGTATGGCACATTGTTTCTACTACAAAATTACACTAGTAACCAACTCTAATACCTGCTTTTATTTAAAAAAGTCTGGACACAGCATGTGCTTTATGGTAGTGAATTTTCATAGAAATGATCTGGCACTAAACATTGTGTTTCTTGTAATAGACAAATTAAAATTTTAGTATATAGTTTAGTTTTTATAACCTTAACCCACGTGTCAAATTTAGTTACCTCGTTATTTTCGGAGATAAAAATTATATATACACACATAAAAGATAAAAGTTGAAACTGACCCCGGGTATAGGTTCTAGGGGGGCTCGTTTGCACTCATTTAAAGTCATTTTTTTCGAAATTCAAAAGTCGGGATTTCTTTTTTAGTTAATTTTTTCTTAAATTGTTTGTACTAAAAAGACATATTTCCTATTAAAAATATTTTATGATAATTCTCCACTGTTACAACGCACATGCTGCTTCCAGACTTTTACTTTTTGATTAAATAAATGTGGTCTCTTAATTTCTATTTATGTTTCCTGTGGTAATTTTGTAACAGTTGCGCAATCGAATCGGTACCTTACATCAGGATGTATCAGGAGATATTTTAATAATCTTTTAATATTTATTCAGTGAAGCGTTTAGTAATGGCTTATTTACTATTCATAAATTTGTCTTAATGATTGTATCTCGAGTATAATTTACAGTATTATCATATTAATTTTTAAGGAAGTCTACAGAATGCGTTATCACTGAATTTTGTCTCATCATAATTGAATATTCAGCATAACTCACGTCTAATGTGAGATTCCCCAAGTAGGCATATTGCATAAAGTATTAAGTATCCGTTAAATATGCGTTTTGTTAAATTACCAACCAGCTGTTTTTTCCATTATAGATCATCTTAAGATCATAAATCTCAACAGTCAACCCTATTAGTGAAAATGTGAATAAACCTTATATCGCTTATATAAACATTATGTGTTCCCCCAATGTATTCTTATATGTTGGTAAGCTAGATTCGACCATCCTTTCTTCATGTCATTCCGATTTTTTCACTATCTTTCTGAATGTACGTGTTGTGTTCTAATATTGTTTAATCCTCACACTCAATCTCCCCGAGTCCAACCCTGCCCATTCCCAGCCTAAAAACCTTCCTTTATGCCTACAAGAGCCACCAGAGGCAGGTACGATTGGCATTCCTGTAACAGTTGGCAACAACAGCCACCAGAAGCGTACAAAATTGGTATCCCTGTGACAGTTGTTATCGAGCGTCAACAACCAAGCGAAGCAGCTACAAGAGATCGCAAGGTTAAATCACTTATATGTCAACTAGCGTACAGTACCGTAAGACCGCCTGAACCGTGAGCGGTAGTCAAGACACAGCATAATAGCTGCTTATGCTGTGGTCACATCACAGTTAATTCCGTGATCTTTCCAGCCATCAGGGAGCATCACAGGAAGATCGCCTGACCCGCGGCGCGAAGTCAAGAACCCACGGTTGTCTCCATAGACACGTGGACAGGTCCGTGATCCTCGTTGTGGAAGAACAGGTCTTCGACGAACGACTGACCCGTGCTCAGAAATCCAGACAACCGTGGTATCAACACACCGCAAGTCTTCACAGCTGTCACCTGGGCACGTGAAACATCTTGGTCCTTTGGACGACGCCCCCAGCTATCAGTGACATTGTCACGTGTTGATTACAAAAACCTTTCGGCTCCAATGGTAAGTCACCTTTTTTATTGTATCATTCATTTCTGTATGCAACCGTGTAACAGTCATAATTAAATTATTATTACTTTTACCACGTGTATTCATAAGTCTGTCCCACAAACAACAATTCATCTGGTCCTTCGCGAGTTTATATAAACATATAAACATTAAAATTAACCCGGAATATGGGTTCTAGGGGTCCTAGTTCGTGGTCATTTGAAGAATTTTTTTTCAAAATTTAAAAGTCGAGATCTCCCCATTAGTGAGTTTTTGCAACGAAAATTCACTAAACAAACATTTGCTTGTACTGTCATAATTTATAATGTATATAACAATAATATTAGAAATGAAAATAATATTCCTTATCCGTGGAAACATGCCAATTTCAAATGAAAACCCTAGCTTAATGAGGATTAAAAGAGCAATGGTTACTGAAAATTCTGCTTGAAATTTTTGTGTAAAAACACAAGCAGCGAAACACCCGACGACTCCCTGTCAGCAAGCAACAGGTGTAAGCAATTAATTGATCAAGCTGAAAATAACTTGCACCTACCAATACGGGACAAGTCATGTCATGCACAAACAATAATAGGCATTTTAGGTCTATGGCAATAATTATAGGTTGAAATTTCACCGCAACTACTTTTGTCCCCTGGTTTTAAACGATAGAGTATTTAATGTATCGTCAAAAGAAAAGGCTGATCTATTTTCCCATATAATTGCATCAAATTTACGCCTGTGTCGCAGTAATATAACTCCCCAACTACTCCAGCTCTGAAGTTGAAAATAAAATAAATTTTTCAGGTACCTACCTTAGTGGTAAGCACATATTGGAAAAGTTAGACACTAAAAAAACACCAGGACGTGATGAAACCCCAGCAATAGTTCTTAAAACGTGTGCTCCTGAACTGACTTCACTTTTATATCGCGTCTTCTCCGTGTCATTAGATGGGAATATTTCTATCTTCCTGGAAACAAGCTCTATTTCAGCCTTCCCCTGAAAATGGAGACAAATTTTACGTAAAAACTATCATCCAATTTCTATTCTACCAGTTTTATCTAAGACAATGAAATTTGGACCTCAATAAACTTGGATAAGGCAATGCAATTTCATCTAAAGCATTCGATACAGTCTGACATGCGGAAGTCCACAGTAAAAATTCATCATACGGATTGCCTTTGATTGCCTGTGAGAAGGAACTAGCGAGTGAAAAGAACTACGTCTCTAATCTATATTACGAAAGCAGCCAGGAAAAAAAGCATCAGATTTTGATAGTAACCGGTTGAATGTGAATAATGTCGTTGAAAATTGTTAGATTTTGATGATTTAAAAAGTGGGCGAGCGGACGTGAACGACGTACGACGCAGACAGTGAGGGATGAACGGGGGCGATCGAGCGGGGACAAGCGACACTTGGGCCTTCAGAACCAGTTTTCTTGGAACCTCGACGGGAGCGAACGGAAAGCTGCAGGAGAAAACGGCCCGTCCGGGACGTAAAGGGGCGAATTTTATTGAGGCAAAACTTTTTTGGGAATCTTGGGGTGACAAAAATCCGAGAAATAAGAGCAAAAACCGGATCTGCGACCTAAAAACGTGCTCCGATGTGGGGTCTATCTCCTCTGAAGATACAGATTTTACATCGATTAGGCAGGTCAGGTCAGGTCAGGTCATAAAGTCGACGGGAAATTTTTTATTAAACGTCAAAGCTGCAGAACTTTCTGGAAAGCAGCTGGTTTTGCGTAAAATTAGTCTACTTTAAACCAAGCAGGTCAGTGAAATTTTTGACAGAGATGGTTTAAAAAATGTTTGCTCAAACGTCAAAATTCGCCACACTTTGCACGCTAATCACGACGTGTACCTTACGTCCAGAATTAAGACAGTGCCCGATTAACCTCGATGGGTCATTAAAGATTGCGTTTTCATCCACAGATTGGGTCAATTGATTGAATTTGGTTATTAAAAAAACCGTTTTTAAATTGATCCTTTTCACCTATCTTTTAGGTCGTCAGTGTCATTTATCATAATTATTGGTTGACGTACACATATTTGAGCAATGTCATATGATTGTTATAAAGCATTTTGAGACAAGAAGATCGTGTATTGTACCCTTAATTCGGTACGTTCTTCGATAGCTTTAATTGATTACGTTTAACTGAACGATTGGATGTACATCAGCGGTTAGCTGGTAAAGAAAACATTAACGCAGGTTAATTAAATGAGTTTATTGCACAATGGGCAAAGTTACATAGACAATAATTTAACAGAAGCGATGTAATATGAACAAAATAACAAAATTGTTGACCCTTTGGAACTTCTTGCCTGAGACGTAGTTGATGGGTCGAATGAGGAACAGTCTCGATGTGCTTCAGGAACAGCTCTTCTTCACCGAGTAATTAACTAGTTGAACAGACGGAGAATAAGGAGCAGCCTCATTCTCTGTTACACGCAGTTTGTAGCACTTAAATGAGAACGAGGGACAGCCTCGTTCTATAGTCCACGTGGTTTCCAACACGTTTCAGAATGAACCAGGAGCAGCCTCGTTGTGTGATCCACGTGGCTGCTACGGGGTGTTTGCCCAATGCCCCGGGGACGACGAGGCAATCGAACTGATTGACTGAACTGCACTATAGCACGATCATCGACAAAATGGGACTTTGCCGAGTTCTTGATTCCGAAGTCTCTCGGCTCTCGGGGTCTAGAAGAGGCAGGCGGCCTCTCTAGCCAATCAGACAGCCGTTCTAAAACATTCTCACGGCTTTGATTGGCCGAATAGGTAAATCTCCAGGGTGACATCTTCAGGTTGACCAACATTGCTTGACGTGCTCAGGGTGACCAACTCTATATTGGTGCCCATAGTCGGCACGTGCGTGGGACAAAAAAGGTGTCGAAAATAACGACGGAATATGTATAGTTTTTGCAACATGTTATTATCTGTTTGTGTAAGGGTAATTATTTATTTATTTATCAAGTGATAATTAAAATATGGTAAATAAACTAAGTCTTCTGTATGTCATATAATATCGTTTAAGAAGTTGTGTCAAAATAATCGATGTTAATTCTTCCATTTTTACATAGTTTTTTTTTTGAACAGGTTTGTCTGCAATTTTTACGGGTTTGCCATATATTATTTGATTCTAAGATTCTAAATGGTTTTTAAAACTTTTATATTGTCTATTTATATCATTACATTAAGTTTTTAAAGTCATCGCTATAAATCGAACCTTCATTTAACTCTACATAAACGGCGGTCACTACTTTTCATGTTCGTTCGCCTAATTTTTGTTATTTAATGCCAAGTTGGAAGGCCTATTCTTCTTCATCAAAAGATAATTGGCTTAAGCTGAGCAAACTGGTTATCCGGTAGGAACATATTGTCAAGGATATATACAGAATGTTTCAAAAATGATAGTCTATGTTACAGGTACACATTCAACACAAAAAAATAAGACTATTTTTTCATATAAACATGGGTCCGCAACTGCTTAGTTTTTTAAATACAGCGTGTTAAAGATATTTGTTTTTGTCAGTTTTTCACGAATAAGTCCGAGTCAAATTAAAATTTTTGCGTGAAAGTTGGCATGCGGGGGTTTTTGAGGGCAAGAAATTTAAATATGTTATTGCTAATAACACTGCTGGTAGAGGGCGCCACCTGTAAGACTACGCTTGCATTAAATTGGCTATAATTTTTTGACACCCAGTAATATCGACCTACCGTATAGCTACATTGCAGCCCTTATCAATTGTAAGCCAAAAATGTATTTTTGATCCAAATCTTTCAGACACACCATTTTCGAGATATTTCAATTTTTGTATGTCGATATCGCTCAAATATTAATTTTTCTCAAGTAATGAATTGTAATGTCTGCAAATTTTAACAACAAATGAAACAGCAAATAAAAAAGTTTATAACATGTTATGAATCCTGACTACAATAAATGTTTAAAATGGCCACCCTCCACTTCAATACACTTGCGTATGCTGCGGAGCATACAACGTCGTACACTGTGAGATATTTCTGGTGTATTTCTAATTTGTTCCCATCCAAGTATAATTCTTTGCTGCAGGTCATCAACATTTTCAACATTTGCTTCATAAACAATACTTTTGAGATCCTCCCATAAATAAAAGTCGATGGGATTTAAATCAGGGGATCGAGCCGGCTATGGCTGAGGTCCACCGCGTCCGATCCATCTGCGTCCAAAATTATTGCTTAGGTAATTTCTGACACTTAGGGCGAATATGGGGGAGCTCCCTCGTGCATAAACCACAGGTTATGTCTTATGTCAAGAGCTACATTATCTAATAACCCATTTAGTTGGTTTTGCAGGAATTCAAGATAAGTTGTAGCATTAAGTCTGAAGGAAAATTGCTGTTGATGATGCCTTTCAAAAACTGTGGGGATCTTCGTCACCCAAATATGACTGTTACGAAAATTGACGATCCCGTCGCGCCTAAATCCAGACTGGTCAGTGAACAATACACGATTCAACAAGTTCTCTACACTATTATGTTAATGAAACCATTGGCAAAATTGTAGGCGAGGTATAAAATCTCTTTTAGGCGATAGTGCGTACACACGTTGTATGTGATATGGACGTAATTGTTGCTCATGAATAACTCGCCATATCGTTGCATTGGATGCTCCCAGATGATTGGACATTTCCCTAGTACTTATTTTTGGGTTTTGTTCAATTTCATCCAGAACAGCTTCTTCAAAATCAGTATTTCGTGCACTTCGTGGTCTGCCTCAATCAGCAGCAACTTTATTAAGGGTACCTGGTAAAAAATATATATTGGAAAGAGACAGATCGATGTATTAGATAATGTAAGTATCTAACTGTTTCTCGCAGACGGATGTCAATCCGTTGAAACATCCTTCTGTCTGGAATTCTCCGATTTGAGAAGGCTTCTTCATACAGTCGTTTCGCTTCACAACAGTTACCAACAGTCCGTTAATACATAACATGCATGTCTGTTAGTTCATTGTTGGTAAATACTTTAATTAGAAAAATTACGGACAATACAATTAATTACTTAAAAATAGTGAGTAGCCTCAAACGTAAAAGTCAAATGTAGTATATGTCACGAAGAAAACTCAAAAGTCAAGTCCCGTAACGACGGAAACCACTTTGTTAAATGGTTTGTTCAAAGTTTCAAGAATTATTTTATCTTCAGGATTGTGTCTTGTCAGTTCTTTTTTCTGGTAAGATTTTAATTTTTAACTAGAGAATAAGAAAATTAAGTTTATACATACTGATAGCAATTAAAAGGTGAAAAATGTATTCCTATGATATGTCGCAGAATTAATTTTTGAGCGACATCGACATACAAAAATTGAAATATCTCGAAAATGGTGTGAGAGATTTGGATCAAATATGCATTTTTTGCTTACAATTGATAAGGGCTGCAATGTAGCTATACGGTAGGTCGATATTACTGGGTGTCAAAAAATTATAGCCAATTGAATTGACATATTAAATATATAATGTAGATCCTTTCGCAAAAGTGAATCCCTGCGGAAAGGTAGATCTATGCGAAAAGGTAGATCTATGCGAAGAGCTAGATCTATGCAAAAAGGTTGATCTATGCGTAAAGGTACATCCATGCGTAAAGGTAGTTTCATGCGCAAAGGTGGATTCATGCGAAAAGGTAGATCCATGCGCAAAGGTAGATCCATGCGTCCAATAGTTAATCCTAACCGGGCATTGGATCAGGGTCCAAAATGTTTTAAATACGACGTTTCGGATAATATTTTCGAGCAATTTTCACGAAGTTACGGAAATGTGAAAAGAGATAATCCTAATCTGCCTACTCCTTAGAGTGGTCTAGTTAAGTTGCTTAAATGAAATTTTGTACACGCTTGTCCAAAATTCAAGAGAAAAGGTAACTGAGTTAAGGGA
The DNA here is from genome assembly GCA_964006375.1 of Tillus elongatus. Classification (NCBI taxonomy): domain Eukaryota; kingdom Metazoa; phylum Arthropoda; class Insecta; order Coleoptera; family Cleridae; genus Tillus; species Tillus elongatus. The sequence goes on from OZ023262.1 coordinate 75,912,765, forward strand.
TTTCGAAGGGTTTTAGGAATATTTCATTTTATAATGCACTTTCTGCGTAAGGAGCTTTTACATTTATTTTTGTGTAAAACCCTAGTAAGGGTTTTTTTGAAATATTTAGTTTAAACCAAACTTGCTAATTTATAGGTACACTCTTATATTATCTCAAGCTCATCTAATTTATTAATTCTTTAATCTAAATCTAACTACACCTCAGAACAAACAGAAAATGAGAAAGTTGCATATAATTTATTTTGATGAAAAACGTATTTAAAGTACAGCAAAATACTCTAAAAATATATGCCTACAAGTAAACCCCCTTTAAAATGAACCACTAAATAGTAATTAATTGTTGAACTATTGAATATAATTCAAAATGACAGGGTGGGCGAAAACGCGATCTGATTGGTGAAGAGGTTTGTGACGTCAGGATCCGGTACATCTGCGTGATACGCGGTCATCGCCATTTAACCTTGTCTTGTTTTAGTTTGTGTTTGCATCGAATTCTGAGCAGTTTTATCATAATTTAAGTAGTTTTGGTGTTTAGTGTATAATATAGGTTCAAAGGTAGTAAGTTGTGTTTAATCTAGTTTAGTGCGTGACTGTGTGATGGCTTCAGCAGATTCAGAATCACAATACGAGAATGCGAAAAACATAACAGTGCCTGGGCATAAATATTATAAGTGCTGTATAGTGCCCAAATGTACTTCCACAACAATAACTACCCCCAACAAATTATTCTTTAATGCACCTAAGGATGAGAAAATCAGGAAGTATTGTATATTATTTGAATGGAGAACATTTTGAGGTTATGCTTTTATTTACATTATATTTTATAAGAAATTACTACATAAAATCCAACAAAGATATTTACAGGATAAAATAAGGTTTATATCAGACACATACCTTCCAGCTTTCACCCCTTTTAGCTCAGCACCCATGAAATGCGGGTTGTTTCCTAAAAACGCAAACATTGCTGGTACATAAATTTTTGGTAAATTATCAGATTGTCCTTGGACAAATCCAACTTCTGTAGCTATACTATAAGACTGTACAGTTTTTAAAATAATTAATACGAGTATATAGATATTAACAATAATATAAGTTGATAACAATAACTATCCGGCACACGTAAGTCGCATAAACACTAATGGTGAGATGAGGATCTCTGTGTGAGTAAGGGAGACTCGTTTGGCCGATACCGGATCGTGACGTCACAGTAGGCCGTCTTTGTTTACGGTTGCGTTTTGGTGCGGAAATAATTATTTTGATCTTCAATTTTTTTTTACAGGAAAAGTATGAGTTAAAAATTTAAATTTTATATGGCAATTGATTTTATACAATGTGGGGAATTGAATAAGAGGAGAATAAAAAAATGTACAAATTCCTCATTTATTAAAACAAATTGGGTATTCAGATCAATGTAGTTTTAGTCAACCAACAACACCTTCTTAACCAGTTGGGGCAACAAAAAAATTAATGATATAAGCCAACTTGCAATTATCCATGAACGCGTATACCTATCATTGAATCGACATTATTAAGATTCTTGCCGCAAAACGCCGGCATTGGCACATGGTCAACGTCACACCTCCGTATTGAAAATAATAACAGTTTACACCGCATACTTTGATTCGATATACTTCTTGCGTTAACAGCGCTGGTAGTTTAGCTTAGTACATGAGACCGGTCATGTATATTAGCCGGTATTACACAAATTCCCCTGCAGAAGCAGTAAATTTCATAGCGATTAGTGATAATTTTTAAATTCCTTAACACTTTTAAATGAAACAAGTTGTTTCAATGAACTGGGGCCATTATAAGTAGGTTGATAACATACAATAGATTTCATCTTACGAGATAAACAAAGTGCTAAAGGCTTTCGCTGTTCTGTCTATTTGGGATTAATAAGGTTTTTCGGGACGATGTAATTTGCTGACCAAAATGAATGTTGCCGACCGAGGCTTTAATCTTCAAGGATTTCTTCGATATTCCATATTTTGTATCCTAATGTTACTGTCTTTCTGCTACCGAAGTTTCACAAAAAAATATTCATATTTAAGAGTAGTTTACTATTGCGGTTTTTTCGTTTTTTAGCGCGACCAGAAAAAGTATTAATGCGACCAAGCTACAAATTTACACAGAATGACTGCTGGTAACTGTTTTTCCGCTACTAAAGTTACACAAAAAAATATTCATATTTAAGAGTAGTTTACTCTTGAGGTTTTTTAATTTTTTAGTGCGACCAGAAAAAGTATGAATGCGACCAAGCTATAAATTTACACAGAATCACTGCTAGTAACTGTCTTTCCACTACCAAAGTTTCACAAAAAAATATTCATATTTAGGGGTAGTTTACTCTTGAAGTTTTTTTATTTTTTAGTGCGACCAGAAAAAGTATGAATGCGACCAAGCTATAAATTTACGCAGAATCACTGCTGGTAACTGTATTGCTGCTACCAAAGTTTCACAAAAAAATATTCATATTTAAGGGTAGTTTACTCTTGAGGTTTTTTCATTTTTTAGTGCGACCAGAAAAAGCATCAATGCGACCAAGCTATAAATTAACACAAAGTCACTACTGGTAACTGTCTCCGCTACCAAAGTTTCACAAAAAATATTTATATTTAAGGGTAGTTTACTCTAGGGATTTTTTCATTTTTTAGTGCGACCAGAAAAAGGATTAATGCGACCAAGCTATAAATTTACACAGAATGACTGCTGGTAACTTTTTTTCTGCTACCAAAGTTTCACAAAAAAATATTCATATTTAAGGGTAGTTTACTCTTGAGGTTTTTTATTTTTTTAGTGCGACCAGAAAAAGTATGAATGCGACCAAGCTATAAATTTATACAGAATCACTGCTAGTAACTGTCTTTCCACTACCAAAGTTTAACAAAAAATATTCATATTTAAGGGTAGTTTACTCGTGAGGTTTTTTCATTTTTTTAGTACGACCAGAAAAAGTATGAATACGACCAAGCTATAAATTTATAACTGTGTTTCCACTACCAAAGTTTCACAAAAAAATATTCATATTTAAGGGTAGTTTACTCGTGAGGTTTTTTCATTTTTTAGTGCGACCAGAAAAAGTATCAATGCGACCAAGCTATAAATTTACACAGAATCTCTGCTGGTAACTGCCTTTCTCCTACCAAATTTTCACAAAAAAATCTTCACATTTAAGTTTACTCTTGGAATTTTTTCATTTTACCAGCATTGATTATGTGTAAATGTATAGCTTGGTCGCATTCATACTATTTCTAGTCGCAGTAAAAAATGAAAAACCTCAAGAGTAAACTACCCTTAAATATGAATTTTTTATTTAACTTTGGCAGTGAAAAGACACTTACCAGCAATGATTATGTGTAAATTTATAGCTTGGTCGCTTTCATACTTTCTCTGGTCGCACTAAAAAATTAAAAAACCTCAAGAGTAAACTACCCTTAAATATGAATATTTTTTTGTGCAACTTTGGTAGCGGAAAGACAGTTACCAGTAGTGATTCTGTGTAAATTTATAGCTTGGTCGCATTTATACTTCTTCTCGTCGCACTAAAAAATGAAAAAAACCTCAAGAGTAAACTACCCTTAAATATGAATATTTTTTGTTAAACTTTGGTAGTGGAAAGACAGTTACTAGCAGTGATTCTGTGTAAATTTATAGCTTGGTCGCATTTATACTTCTTCTCGTCGCACTAAAAAATGAAAAAAACCTCAAGAGTAAACTACCCTTAAATATGAATATTTTTTGTTAAACTTTGGGAGTGGAAAGACAGTTACTAGCAGTGATTCTGTGTAAATTTATAGCTTGGTCGCATTTATACTTCTTCTCGTCGCACTAAAAAATGAAAAAAACCTCAAGAGTAAACTACCCTTAAATATGATTATTTTTTTGTAAATCATTGGTAGCGGAAAAATAGTTACCAGCAGTCATTCTGTGTAAATTTATAGCCTGGTCGCGTTAATACTTTTTCTGGTCGCACCAAAAAAATGAAAAATCCCAAGAGTAAACCAGCCTTAAATATAAATATTTTTTTGTGAAACTTTGGTAGCGAAAAGACAGTTACCAGTAGTGACTTTGTGTTAATTTGTAGCTTGGTCGCATTCACACTTTTTCTGGTCGCACTAAAAAATGAAAAAACCTCAAGAGTAAACTACCCTTAAATATGAATATTTTTTTGTGAAACTTTGGTAGCGGAAAGACAGTTACCAGTAATGATTCCGTGTTAAATTATAGCTTGGTCGTATTCATACTTTTTCTGGTCGCATTAAAAAAATGAAAAAACCTCAGGGGAAAACTACCCTTAAATGTAAAGATTTTTATGTGAAACTTTGGTAGCGGAAAGACAGTTACCAGTAATTATTCCGTGTTAAATTATAGCTTGGTCGTAATCATACTTTTTCTGGTCGCACTAAAAAATGAAAAAACCTCAAGGGTAAACTACCCTTAAATGTAAAGATTTTTATGTGAAACTTTGGTAGCGGAAAGACAGTTACGAGCAGTGATTTTGTGTAAATTTATAGCTTGGTCGCATTGATACTTTTTCTGGTCGCACTGAAAAATGAAAAAACCCCAAGAGTAAACTACCCTTAAATATGAATATTTTTTTGTGAAACTTTGAAAGCGGAAATATAGTTACCAGTAGTGATTCCGTGTTAAATTATAGCTTGGTCGCATTCATAGTTTTTCTGGTCGCACTAAAAAATGAAAAAACCCCAAGAGTAAACTACCCTTAAATATGAAGATTTTTTTGTGAAACTTTGGTAGAGGAAAAATGGTTACCAGCAGTCATTCTGTGGAAATTTATAGCTCGGTCGCATTAATACTTTTTCTGGTCGCACTAAAAAACGAAAAAACCTCAAGAGTAAACCAGCCTTAAATATGAATATTTTTTTGTGAAACTTTGGTAGCGGGAAAACAGTTACCAGCAGTGATTCTGTGTAAATTTATAGCTTGGCCGCATTCATACTTTTTCTGGTCGCACTAAAAAATGAAAAAACCTCAAGAGTAAACTACCCTTAAATATGAATATTTTTTTGTGAAACTTTGCTAGCTGAAAGATATGTACCTGCACTGATTTTGTGTAAATTCATAGCTTGGTCGCATTGATACTTTTTCTGGTCGCACTAAAAAATGAAAAAAACTCAAGAGTAAACTACCCCTAAATAAGGGTGTTTTTCTATACTTTTCTGGTAGCAGATGCGGCTGGTAGGTGGCATCCAAGGTATAGAGTTGCATGAAAAAGTTTAGTCTATAAGTAGTCGGTCAGCTAAAATAACTAACTTTGGTCAGCAAATTACTTTTCCCCAGGTTTTTCTAGTACTACTGTGTATTGCCAATTAAAAGAAAAACTCATGACGCAACAAAATCGCGATAGTGGCGATATACATTGTGGAAATAATGTATATGTAATATATGTATCACACCGATAACTCAAAAACTCGGGACGCAGCAAGTGCGTTATGATAGTGAATTTTTATTAAATGCTTCAAATTTAAATAACTCAATTTTCTATAAACTTAGAGAGTTTAATTTTAATACGTAGTAAGGTCTTTCCAAAGGCAAGATATCCACAAAATTTCACTAAAATAACTTTGTAATTTTCGGATAAAAAATTTAATTTTGGTACGTAGTAAGATGTCTCCTGAGGCAACATATATAGTAAATTTCATTAAAACAGCTTTGTTACTTTCGGAGAAAAAAATTTTTTTTGAAAGGAAACTCAAAATTTTCCCGGAAAACCCCGTCCGATTTTTCTGGATAACGAAATCGGTTAATTATTTTTTGAGTTAGCAGACGGATATATATATATATATATATATATATATATATATATATATATATATATATATATATATATATATATATATACATATATATATAAACATATAAAAATTGAAACTGACCCCGGATATGGGTTCTAGGGGTCCTAGTTCGCACTCATTTGAAGGAATTTTTTAAAATAAAAAATCACTAAAATATAGGCGATATTCCATTTAAAATAACAAAGTTGATCGCTACTTTCGATTAAAACGAAGTGGTATCGAGTCAAAATTATTTTACATGCAAAGAGCGTTACGACATATATGAATGCACATTTTCAGAATTGAAATATGTTAATAACTAGAAAAATTTCTAAGCAACGCATTTCGTGGTATAGCCCTGTATACATAATTATTAGCTGTATCCCCTAAATGTTTGATTCGCGCCACTCCCCCCTCCCCAAGTAAATAAATGAAAGGCCTTATGGTATTACAGCACATCAATTTACTAATACCACTCTATTTCAAGGTTAAAATTGGCGAAACTAAATTACCAAGTTCCACAATGGTTCAAGAGGCCGTCGAGAGTCTGAAGCACGCATACAGTACCATAACAACGGGTATAAACGATGTAGCAAAGTATCTCTCAGAACTACTGCATGAGAAGCACGCTGCTTATTACTGGCATGTTGTGGTCAGCACTGAAGGGTTTCATCTAAAGTCAAAATACTACGCACATCTGAAGCTAAAAGATGGAGACGACGAATACGAGTTCGTTATTTTCTCAACAGCCTGGTCTCCAAAAATATAATGTGTTTTATAACCTTAAATGTATGCAAAGAAACAAACAAAATTGAAACTGACCCCGGATATGGGTTCTAGGGGTCCTAGTTCGCACTCATTTGAAAGAATTTTTGCAAAGTCTCACCATCGATACCTCTCTATTAGTGAATTTTTTTAAATAAAATTTCACTAATTATGCATATTGTGCTTTCTCAATATTCTGTGTATTGCCCAGATAGATAAACCCAAATCTTGAGACCTACTTCTTAACGAACTTTGTAGACATGCTTCACAATATGCAAGAACTATAATTTCATTCATTTCATTGTCTTCAATTTTGAAACGTTTAACAACTCGTCGTGCCAGTATTATTCCATGACTTGACGGCTAACTTTTATTTCTGTTGAATTTTGTTCTATTCATTGGAGCCAAATAAAGGAATCTGTTGTTAAATGTTCGAACTGTTGTCTCAACTATTCTGTTACATTCACCATATATTGAAAACATCATCTGCAGAATAACAAACTGCATGTACAACATTAGTTTTAAACATGCCACTGCCTATCCTCTCATGTGATCCTGATACTAGAGACGTGAAAATCGTCTCGTCGTTTCTACGATTTCTGTGGTTAAAAACTTCATGTTAAATAAATAGTAAATGCTTCAAATTTGAATAACTCTATTTGCTATAAACTTAGAGAGTTTAATTTTAGTGTGGAGTAAGTTCTCTACTAACGCAAGATATCTACCAAATTTCATAAAAATAACTTTGTAATTTTCGGAGAAAAAAAAAATTTCAAAAGAAAATTTAAAATCTGAATAACTCAATTTTTTATAAACTTAGAAAGTTGAATTTTAGTGCATAGTAAGATCTCTCCCAAGGCAACATATATAGTAAATTTCATTAAAACAGCTTTGTTATTTCGGAGAAAAAAATTTTTTCGAGAGGAAACTCAAAATTTTCCCGTAAAACCCCGTCCGATTTTTCTGGAAAACTAACTCATCCAAGCCATTAATTAAAGAAAACCACTTGCCAAGTTTCATCGAAATCGGTTAATTATTGTTTGAGTTATCAGACGGATACACACACACATATATATATATATATATATATATATATATATATATATATATATATATATATATATATATATATATATATATATATATATATATATATATAAACATATAAAAATTGAAACTGACCCCGGATATGGGTTCTAGGGGTCCTAGTTCGCGCTCATTTGCAAAAATTTTTGCAAAGTCTCACCATCGATACCTCTCTATTAGTGAATCTTTTTAAATAAAAATTCACTAAAACTAATTGTCCGATTTCGGCGAAATTTGGTGAGTACCTTCCTTTTAAAAGTATCTTGGATAAGTTTGTTATCCAGCAAAATCGGCCTAGGTTTTCTTTAAAAATTTCGTGTTTTCTTTCGGAAATTTTTTATATCTCCCGAAATAACAAAATAATGGCAACCAAAATTAGTACGCGGGTTTATATCATAAAAGGTAAACCACGTATCGAAATCAAGATTTGTAAGTTAAAATACCAAAAAGGTATAGGCATTTAAAGAAAGAAAAATTAGGGTTTTCCTCAAAACGTCACAGTCGCAATTTGAAACGTGGAAAGTGGCAACATTTAGGCAAAGAAACTGAAACTAATACCGGTTATGTAGAGAAAAGGTTGCAAGAAATGTGTTTGATAAAGCCTCAAGCTTCACCTTCAACCGTCATTTTCCTTCATTTTACTAAACAAGTCTATGGAACTACACGGTGAATCCCAGATTGTTGCTCTAGACATATCCAAAGCATTCGACCAGGTCTGGCACGCAGCGCTGCTTAATAAACTACCGGCCTATGGCCTACCACCAAAACTCTGTACGTGGACAGCAAATTTCCTCTCCAACCGGAGCATTTCTGTTGTCGTGGATGGACATTCCTCTAATCTGTATTCAATTAATGCAGGAGTTCCTCAAGGTTCAGCTTTAGCCCCTATGTTTCTTCTCAATGACCGCCTTTCTAGCACATCCAACCCAGTTCACAGTTATGCGGACGACAGCACCCTCCACTCCAATATACAATATTCTAAGCTTGTCTCTTTAGCCCAACTAGATGAGGATCGCAGACTCATGGAGGGTTCTATCTCCGTGGATCTCCAAAAATATTAGACTGGGGAAGTATAAATCTTGTACAATTCAACCCCACCAAATCACAGTCTTAGACCCATCACAATAAACAACCAAGTTATTCAAAGTAATGAGTCCCTTTCACTTGTTGGCATCTCTGTGGATCGAAATCTCAATTGGCATCAACATGTCACATCAATTGCAGAAGCGGCTGCTAAGAAATTAGGTTTCCTCTTCCGGGCTCGCAAATACTTTTCACCAGCTAATATCTATACTTTATATACTTCACAAATAAGACCAAACCTCGATTACTGCTCCCACATCTGGGGTGCTGCTGCCGCTTCTACACTTACTATCCTGGACTCCATTCAGAAGAGAGCTATACGTCTCATCGGTGATCCTACCCTCACCCAAAGGCTGCCATCCCTTGCCCACCGACGTGCCGTTGGTGACCTCGCTCTCTTTTATAGATATCTGCACGGGCACTGCTCAGAGGAGCTTTCTTCCATAGTTCCTCCACCTGCTGCCCCCAACAGATCTACCAGGGGAACAGAGCGAATGCACCCTTTTACTGTCCAGGTCACCAGATATAGAACATCTTGTTATGCCCGCTCTTTTGTCCCGAGGACTTCCAAGTTGTGGAATTCCTTGCCGGCACATGTTTTTCCTTCTCCACCGAACCTCCAAACCTTCAAGTCCAGAATTAACAAGTTGCATCTTACCTCCTTGTCGACACCCACGGTACGATATTATTTAGGCTGTAAGCCCTCGTGGTGTGTGGTTGAAATTTAAAAAAAAATGTTTCCAGAAAATTCTATTCAAATAGACCCATTCTCTGACACTTTGGCTGTAGTTTTAGTTATAGAGTTTATGGTTTAATTTTCTATAATTTTTAGCACATTTTTGTATAAGAAATTTGCTAATGAGGAGCCAGCGACTTGTGAATTTTAAAAAGATTTTTTCAAATTAGCGCGAACTAGGTCCCCTAAGAACTATGTCCGGCGTTAGTTTCAGTTTTTATCTGTTTACATGTATACAGTGATGCACTTTTAAGGTAAAGCTCAATATTAATGTTATTATACAAGATACGAGAAAAGATTGTATACGTTAATTATAGGGTATCTTCAGCTGCATCTTATAAAAATTATTTCGACAACCACAGTGGCCCATAAGTCATTGACGTTACAAATTTTCTGTTGTAAATGGAACACCTATTTTATTATTGCATTTTCTATCGGATTGTAATGCAGGTTTGTTTTCGAGTTATTTCAATTGTTTTGCAACTTTTCACATTCTTAGCATATATCCAAAATTGTGATACGGCGTTTTTACCAAGACAAATGGGAGTCTAATATAAATCACGCATTCAGAGAGGTTTGGTGTATATTTTTTCATTAAAAAATCTAGTTGCCAAATACAGGGCGCTCTTAAATACTGGCTGAATTGAAAAAATCAAACTATCTTAACTCAATTGTTTCAAATATAGCAGTCTGTATTTTTGTTTCAGAAGTGAAGGGCATAATTATAAATGTTTACTAAGTTATTTCAAAAAATGTTTTCGGATTTTCGTCAAAAATTGTGTGTAAATTTTCATGAAAAATTTTTTAAAAAGTTTTATCGAAAAGCTTGTTTGATGAAATATGGTACATTGTGTCTAGTATATAGGTTATGCTGGCAACCAAATTTGATGCCTACTTTAATTAGAAAAAGACATCCCTATTAAAAACATTTTATGAAAATTCACTACTATAACGCACTTGCTGCGTCCTGACTTTTCTATATGTTTTGACGCTATTTACGACGTTTAAGCGAAAAACTTTTTTTGAAATTTTTGTCGCCGATGCCATACTTCCACACGTATTGACGATGTAGAAGTAATAGAATGTATTCTCTGCAAAGAAACATTGACAAAAGACTCTTTTTAGATCCTAAATAATTGGTCTTTGTATTATGTTCTATGATAATTGACAATTATAAGAATGACAGTATGAACCTTGGAAGTTTTCTATTCCAAAAAATTCGGGACGCAGCAAGTGCGTTATGATAGTGAATTTTCATTAAAATGTTTTTAATAGAAAATATGTGTGTTTTTTTAAGAAAGCAGGCATCAAATTTGGTTACCAGTATAACCTATATAGTAGAAACAATGTGCCATGTTTCATCAAAATAACTTTATTGTTTGAAAATGTACAAAAATTTCCGAAAAAACTTGGTGTTCCAGAAAAAACTGGTTTCTTGGTCAATCTTATAGGTTAATAGCCAATTGAGCTATTCAAATTTGAAGCATTTAATGAAAACTCGCTACCATAACGCACTTGCTGCGTCCCGAATTTCTTTTCTTACAACATGCATTATATTCCGATGAAAAATGTAAAAAATCAATAACATAAGGCGTGTTCGACTAAAAAAAAAAAAAGAAAATTTGTTGTACCAACGACTTATATGGACCACCCTGTGATTGTAGAAATAATTTTTAAGATGTAGCTCAAGACACCCTATAATTAATGCATACATTTTTTTTCGTATCTTGTATAATAACGGATATATTGAGCTTTATTGATTTTTTACGAAAATTCGATAAAAATTATATACGATACATTACATGATAAACTCTATAGCTAAGACTACTGCCAAAGCGTCAGAGAAAGCGTCTATTTAAAATGAATTTTCTGGAAATATTTTAGTAAAATGAAGGACAATGACGGTTGAAAGTAAGATTTCAGGGTTTGTCAAACATTCTTCTTGAGACATTTTCTTTCCATAGCTGGTATTAGATTCAGGTTCTTTGCCTAAATGTTGCGAATTTTGACGTTTTAAATTGTCACTTTGACGTTTTTAGGACAACCCCAATTTATTTATTTTTAAATGCCTATAACTTTTTTGTCTTTTGCCCTACATAGCTAAATTTTGGTAAGTAACTTAACTATAAGGATATAAACCAGCGTATCAAACTTCGTTGCCCTCACTTTCTTATTTCGGGAGATATACATTTTTTTTAAAGAAAACACAAAATTTTCCGAGAAAACCTGGTCCGATTTTCCTGACTAACGAACTTGTCCAATCCACTTGCAAAAGGAAGGCACCTACCAAATTTCATCAAAATCGGTCCATTATTTTTTGAGTTATCGGTGCGATATATATATATATATATATATATATATATATATATATATATATATATATATATATATATATATATATATATATATATATCGTAACTAGTGCGTTATAGTAGTAAGTTTTCATAAAAATATTACTAAAACGCACAAATTGTATATCCGAAAATAATAAATATGGTTTGATTAACTAAACATTAAATGAAAGACTTCTCTCCAGACAACAAATTTATTTAAAAATACTTCCCGACGCGTTTAGACACTCTTAAGGGGATAAATCTAGAATCATAACAAAAAAGGTCTGTCAGAAAAACGTTAGTCTCTCTGGTAGGCAATTGTGCAGGTTAGAGCACAATGGTGGCAAGATACTCTCTACAGAAAACGTCAAAGGTTAAAATCATAAGTCACACAGTAAAAGGCCAACTAACAGTCAAGCTAAAACTAAGAAAGCTACAATGAAACATAAGCAGTTGCAGCACCACAAGCTAAAAAACTATGTTAAAGCTAAAACATTCAGTCGAAAATAAATTAAATTAAAACATCAGAACAAACTAACAGGCATTGAAAGCTACAAAAATGCAAAATAGTCTATTATTTGAAAATTAAACAATTAAAGTCTATTGCAGAAATAGAACAAGCCAAGGAGTAAAACTGACAGTGTAAACACCACAAGTGGCAAGCACAATCAAGCAGAAACCCAATGAGAACCATCAAGGTGAAGAAATTTATAAGAGATTAAATGAGAAAAAACAAAATGGAAACTACTCACTTTATCAATTTTTGAAAATTGAATTTGAAACTATACAAAAGTTTCAACAGGCAGAAACTTCGTCCATTGCACTAGAGGTTCTGCAACATTACATCTGATTTCGCGAGAAAGTTGTCTCCAAACAAAAATTACTGAAAAATATCGGCGATTTAAATGAAGAACAGCAATGAAGGTCCACCATTATGCCAATTTGAACAGGTAGGAGGCAATGGCGCAAGAGCAGAAGGGTGAATCAGAAAGAAGTGTCAGAAGCGACATATGTCAATGACAAAATAAGTAGAAATGGAAGGGAAGCCACAGAACAGCCATCCATCATATTTCTGGTCACATAGAAAACAATAGAGTTCAGTAGCACTATTACACCAATTGGTTGTAGAAGGAAGGAAAGTTTGTCTAATCAGTGTTGGACAAGTTCAAAACATCACTGGCTTGGTAGTTGAAATGTTTGAAAATCTCAATTGTTGTACACCAAAACTTGAAGGGTGCAAGATCTCAGCATCTGTATTTTTGTTTGTTAAATAAATAAATATTTTAAAATAAATTTGTTGTCTGGAGAGAAGCCTTTCATTTAATGTTTAGTTAGACTGTGTGACGTTCAGAAATAAGATCATTACGGTGAGGCTGGCCTACGCCATAAAGTTTTATAGAAGGTTGTTTAGGTGTTCAGTCTTATTCTCATTCAGAATATGGCTCTTGTCAACATGTGTGAGGAGATATCCCGAAATTTGTCAAGAACTTGTGCAGTAGATCAGTATCATGCAATCTCGAGAGTATTGTTCAAAGGTTCAGTAGATCGGTGATCAAGAGGGAACTGAGATCAGCCTATGCCACGAAGGAGGAAACTGACATGAGGTTGAAGATTGTACACGACATTTTAACGGGTAGGCTGTGTACTTTTGAGTGTGATACTTTTATGAGAACTAATCACGAATACTTGTCAACCCTTTATTACGATATGCTAAACTTTAATTTGACGTCTATAGTTGATGACATACGCGATTCTTGGTTTCATTTCCCATGCAATAGACGCCACTTGGAGTATTGATAGATCTCAGCTTGTACTGCTGTAAAGAAGTTTTGTACAAAAAACAAGTATGTAAGTCGTTAGGCATTTCGAATGCATGTTCACAGCTCTGCCTACTAGGCACCAGGAATGTAGGTTTAACCAGTATAAAACCACAGAATTACTTAAAAGATAGCAACATTGTTAATGTAAGAAAAACAATATAGGCCCCAAAAATACAATTACCACATCATCTTGTTAAGAAAATTTATTAATAGAAAGGTAACGATGTTTCCTCCAATGATACTGTCAAGCTGTCAAACCGGTCACGGAAAAATAATATCTAGAACATCTAGAATTCAGAAGGGTCACTTGCTTCAGTTAGGTTACCTGCTGGCTAAGTCCTTTATTTACAGAAAAGAAAACCAATATTTGTGAAGCGAGAAAAAATGTCTCCAGGTCTGTATTTAGTTTAAATAGTTTGTTAGCTCTCTAATTAGCTGCTTACTTAATTTATTTACTCTTAGGAGATAATAGCGCGTGAACAAACTTTATCAGCTAGCGTTCGTAGGAGTTTTCGCCTGACACACGGACGGCCGGGGTTTTATTCCCGCGCGATGCACATGTAACGTTTTGTTTTGTTCCACTAAATTTAATATTTGATAAAAACAATAGTGTCTAGATCTCATACGTTTGGACTAAGATCTCATTTTTCTTTAAAACGCCTGGATAACTTCGTAACAACATTCAGATACTTTCTCTTTCTGAATATGAATTAAATTTTCTTTTGGCAAGCTTTTGTAATTTTAATGAAACATTTAAGAAACACAGGCTTCTTTTAGAGAAACTTAGGCCTAGACTTACCAAATTTTAATTTTATAAATTCATCGAAAATTGAGTTTTGGGCATTACTTGTCTCAAGAGGAGCTAGAACACAAGACTAACTAAAACCTCGGTGGTTCAGGGGTAAGAACGTGTGCCTCTGAACCGAAGGGTACTGGGTTCGATCCCGGGGTACTCCTTCACTTTTTCAGTACAAACTGTAAAATTAACATCAACCGAGGTTCTGGCATTGTATTTGAGCAAGTTGAATGTCTGCACCTTCCGCCCTTCGGAGGGGACGTAAAGCCGTCGGTCCCGTGTCCATGCGATGTTAGGCACGTTAAAGATCCCTACCCTCTTTACAGAAAGACAGGGGTTCTGCAAAATTTCCAGGATAGTGAGGTGAAACTGCTCCCTGGCGTCGGTGATTGGCCATAGTCGCGGAAATAGGCCGACGTTAAAGAAACAAAAAACAAGACTAACTTTTTTGATAATAGAGATATCGATGGTAATGCTTTCAAATTTTTTTTCACATGAGCGTCTATTAAGACCTTTAAAATCAATCTTCTAGGTCAGTTAAAAAAATAATTAATTTGAATAATATGCCGGACTAATAGTTTACAAATCTTATGCAAATTCACTACTATAATGCAATTGCTGCGTCCCGAAATGTTTTAGATAACAGGTTATTATGCTATAGTTTTTCGTGATATTTTTGTATTTCACTTTCACATATACAATGGACAATACTAGAACTAAGAAAACTTACAATTTACAGTTAAAGTAAGCACATAAAAAGTTTTCAAAAACACCACTGAGCTCGTACACATAACGTGCTGACTAATAAAACTACTTTGCTGTTGAATTAAACCTGAATATTATTACACAATTAAACAATATTATAATCAGAATCTAATATATATCTGCCTGGGGCTAATATTCATTGATAAAACGTAAAAGTTTGAGATTAACAATGACCATTAGAAAAAATGTAGAAACCCGTATCAAGAAAATAATTAGCTTTTGCCACCATCTACAAAGCAAAATAAAAAACTGAATTATAAAGACATTTAGCGTGTGCACTCTCAAAAAATAACAAACCTTGATACGTCCATTCTGATCCGAATTGGCCTTTTTTTAAATTAGAGTTTTGACTTTGAGAACTGGCTCATTCAGTCACTGTCAATCTTCAAAATGAACAAGGATGCATCTGACCTTGCTTTTCACAATGGCAAAACCTGCCTTAAGAATGTTAATCTAACAAGCTCTTTAACTTTTTTCTTTTATTTTCTTTTATCTCCCTATACACTTGCTGTTTACTAAAAATATATATTAAAATTCAAACTTACATACATATCCACCCAAACACATACTCGAGCGCATATACACTCATGTATACGCACCCACGTCAATAGGCTTTATACGTCCAGTACTTAACACTAGGTGCAGGACAGAAATTGCACGTTATTTCTTTATGTGCACATACACACACATACATATGCATGCACACATCTACGCTACAAGTTGTTGCAGGAGAAACACTGGGACACTTTTCACACCAATGGAGCCTGTCATGGTGACTTTGTAACATACTGTGGAGGCTGCGGTCAAAAGAGGTTAACACAAGGAAAGACACAAAGGAGCTTACTTTTATCTCTCTGACTATACATTAATCTGCTAAGTTTATTTAGTATCCCTTAAGACTATATAGTATATTGCCACTAGTACAATATTTATTGGAACAGTCCAATTTTCAGAATATCATCTTTTTACTAAGAGCTATATAAACCTAGCTAACTTAGAGTCTTTAACAAAACACATGAAAGCTACCATGACACTTTTATTACAAACAGCTTCATACATAAGTGATGTCACATCAAGTGGGAATGAAACATTGTATTCTATCAGTTTACAGAATATTTTTCTTTGTTGATGATGCATAATACAGGAAAAAATCAAATGATTTAAATCATCTGGGCTGGTATTGTCGCATGAGCAGAATGGATTGTCTTCAACTTTTATTTTATACAAATGAGATTTAAAAGCACCATGGCCTATGATAATTCTGTTAAGTGTCGTAGACAAGTACCTAGGAAGCAACAGTTCTTTGTAAATGGGCTGTTTTCTTAGATTAGGCATGATACTACTGAAGTGCTTGTTACAGCTACTTTTCAACTTATTCCAATGATCCTGGCCATTTTTCCAAGTCTAATAAATTTGTATTGATCGAAGTATTATAGTTCCATTTTCATACTGTTAGTTTATTTAATCAGCTACGTACTGACAACAACGGTGGATCTGAATGATAGCGGTCACAGCTGGCGCAGCGGGTAGAACTCTTCTTGCTTTACAGAGATTCCGTGTTCGCAACCCAGCGCAACCCGTCAATTATATTTACAAAATCATTAATCAGTAATTGGTCAATGGAAAAAATATACAACTGCTTCGATCAATAAACAAGTTTACGTTTTTATCAAGAACATTTTTGTATCTTCGAAAATAACAAAGTAATATAAGTAAACTTATGAATACATTTTGCCTTTATAGAAAAAACGAATACATCGCAAATTTCAAGTTGCTAGCTTTATAAGAAATTGTAATATTATTTTTACGTTCAAGTCGTCACAACGTGTGGAAGTATCGTATCAGCGACAAAAATTTAAAATTTTTTTGTTGCTTAAACGTCGTAAAAAATATCAAAACATATATAAAACATGATTTGGGAACGACATTTTTTTTGTCTGTCGATCTGTATGTCTGTCTGTTTGTCGCCACCATAACTTTAGAACGAATTGAGATATCGTCTTCCAATTTGGTATACAGTTAGCACTCGACAAACGAACTGTTTGGATTGTTTGTGGGTAAAATCGCTCGTGGCGTATCGTTCGGTTGAAGGTTCGTGAAGTCGACACTACAATAGAGGGGCGATTCGACCGAGAATACCGCTTTTTTCAGTATTTGTCTGGCCGACTGGCTGAAGCCTAATATTGATCATGACATATAAGCGATATTGAAATAAAAATGCCAATTTATATGCGCGCGGGGCAATACGCACTCGTTATATGTTTAAAATGGCTTACATAATAAAATTATTTGTGTAAAAAAATATGTTGAGTTATTAAAAACGTGTGTGTTGTCTTCTTTCATGGCTGCGGTCGTCAGACCATTCGCACATTTTTTCCGGCTTCTAAAGTTATTAGATACAAATCAGCATACTTATGGGTAATTGATTGTTTTATATGTAAATATGTATGAAACTCAATCCTGACTCATCTTAATGAGAAGGTCATTTTCTAAAAAAAAAATCGATTGTTATAAGATTTATTTCATATTTTAATTACAAAAATGTGAGTTAAAGTTAAGCCACATATTATTAAGCATTTATTTTCAAGAAAGTTATCTTTGATGGCCTCTACTTTTTCACATTTTATAATGCATAGTTGCACAATTGTTTGAAAATTTATGGTGGAGGGCAGAAGGGTAAGTACTTCTTTTTTATAAATGTATATAGGCGATGAAGAACAAATCATTGAAGATTGAATATGTGGTCATGCCATTAAAGTTATTTGTGTAAAAAATTTGTTGAGTTAGATATAAATAAATATACTTATGGATAAATCGGTGTTTTTGGAGAAGATATAAATAGTTGTAAGCCTGAATTACAATGTCCATACTCAAAGAAACTATTGCGAATGACAGGCAGTTCTGTTATTGTCGTAAAAAAATCGAATTATATGTTTTATTCAAGTTTATCATTAAAATAATTTGATTTAAAGAAAAACCAGATTTTCATAATCTTTCAGTTTTCTTCTTTTATTGCCAAATATTTTCAAAAAAGCTGTTTTTTATATTATTTTTTAATGCTTATTTGCTGCAAATCTATTTTTCAAAATTTATTATCGAGGGCGAAATGTTATAAAAATATTTCACTGCCATAAAATAATAATTATTATATATATATATATATATATATATATATATATATATATATATATATATATATATATATATATATATATATATATATACTTACTACCGAAAATAAATTTCACAACGGTGTATTCTGTAGAAGAAAGAGTTGAAATAATTACACTTTTTTTCAATAACGATGACTGTGCCAACCGTACCGCAAATTTGTTAAATAAACGACATCCGAACAGACAGGTTAACAGAAAATACATTTTGGAGTTAGTTGCAAAGTTTTGACAAAGTGGTTAAGTAGTCAACAAAAAACGGGATCCTGAACGTGTATTTCCGGTTAGAAATGAGACTACTGAGATTGAAGTATTAGGACAAATTGCTGCAGACCCAACTTTGAGCATGAGAAAATTGGCCACTGTTTCAAACATCAAAAGAAGAACTATTCAGCGAATATTGAAGCATCATAAATTTGACGCGTATAAAATTCATCTTGTACAACAACGGAATGAAGATGATTTTGATCGGCGGCTGGAGTTTTGTGAAGTTATGACTACACGAATAGCTGATAACGGGAACTTTCTGTTCAGTATCTGTTTTTCATACGAGTGTACGTTTTTATTAAACTCTACAGCCAATCGTCATAGTAGTTGTTATTGGGCAGATAATAATCCAAGAAATTTTCACGAAGTCCACACTCAAACTCCACAGAAATTAAATGTCTGGACTGGCATTTCTGGAGACCGTTTAATCGGACCAATTTTTCTTGATGGCAATTTTAGTGGCGAAACGTATTTGGAGTTACTAGAAGATATCGTTTACCCTCAACTAATTGACATTGTTAAAAATGATGACCGCTATCAAGAAAATCAATTAGTGTTCCAACAAGATGGAGCTCCTCCGCATTTTTAACAACGTGTTAAGGAGTTTTTGAACAGAGAGTTTCCAGAGCAATGGATTGGGCGTAGAGGTGCTATTGAGTAGCCCCCTAGATCATCGGATTTAACTCCTTTAGACTTCTTTCTATGGGGCCATTTAAATAGTAGAATTTTTGCGGAACAGAATTGGAGCCTCTGGAAGAATTACGTCGACGCATTGTTGAAGAATGCCGTCTAATAACTCCACAAATATTCCAGAATGTCAGAGCTCGTTTTGAACAAAATTTGTACTTTTGTATGGAAGCTGGTGGTCAACAATTTGAACACTTACTTAACTGAATAAACATTTTTGCACGTTTGGTTTTGTTTTTTAGTTTTTTTAAACGAAAAATTGACTAATTAGTGCATTTCTTATCACAATGAATGAAATACGTTCTTGCAACTCTAACTATGAATAATTTTTAAACGACTTGATAAAACTTCCAAAATAATTTGTGTGCAGAAAAAACAGAGCTTTCAAATTATGTAACACTCGACCCATGTTCCCTATTTAAAATATAAGGGTTGTTATCACCACCCTTAAGGGGTTGATGTGACAAACTTGAGTTTTATGTCAAAACATGTCCCCCTCAATATTAAAATGGACGTGTTTCAGCGTTTCTTAAAAAAAAATTTCTCTGGACGCAAATCGGTCTCTTTAGTTTTCAATGCGCCACCCTGTATACATACATACATACATATATATATATATATATATATATATATATATATATATATATATATATATATATATATATATATATATATATATATATATATATATATAGTTTAATGCCTATATGCTGTTTTGATAAACAAGCTATTGATGCTGCTTACTACGGCCTATACGCAACTGTAGTGTTAAACATTTCGCAAAAAATTGGCGCGATTTGGTTCGCTAACAAAAGAAAATCCACCTGCTGAGTTTCGAAAAAATCAAGAATTTTTGTGGCTTAATTTTGCAATCTTGACATTCTATGAAAATGCATCAAAAATATGCTTGAAATTTTTGTAAGTACAGCCACAGCAAACGTTGAGCTCCTATTTTAAAAATTGCAAAACAATTTACCTACTATCAACGCTTACATATTTCATTCCTGGTGTCAGAAGTTAAACAACCGGAATATGTGCAAGTCGGTGTGATCCATAATCCCCTACGTCTGTTCCTGATCGTACCTGGAGCTATTGCATATTCAATGAGCATAGTAAATATCAGTTTAACATCTACACTGAAGAGCTGTTTGAATAATCGTCTTTAACCATCACAATGTGGATTCCAGGCGGGTTGCTTTTTGTCGCAAATCGGTTATGAAGATATCCAATGCAAACTTCTAGTATGGAGGTATTGTTTCTTGTCGAAGGTAATATATCAGTGTTAGATAATTTATGATCTATCAACTTGTCTCAACAGCATCATTATCTCATGACTCGGATGTCTTCAATCTTACAATCATTGACACATCGCTAAGAAGTGGAGTTAAAATATTTACACGCACAATGTGACAGTGGCCACGGATGTTTGCGCAAAGTTGTCACGTGTTATATAAAATTGGTCGATTGAAATTGGTTGCCACTTTTTGCACAAGCATGTAAGAAGTTTGTGAACAATAAAACTATAATGCAAACAATTTAGTCTACACCAGATAAAATTATCTGCAGCTTAAACATAAAAAAGGTCAGATCATAAAGGGCGAAAGTATTTTAGATCTAGATCAAGATCAAAGAAACATTGTCTGAAACTTTGTCACTATATAGATCAATAGGAGTAATCAGAATTTTATTTCTAAAGTATATATCATGCTTATTCACTTACACTATGGCTATTTACTATCTATATCGATTTATTTTCAGCTATACTTTTTTAGCGTCAGCCTATTTCAGCGACCATCACCAATGACCGACGCCAGGGAGCAGTTTAGCCTCACAATCCTGGAAACTTTTTCTAACTCCTTCCTTCATGTAAGGAGGATAGGGATCTTTAATGTGCCGAACAATGCATGGTACCCGAGAACGGCGGCTTTACGCCCCTCAAAAGGGGGAACGTGCAGACATTTAACTTTCTCAAGCACAATGCCATTACGTTGATTCATGTTTATTAATATGCATGTAAATAGAATACATTCAACAATGGATACCAAATCGATGCAAAATTCTCAGAATGATAATAGCAGACTTGCTCCATATGCTCTCAAATTTATAAAAACCAGCGAAGCGTGGATGTTTACATACGTAAATCTCACCTAGAAATTTATAGAAAATCAATTCTTCAAAAGACTTGTGTCAGTGATTTGAGTCAAGCTGACTTAAGTAAAAAAAGTCAGGACGCAGCCAGTGCGTTATTGTAGTGAATTTTCATAAAAAT
The DNA here is from genome assembly GCA_964006375.1 of Tillus elongatus. Lineage (NCBI taxonomy): Eukaryota > Metazoa > Arthropoda > Insecta > Coleoptera > Cleridae > Tillus > Tillus elongatus. Next base: position 75,934,337 of record OZ023262.1, read on the forward strand.
GTTTAAAATCGCAAGTATGTATTTTTTAAAGAAAGCAGGCATCAAATTTGGTTACCAGTATGACCTATATAGTAGAAACAATGTACCATATATCATCAAAATAACTTTATATTTGAAGATGTACAAAAATGATTCGAAAATAAACTTAAAATGTTTCCGATAAAACTAGTTTCCTCTCCAACGAACTTTATAGGTTAATAGCAAATTGAGCTATTCAAATTTGAAGCATTTAATAAAAATCCGCTACCATAACGCACTTTCTGCGTCCCGAATTTCTTTTCTTACAAACATGCATTATAATTACGTGGTCGAAATTCGATACATTAAGGGTCAGCTCAGAACTTGCACGGACTAGGGAATCAAACTATCTAATTAAAACAAAGCATTGTTTAATATATTTGGACTGAGCAGATTCTTAAAAAAATTTGCTACCATAACGCACTTGCTGGGGCCCAAATTTATTTTCTTACAAACATGCATTATAATTACGGGGTCAAAATTCGATACATTGAAGGTCAGCTAAGAACTGGCACGGACGGGGGGAATCCGACTGTCTAATTAAAACAATGCATTGTTTAATCTATTTGGTCTGAGCAGATTTTAATCAAAATTCGCTACCATAACGCACTTGTTGCGTCTCGAATTTGTTTTCTTACAAACATGCAGTATAATTAACGTGGTCATTCCTTTTTCCGTAGATTTAAGATAAAACGCTATATTTATTTTAAAGGCTTGTAAAACCATAACTCTGTAGAATAACTGTAACAAGTATAGCATTTCTGTAAATGGGAAAGATTGGGCTTTTAAACTGTGCATGAATATATACCGGGTGTTCCATTTAAGATTACAAAGTTGCCCTATCCTTGAAAATACGTTATGTCATTTCCGGTTAAGGCAGAAGTGAGTATAAAAAGACCCAGAAACAAACTTATAAAAATAAGAACAAGACTGGCGAAAGCGGTATTTCTTTAGATCAATTATTTCAGAAGTTATACAAGTTTATAAAGGGTGAAAATATAATGGGGCACCCGGTATGAATTCGGTAAAATGATAAGAATTGCTGGAGACAGAGTGATGGTTGTATTTTTGGAGGAATCTATTTGATTTTTAACCATTTCAGAATTATTTTTTGTAATGTTCACATGGAATTTTTGTATGTATTTATGAAGGACATTTTATTTACATGTATCTACTAGGAGACGTAAGTTACAATAAAGCTGAAAGTTACCAACTGATATTTACTTAAGCCAAATACAAAATAATAATGTGGCGGCAGTATGAGGCTCGAGGCCAAAAATGTAGTAAAAATATAAACAATAATACAGAGTTCCACATTGTACAGGGTGATTCTTTATAATGTCGCCCCGCTTTAACTTTGTTATTTTATGTGTCCCAAAAAATTGAAACTATGGTTATGTAGGTGCTAAAAATACTGTTTTTCTACGTATAAAAAAATTTGAAAAATGATCAGTATACAGGGAAAACCAAAAAGTTCATTTTTTTTTCAACGGCTCACCCTATTTATGAATTTGTTTTTCGATTCCTCGTAAAATTGTAAGCATAATTTATATAATATACTGTATACTTAAAATGAATAGTTTTTGAAATATTCGCATTTGAAACGTTATCATCACCAATTTTATTAAACCAAAACAACTGTTACAAATCAAGAAATCTAACAATAAATAATATAACAAAAATAGTTTCTAATTAAATATAAAGATGCTCTACCGGGCCTTCATTTTTTTCAACACATTGTATAAGGGTTCTTCGCATTTTCTCTAATGAATCTGTTATGAATGCTGGGTTATTTTCATTTAAATTAATAATTTCATTCCGTACCAAATCTTTAAGATGATCAAGGTTTTCAATTTGGTGGTCGTATACACGGTTTTTTATATAACCCCAAAGAAACGCATCCATAGGTGTCAAATCGGGGCTGTTTGCAGGCCATTTAATTGGCGCATTTCTTCCGATCCATTGAGGAAACCTTCCATTTAGGCAACTAATCACAGCACGAATGTTGTGAGGGAGTGCTCCATCCTGTTGAAAAATTATATTTTGTAGTATATTTAAAGGCAAATCGTCTAAATAATCTTCGAACTCGTTTTCCAAGAAATCTAAACAGCGACCTCCATTTAAAACAGTATCAAAAAAATACGGACCGATAACTCGATCGCCCAGGATACCACACCACACATTCACGAATTGTCGCCCTTGGAACTTAAATTCCCGATAAGAATATGGATTCTCTCTTGCCCATTGTCTGGTATTTTTCCGGTTAAACAGGCCACTAGTAGAAAAGGTAGACTCGTCAGTCCATAGAACTGTTTTCAAAAAATTGTTATTTATGTTTATTCTGTCTAGAATCAGTTGACAAAATGCGACCCGATCATCCTTTTGCATTTGGGTAAGCTCTGTAGTGGGTTTAATCTTACATGGCTTTAAATTCCATTTTCTTAACGTTCTTTGGACTTTACTGTATGAAGTTTGCTGAATATTTTGTTGTGTTGCTCGTAATGTCTTTGAAATGTTTCTTATGGAATTGTTTGGATTCTCTTCTATAGCACAGCATTTCTTTTTCTCCTTTGTATAGATGTGAACGTTTTTCGAGTTGGGACATGCATACCGGGATTATCTTCTATCATATTTCTAATGGCAGCGCGACAATTTAAATTATTTTTAATATAATAACTTATAATAACTATTCTTTCTCTGTCTGAGTACGGCAGTTTTACTTACTAAACAATACAACTACAACAATATTGCCAGAATGTCACTGTCAGTTATTTGTTTTCAATTAAAAGCGTGGTATCCTAGGACTTCTTGATTTGTAACAGCTGTTTAATAAAATATTTCATGATAACGTTTCAAATGCGAATATTTCAAAAACTATTCATTTTAAGTATACGGTATGTTATATAAATTATGCTTAGAATTTTACGAGGAATCAAAAATAAATTCATATATGGGGTGATCTATTGATAAAAAATGAACTTTTTGGTTTTCCCTGTATACTGATCATTTTTCAAATTTTTTTTATACGTAGAAAAAAAAGTATTTTTTAGCACCTATATAACCATACTTTCAATTTGTTTGGGACACTTATAATAACTAAATTAAAGGGGGGCGACATTATAAAGAATCACCCGGTACATTTGTTTTCAAATATTTTCTGAAATTTGTCTCCGAGACCCAGCTATAATGTTATTACTCTGCATCTTAGTTACGGAGCGTTAAACTTTCTTAATTAATCGAATATATGGCAATCAGGTATTAGCTTTCTATATATAAAATCGTTCAGAAAAGTTTTCTCCCTGATAGTAAAAATCACAGCGGTATCTTTGTTTGTATTTGCATTTCCTTCTACAAGGAAGCAACACCTTTCTTATAAAGATCTTAACGGTAATGCAATAAAATTGTTGTTTGTGTAGCGTATTGACTTTTAGTATAAAACTTATATCACCAGCCTACTTGTTCAGACTCGTAAATAATAAATAAAATAATTAAATAGCTTCGATTTAGCTTTGGGCAGAAATATTTCAGTAGTATGTGCTTGTACAAATAACGGCGTATTAACGCCACATATGGAATAATGAAATAAGCAACTATAAAATAACAATTTACGATAAAAGCACTTGAGTCAAGTGATTTCAACGCTAGAGTAGTACACAAACAACTCTCGACCTCTCGTTTGACGAAGTAGTTATTTATCTGTCGAGATTCTCACATATCATTGAAGCTTCATGCTTGAGCTTACATTACATTACTAGAACAAGGTATACCAATCATAACACATGTACATATCCTTCTAAGCAAAAAACCTGTAACTGGCTAATATATTTTTAAATTTACTTTCGGTACATTTTCATTAGGAAATTTTACCAATAGAAAAGGTAAAGGTAAAGGTAAGATGCTTACTGGCGATTAGGCCATTGCTGACCCTTTTTGCTCATCTGAACTAACCTACCCTCCACCTTGAGCTTGATCTCAACGACGACAGTGATTTGAAAAATCATCCGCCGCCGGTGAGTCTCGAACCGTCGTCCTCCGAGTCCGTATTGGAAAGTCTGAATCGAATTTCCCGCACGGCCACGGAGGCGCTTACCAATAGAAAGGTAACGATCGTAAGATTTTGTAATTATTTCACATGACCGCGAATAGGGTCTGTGAAACCCATATCCAAAGTCCGTATGCATTTTAGTGAATTTTAATTACGATAATTCACTAAATCGACGGTGAGACTTTCGGAAAATTTCTTCAAATGAGCACGAATTGAAACCCATTTCCAAGGCAAGTTAAAATGTTTATATATACATATATATATATATATATATATATATATATATATATATATATATATATATATATATATATATATATATATATATATCGAACCGAAAACTCTAAAAATACTTAACTGATTTGGACCAAATTTGGAAACTACCTTTATTTTGTTAATGGCTTGGATGAATTCGTTCATTAGATCTTAACGACAAATTTTTCTTAACAAAAATTACTTTTTTTTACTAGAACAAGGTATACTAATCATAACACATGTACAGATCCTTCTAAGCGAAAAAGCCGTAAGTGGGTGATATATTTTTAAATTTACTTTCGGTTAATTTTCATTAGGAAATTTTACCAATAGAAAGGTAGCGATCGTGAGATTTTGTAAATATTTCACATGAACGCAAATAGGGTTTGTGAAACCCATATCCAAGGTCCGTTTGACTTAGTGAATTTTAATTACGATAATTCACTAATATCGACGGTGAGACGTTCGGAAAATTTTTTCAAACGAGCACGAATTGGACCCCATTTCCAAGGTCAGAGTTAAAATGTTTATATATATATATATATATATATATATATATATATATATATATATATATATATATATATATATATATATATATATATATATATATATATATATATATATACGGTATAAAGATTATAGTGTTTTACTGAATTTTCTTTAAAAAAATTCACTAATGAGGAGATCCCGACTTTTGAATTTTGAAAAAATTTCTTCAAATGAGCGCTAATTAGGTATCACACCGATAACTCAAAAAATAATGGGCTGATTTCAATTAAATTTGGTGAATACCTTCCTTTTGCAAATGGCTTGGATAAGTTCGTTAGTCAGGAAAATCGGCCCAGGTTTTCCCGGAAAATTTTGGGTTTTCCTTGGTACGCTGGTATATGTCACTATAGGTGAGGTGCCTACCAAAATTTAGCTCTGTAGGTCATAACACAAAAAAGTTATGGGTATTTAAAGAAAAATAAATTGGGGTTTTCCTTAAAACGTCAAAGTGACAATTTAAAACATCAAAATTCGCAACATTTAGGCAAAGAACTTAAATCTAATACGGGCTATGGAAAGAAAATGTCTTAAGAAGAATGTTTTACAAACACTGAAGACTTAGTTTCAACCGTCATCGTCCTTCATTTTACTAAAATATTTCCAGAAAATTCATTTCAAATAGACCCTTTCTCTGATGCTTGGCAGTAGCCTTAGCTATAGAATCTATCGTTTAATGGTATATAATTTTTGTAGAATTTTCGTAAAAAATCAATAAAGCCCAATATATCCGTTATTATACAAGATATGAAAAAATATTGTATACATTAATTATACGGTGTCTTGAGCCACACCTTAAAAAATTATTGCTACCATCACAGGGTGGCCCATAAGTCGTTGGTGATACAAATAATATTTTTTTTAGTGGAAAACGCCTTATGCTTTTGCATTTTCCATCGAAATATAATGCATGTTTGTAAGTTAAGAAATTCTGGACGCAGCAAGTGCGTTATGGTAGCGAATTTTGATTAAATGCTTCATATTTGAAAAGCTCAATTTGCTATTAACCTATAAGGTTGACCAAGAAACGGATTTTTTCGGTTACATTTTAAGTTTACTTTCGGAAATTTCTGTACGTTTTCAAACAATAAAGTTATTTTGATGAAACATGGCACATTGTTTCTACTATATAGGTTATACTGGTAACCAAATTTGATGCCTGCTTTCTGAAAAAAAAACACATATTTGCTATTAAACACATTTTTATGAAAATTCACTACCATAACGCACTTGCTGCGTCCAGAATTTTTTATAATTTGTTATGATATTTTTGTTTCTAAGAGGGGGTTCTGGCACTATGAAAACTTCTCAATGAAGTTGACAAAAATTTAAGTTAAATAATTTATTTCTTAAAACAAAAGGATTGATCAACTTATTAAGAACTGGACAAATGAAATGAAACCAAAATTTTCAAAATACTGAGTATAATTAAGGCTAAATGAATTATTAATACAATAAAAGAAATGAAAATGAGAACACTTAAACAACACAGCTGTCTAAAACGATACACTATTCTACTAATCTCTCTAGCTAAATTGTACTTGTGTTTTTATTTTAATTTAAAAAGGAATGTTTTTGTTTCTGTAGTATTATTGTTTTATGAATAATTACCACATTAACTGCTTATAATATTTGGAAGAAACAATACAAATTCTTATGAATGTCACCACAATTTTTCCTTGACAATATTGAAAACTTCGAACACTTTTTTTTATCCCATTCTTCGGCCTTAATACTTCTATCAATAATCAAACGCTTTGTCTGATTCGTTAATGTCTCCCAGTTCCCTGTACACCTTGTGTTGATCTTGATGTTAGGTCTGTGATGATGTAAAAGACTCACTTATGTCTTTTTTAGTGATGTTCTCCAATTTTTCTCGCTCTCTAAATTCTGTGTTTCTGCTTTCTGACGATGTGATGTATGTATAATAATATATGCCTTTTGTGGCTAATATTTTACTTCCAAACAATCTTCTAACTTTCTTTTCCTACTGACAACTTGTCATTCTTCTCACTTGATTTATTTTTTCTACTACTAAGTCTTATTGCTATGGATAAATAGTTGGTTAAAACGTTACAATTTTGCTGTCATTTCGTATGATAAATATGGGAATTGCCAATTGAAAACTATATTTAACCTTTTTTATAAAAGATAAAAAATAAAAAAAAAAGATTTTTCTAAAGGCTCGCAAATTTACCTACAGATTCATATTGTATAATTTTCAAAATGATTCCATTTGTGTGTATTTGAAATTTATATTATTGTTACTTGTCGTCTAGCAACAGACTCTACCTCAACAAATTTATTTAACCAGGTATAATTCCCCCTATATCCACCAAAATTCTTTTTTATATTATTAGTTTGTTTTTACTATCCTGAGAAAGAATTGACGACAAACATTTTTCAAAAACTATGATATTATAGCAATATATATATATATATATATATATATATATATATATATATATATATATATATATATATATATATATATATATATTATATATATATATATATATATATATATATATATATATATATTTATATATATATATATTTATATATATATATATATATATATATATATATATATATATATATATATATATATATATATATATATATATAAACATATAAAAATTCAAACTGACCCCGGATATTTCATAGAAAGCTAGATGTATTCTCACCCTAATTAGAAACGCAGACTGGTTTCGCTCTAATTAGAACTCGTCAGTGCGCTATACTAATTACAGCGAGAGCACACCTATAAAGTAATGCGGTTAGGGAAAAAATGGGCCAGGGATGACGATTTACGAAAATTGTTGGTTGGTTGTACACGGTCTCTATTTATAACATTTTGTGTTATGAAGCTGCCGTGACAACATACTACCTGATTCCGCACCGTGATGGCGACCCTGTCGTAGATCTCACAATGTGCATATTGTCATGTCGCAAGCTGTCACACATAATGCTATTTAGGTCTGTCATTTTGAAATTTGTAAACAATTTATCAATTAGATCATGCAAAAATGTAAACATATATTATTAAATTAATTACTCTACTCCTGTTTTTCTACCAAAGTTTAAATATTTTAATAATTTCTTACGCCAATTTGCTAACTATCACATAATATAATCAGTTATTAGAATTAAATGAAAAACTAAAAAAAATAATTGGAACTGAACTCTAAAAACACTTAACTGATTTGAACCAAATTTGGAAATTACCTTTATTTTGTTAATAGCTTTGATTAGTTTGTTCATCAGATCTTGGCGACAAATTTTTCTTAACAAAAAAATTTTTTTTAAACGCAATATCTCCCAAATTGTTTAAATGATTGAAACGAAAATTTATAACTTAAAAGAACATTTACAGGCGGGGCTGTGTACCAATTTTCAAGTCTTTTGATCAAAGAAGAATAAAGTTATTCAAAATTAATATTAAAATAATCGTCGGCATCACTTCGGATTCTGTAATGCAATATCTAGAACGTTAGACAAAGGCAGATGACGTTACCTGTACTGCTATGCTATTTAAATAAATCGTAAATAGAAACAAATGGGAGTTACATAATTGCAACATATCAGCATGTAAAACATTGAAGAGATGTACGACAGGGACGCCATCTCGGTGCGGAACCAGGTAGTATGTTATCACAGCAGCTTTAGTTGACACAAATTGTTATAGGTGGAGACGTGTACAACGTTTGATATTTTACAACTGACTTTTAGTTAACCTAACATATTTAAAACATGGATATAAATATTAAAAATAAATATTGGACGATGGTTATAAATGAAAATTGTGAAGTAATGACTTAAAACAATACATCTTTCCATAGAATAGAAAATCTGTATATTAGTAAATCATATTCTAAAAGCAGTGTCAACACTTGGTTTTTAATGTTTCTTAATTGAGCAACGACAGGACCCCTTAGACATTATTATTATTGTATAACCGGGGGAAATAACTAATGCAATATGTAGTAATAGCAACCATATCGGCATTTTTATAGTTTGTCTCCGTGCGGAAGACAATATTTGTTAGGTTCGTTGTGTTAAATTTAGTACCACGGTCGTCAATGTTCTTTGCAAGTATCAAGACCTGGTAGTCCAGTGTAGTCTTTGACAAAAGCTAGATTCATACACTCGCGAATTGCGAAATCGCCGCGAAACGTATTCCTATTGGTTTATTTAAAATGATATCGTAAAACTGTTGTTTTTCTTAGATTTTATAAATGTGTTTTAATATTTTTGCGTACATACAGTTAGAGGTGATTTTGAATCAAATTTATTGCTCTTAACACATGATCTAAATGTCTTCTCTACTTTTAAGTTTGTGTATCCCCGATGTTAATTAAGGGCCGCCCTCTATTATACTTACTTATCTTGTGTTTATATATGTAATATAAACATAAAAAATAAGTGAAACAGCAAGTGAATTTATTTACTTTAGTGTTGTATTCGATATTATCTCAAAAAGGCATTATAGGCGACGTTGTGGAATGTAATTTCGGTAAATTTACAGTTTACTGCATTTAGGGTTTTTATAATTTATTTTCAGAAACATGCTTAGAATCCTCCTTGGATGCACAAGCCACAAGGAAAATTTGTTGCAAACAACCTCCAAAAAAGTGAAGGGACCAAGAATGAATAGAGGTGCTGGGCGGCGGGGAGGAAATATGAGCGTAAAATGCTAAAAATCGCTTATTCGGACTTTGAAAAGATGCGTTTTTCACATTTTGAAGCAATACCTCCTTTAAACCCTGTCTACCCCGCACAACACCCATATTCGCTCCAGGTCCCGTAAGTTCCTTGGGGGTTGCTTTATGCTTTGCAGGTAGTTGTATGCATGCACAAGGGAAAGAAGAACCCCCTTTGACGGGGCAGAAACCCTCTTCGACCTGTGGGTTCTTCTTCCCCTTCTGCATGCATACAATCACCCTCAATGCATGAACAACAAGATTTTATTATCTTCAGCTTTCTAGTGTATTTGTTGTTCAGTATATTTCCTGTTTATCAATTTCTTTGTTTCAGTTTTGTATCCAAATTGCTGTATAAATATTCATGATAGAGCTCGTGTTTTTGCTTGCCTTTCTTTACCTTATTTTTTACTGTTCCTAAGTAAATAAAATAATGTTTTACAACTTTTAATATAAGGCTAAATCACTATAACACATTTCTCTTATGAAAATTCACTATCTTAGTGCACTTGCTGCGTCCGGAACCTTTTTTATATGTTTATATATGTATATGCACAGTGACCCATTTGAAAGCCGTCCACTTTTGTTTATAGAGCGATTTTGACAAATTTGTTTTTGAAATTTGAAAGGGGAAAATGTGTATCTTTACAACCTATCTCATAGATGTTACCTACCAAATTTGTTAAATTATTTTTTGTCGAAAAACTTAGCGGAAAATCGGCTTTCTTAAGAATATTCTCGAGACCCCTTGTGATACGCCATACAAGCAGACAATTTTTTTCTCTATTTTATCTTTTCTGAATTTCGTGCATTCCGATAACATTTTCCTTGTTCTGTGTCTATTGATTAACTTTTCCACTAATAAATCCAAATATCCGTTATATTTAGCCACATTTTTAATCTACTCTAGTTATATACTATATTTACTTTTACTTAAGGGACATTTTATTAATGTATTTACTAAGAAACACAAATCTAGCTTTTGTCCAAGACTACACTAGAATACAAGGTCTTGATACTTGCAAAGAACATTGACGCCCGTGGTACTAAATTTAGCACAACGAACCTAACAAATATTGTCTTCCGCACGGAGACAAACTATAAAAATGCCGATACTGTTACTATTACTACATAATGCACTAGTTATTTCTCACGGTTATACAATTCAATAATCATGTCTATGGGGCCCTGTTTTAAGAAATATTAAAACTGAGTGTTAACACTGTCTGCGGTTAAAAATCAGCGGCGTCGTCTAACCTCAACCAGCTATCAAGCCGCTTGCAGGTGCAGGCTAAAATTTAGCGCTTTTGAACGCAAACATTTCCCAGTCTTAGGAATGAAATGGGCCAAGGCTGACAATTTACAAAATTGTTAGTCGATTGTACACAGTCTCTATCTATAACATTTTGTGTTAACTGGAGCTGTCGTGACGACATACAACCTGGTTCCGCACCTAGATGGCGTCCCTTTCGTACATTTCACAATATTCTACATTCTGACATCTTGCAATTATTGTAATTTCCATCGTTAAATTTTTATCTACCATTTATTGAAATAGCATATCAGTGCAGTCAGACAATGTTATTTTTAAGTAGTAGATTTTCGTTTCAATCTCTTAAAAAATTTGAGAGACATTGGGTTTTAAAAAATACTTTTATTTTGTTGTTAAGAAAACTTTTTAACTGACCATGGAGATGGGTTCAAGGGGCCCTAATTCTCGCACATTTGAAGAAATTTTCCGAAAGTCTCACCATAGATACCTCTGTATTAGTGAATTTTGTGAATGAAAATTCACTAAAAATAGTGTATTAAAAATATTTTTGGATATTGTGGGTGGGGGGAATTGTCCGTTATAGCTGATTTACGTCCTCGTCCATGATATTAACATCCTATGTTTTTTAATTTTGACTGAGGTAAGTTTTTGGGAAGTCGCAATATTTTGCTGCCGATAATCTGCTGCTGCTGTGTATCGTTACTTTTGGACCAGCTGTATACATTTTAAAAGTAATTAATCACGATATTAAACATTCTGCATTAATGTTGTCTAGCAAACCTTTTCTAACTGACAGTTGTCAAAAGAAAACAAATGACACGTCGTAAATATCTAAATTAATGTTCTCAGTATTCGCTTATTCCAGCGGACAGGGAGCAAAATGAGTGAAACAAGCTTAATTTTGTGAGACATGTAATCAGATAATTGCTATAATCCTATAATTTGTTTGTCGGCTTCATTTATTGTAGAGTAGCACTGCATTCAGTACTATGGCCGGAGGGCGTCTGGTGTGTCAAGTCTGCATCGCTCTGTTCAGTCTGCGGCCTGTCTGCTAACACAATCACGTCTCACATGCCTATACGCGTTCAGAAAGTAAAAGGTTTATGTTTTGCATACTTTAATATCGTAAAAAATACAGTTAAGAATGTTAAATGGATGGCGTTATAAGCTGAATGCCATTGCTTTTGATAACGTTTCATATACGCAACTGGATAATATTAGTTATATATCGTAAACTTCTAAATACTGTTTTCCTAATAGCTTACCAAAAGAAGGCTCGTCGCAGTTTTAGTGAATTTTCAGTAAGAAAACTCGCTAGTAGAGAGGTAACGATGATGAGACATTCAGAATTTCGTGTCTAAGGAGTGCGAATTAGGGTCCCTGGAATCTATATCCAAGGTCCGTTTGAACTTTTATTCACTTGAACTCAATTGATTTCAACAAAACTTCGCATATATCTCTATTTTGTAGTAATAAATTGGATTAGGGTTTCCCAGATATCAAGAAAAGTATTTGTCGCATTGTTATGAAAATTGGCGGAAATAAGTTTTTCACAGCTATAAAATATTATTCGTTCTAGCCGATACGAGAACCCCCTTTATCCGCTAAAAGGAAATATTATCGGTACCTCATGCAATGATTGCGGTTCCCTTTAAGATTTAATAAATGCTCACCCTCCTAGCGATGCTAGGAAAACCTAGAAAGTTGTATTTTTGTATCCTCTCAACGAAAAGGTTATACTTGTTAGCTGCCCCGGATTTTGGATTTTTTCGAGGCGGGACAGAAACTTAAAACTGCCGCCCTCGTCCATCTCTCATTATTCTTTAATTATTTCGATCGATTTCTGATTTTACTTCCACATCGTCAACACGTGTTGAAGTAAGGCATCATCGACAAAAATTTCAATTAAAACTATCTGATATTGAATATATCACTTCGGAGAAGTAAGAATATCTCAGAAATTATGCTATTTAGGCATAGTACATAGTTAATAGAAGCTGCAGACTTATGTATGTAGAATGCTTTGGAATGGAAACATACAGGATGTTCCATTTGAAAAAATCAAATTGAATTTCCAGATTTTATCAGGCTACGAACGCACACCCTGTATGCGTAACAGATTTTCATTCCAATGATTTTGCAAGGTATGACGACCACCAATTTGGTGGCCAAAAACGGAGTTCATAGATTCACACTTCACAAAGACACATCAAATTATAAAAAGAGTTGTGACAAGGAACAATTTTCGAAAATCGTCAATATTTGAAAAACTAATAACGCTAGGTGTAAAGGGTACTACATAAGATATATCCCAAATTGGATCACCATTCTGAAAATGTAAAAATTTTTGGGTATTTTGTTTAAAATAACCAGGTTAATGGCGACTTTGGGTATAACCGGAAGTGCTAGACAAATGCAACTGTTTTAATCTGAATGAGAATATCGTATAATGACGGAATACAAATTTTCAGCTCTCAAATGAGATGAGAAGCTCATAAATTTCTAATGAGCACTTCTCAGCAATCAGCCTGTATATATATATATATATATATATATATATATATATATATATATATATATATATATATATATATATATATATATGTATATATATATATATATATATATATATATATATATATATATATATATATGTATATATATATATATATATATATATATATATATATATATATATATATATATATATATATATATATATATATAGGTTTTCCGGGAAAATTTTGTTTTTTTTAGAAAAATGTTTTATCACCAAAAGTAAAAAAGCTGTGGTAATAAAATCTGGTACACAACTTTGACATTAAAAGAAAACTATGTACCAAAATTTAGGTTTCTACGTTACATGAAACAAAAGTGAAATATTTCGTTCCAGATCATTTCTATGAAAATGCACTACCATAACGCACTTGCTGCGTCCAGACTTTTTAACTTTGTTTTATTACATAGTATCCCTTAAAATTTGCGTTTCTTTCAGTTTGGAGTTTTTGTTCAATTTATTAAATCATTAAGTCATTATGCCTAGGCGCCGTTTACGGAACAATTACAATCAAATGATTGAATTCATTTAAATAAATGAATTCGATAGGGGGCGCAATGTTGGTATGGGGGGAGTCGGTTTTACAATCAGACAAATTTCTGACCACATAGGATGCAGTGTGTTAATAGTGTTACAGTGTTAGTCCAGGTTGTCTGAAGAAGGAATCAGTAATCATCGTCATGGATCTGGAGGACCTCGAGTCACTTCAGCACGGGAAGGTAGTCATTTGATGATTGTGGCTTTACTGTTGGAGAAACATATTGGTACGCCTCTGTCTCTTTAATTTCATTCGGTTGCACTATCCTTTAAGTTTTTACCTGGAAGTGGTTATTTCTGGATTTCACAATACTTTCCAATTTGCTGGCAATCTTTATCATCTAGTCGTGTGTATCGCATTACGTTTACCCGTAAACAATGCCATACAAAGAATACTTATATACCGTTAGGTCCTTTCCTGTAAATGGTTTTAGCTCTCTTTGACGTGTTTTTAAAATGTACCCAGTAGATGTCTTCACTAGGAATAATGCTTCTAACTAGTTGGTCATCCTGCATTACCGACATTATGTCAACTACGTCACCTAGCGTTACGCGAAAGCTCGATAAAAGCAAGCCCTTCGCAAAGGACAGGTCAGTTCTACGTTCGTTCTCATCTTCTTCGCTTCTTGGGACTCCGAGTTCCCAATCTTCCACTTAAACACCGCTCGCGTGTTTAAGACAGTTCAGTTCTGCAACTAATCTCATCTTCTTCGCTTCTTGTGACCCCGAGTTCCTAATCTTTTACTTAAATACTGCTCGTGTGTTTAAGCCAGCAGTTCTGCAACGAATCTCATCTTCTTCGCTTCTTGGGACTTCTAAGATCCCAATCTTCTACTTAGACATCGCTCGTGTGATTAAGCCAGTTCAGTTCAAGTTCCAATCTTCCTACAGAAATTCCATTCGTACAGTGATACAGTGAAAAGTCAGAGTTTTCTTCTAAATTAGAAAGTATATGCGCAGTTAAATGCAATAGCAAGTAGCTAATAAGATTGTGAAATCTGCTGAGTAACCCATTAAATCAAGTGTAAAACCGCAAATTGTAAATAAGTGTTAAGTTCAAAGTGTACATACTAACAATACAGCATATATAAATATAAAAAGTGTATTATTGTAATCTTTTGGAATCCAGTGCACCTACAGTAAAAAATACAGTCCACATACAGTCCACATCTTCAACATATTCTTCTTCCAACGCTAATTAGCAAAGCCGACTAGTTAGCGAGGGTGGGATCAATCCACCTGCAAAACTCTTTCCTCCCCAGTTTTACAAGACAGAGTTATCACAGCACGGTCGATTGGAAATGCTTCGTTGGGAGTTTTACAACAAGGAGTCTCTATGGAAACGATATATCGCAGAACAGGCACTTCTGCGCTGCGTTCGTATAGACTATTTTTATGTCTCCCACTGACACCGCGACATTGTGCTGCTCGGCTTGAATGGTGTAACGGCAGATCAAATCGGGACGAGTCCTAATTCTGTATTTGGGTCCACGATGGTCGCAGGAGAGTAAGACGATTACCTGAAGAACACAGGAATTTTAAATTTGCTGGGGAAACGGCATACGGACCTGCATACGTGATGGTATGGGGTATAATAACATAGGGTAGCAGCTGATCTGTAGTTTTATTGACAGAAATTTGAATACAAATGATTACACACAAACCGTACTGAGAGCTGTTGCAATGTCATACCTACGAGGGTTATTTCAGCCCTTTTTCCAACAAGACAACGCACGTCTTCTTACAGCAAGTGTTACTACAAGGTTATTATAAGAAAATAACGCGCCTCTGCTTCCGTGGACTTCTGGCTCCCCAGACCTGTCCCCAGTCAAGCATTTGTGGGACAGGATTGGCAATCGACTGGGCAATTTACCTCAACCACCAAATAACCTAGTTGACCTTCGTCACTGAACTCAAGAAAATGATTTAATTTTAACCATTGCTGGAAGAGTTATCCAATGCATAATAAACCGCGGCTGCCCAGTCATTGTTAAATAACTTTATTTTTTAACATATTACCTTAAAAATTTATTGATTTTTTAAGTTTGATTTAACAAAAATTATATATACATTTTATTGAAATTGATGGGTGTTCAGATTTTTTTTGAAAGTCAGTCAAACCGATAACTCAGTAAAGTATTAACCGATTTTGATTCAACCTGGCACGTATGTTTCTATTGTTAATGGCTCGAATGGGCTCAAGCCAGCTGAACTGCGCCAGTTTTTCAACACAAAAAACAAACTATTTTGTATCCCCAAAAATAATAAATGTATTTTCATGAGATTTGGTAGACATGTTGCCTTGATAAGAGAATTTACTATGTACCATAATTAAAGTTTCTATGTTAAACGAAAATTGAGTTATTGAAATTTGAAGCATTTAGTGGAAATTCGCTACAATAACGCACTTGCTGCGTGCCGAATTTTTTTTAGAAACTAAAGTCAATCTAAAAAATTAACTTTTGGTATCTAAGAAAATCTTGATAAGAAGAAGATGCACCAAATTTCACCAAACCAACTATATTATTATAGGAGATACCATTTGTGTCAAACAATTTGTTGAGATATTTGACAAATTTTTATGAAAATACCGCCACCATAACCCACTTACTGGGTTCAGACTTTTTTAGTCTAGATTTACTTAGTCTCACTTTTGGCAAGAAAACCTTAAAATCTTTATAAAAGCAATTAACAAGTATGTATCTGCAAATGGGAACATGAGGGCGATTGGATAATAATTTATGTGTTGTGTTTTTGTTTCTTTAACGTCGGTATATTTCCGCGACTATAGTTTATCACCAACGCCAGAGAGCAGTTTCACCTAACTATCCTGGAAATTTTACCGAACCCCTGCCATTCTGTAAGGAGAGTGGGGATCTTTAACGTGACAAACATCGTATGGACACGGTACGGACGGCTTTACTCCCCCTCCGAAGCACGGAACGTGCAGACATTCAACTTGCCAGATACAATGGCATAACCTCGGTTGATGTTAATTTTACAGTATTTTCTGAAAAGTGAAAGGGCAATCGAACCTTGGGAATCGAACCCAGTACCCTTCGGTTCAGAGGCACTCGTTGTAACTACTGAACTACCGAGGTTCTAGTATAATTTGATAATTTAATAAATTGAATCTATATCTAAGGCGATACTAACAGTAATAAAATGTTATAAAACTTTATAAATATTTTATATACAGTGTGAAACACACTTATGGAATAAAATTCATTATTCAGCAAAAAATAGTTTTTGTGGAAAACGCTGACACTCGTAAAGTTTAATTTGTCGAACATTATCTTATAATCATAGTTAAAAAAATTGAACTTCCAACATTTTACCCCCACCACTTTATCCATTTTTTTAAAATAGCAACCCTACATTTTTTCATCACAATTCGTTGGATCACATTTTTATGAATGCGGAGATACCCCATATGTATGGTCTAATGTTACAATTTTCAATACAGGATGGAAATTTAATACCGGAATATTAAAACTAAACAGTTTACCCTGAAATTCAAATTTCGAAAATAAACTTAATAAAAACATCCCTTTCTTATAATAAATGTTCAAAATGTTCTCCATTCACTTGCGCACAAAGAAATAATCTACTCTGGAATTCTTCTCTGACTCTTATCTTCAATTTCTTATCTTGTCTTTTATGTAAAACGAACTTGGTATCATTAATGGTTTCTTATTAACTACCAATTTTTGCCGTGTGAAATGTCAACAATTCTGTTTTATTTTGTGGTGTATTGTGTTGAATGCACGGTCTCCTAATAAATGAGTCGTAATTTTGTTCCGATAATTTCAATTAATTTTTGGTCTAATAATGCGATATTTAACTGAAGCTCTGCGAACAGAAATATTAATAATGATTGGGTATTGTGATATGTATATAATACAGGCACAAATGGTTAACATATTTAATGAAAAAATGCAGCATTTCCCCCACTAACCCAGGGAACTGTGTTATACATTCACAGTTTCGTGATTATGGACACGTTAAACCAGCCTAGGAGACCCAAGTTTGTTGAAGAAGATGTGAAACTCAATATTTTATGGAATTTTCAAGAAGAACCAACAACTTCTTCCCCTCAAGTTGCACGTGAAAATGATGTTAGTCAATCAACAGTTTTAAGGTGTCTCAAAAACGAAAAAAATTGATCCCTATAAACTACAACACGTTCAAGAGTTGATTGACGGTGATTCTGATAGAAGACTGAAATTTTGTGAACAACTGCTGCACAAGTTACATAGAAATTTTATTTCTTCTGCTGGCTTTCTGTTTTCCGATGAAGCAACATTTCTTTTGAATGGCGACGTAAACAGGCAAAATCGCATATAGTGGGCTGCCAAAACCCCCACTGGATGCGACAAACACACACTCAGCATCCTCAGAAGTTGAACGTTTGGGTGATCATGTAGTTGGACCTGTTTTTATAGAAAATCTAAACGGTCCAAGATATTTCGAAATGCTAACAGAACAGGTTGTCCCAATGTTAGCAGAATTGTATCCAAATGTAATGAAACCTAATATTCCCCATGAAAGGATATGGTTTCAACAAGACGGTGCACCGCCCCACTTTGCTCTTCAAGTACGGGAGTATTTACACGAAGTCTTTCCACAAAGATGGATTGGACGAAGAGGTTTCGTAGAATGTCCCGCTAGATCACCAGATCTTACACCACTTGATTTATTTTTATGGGGATACCTTAGAAACAGAGTGTATAAAACGAAACCTGCTGATTTAGATGATTTGAAAATGAAAATAACAACAGAAATTAGAAACGTAACGCTTGGCGTGTTGAATAGAGTTAGGGAAGTATTCCAGAGCAGATTATTTCGTTGTGTGACTGTGGAACATTTTGAACATTTATTATAAGGAGGGGACGTTTTCATTAAGTTTATTTTCGAAATTTAAATTTCAGGGTTAACTGTTTAGTTTTAATATTCTGGTATTAAATTTCCACCCTGTATTTAAACTGCAATATTAGACCCTACATATGGGGTATCTCCGCATTCAGAAAAATGTGATCCATCGAATTGTGATGAAAAATTTAGGGTTGCTATTTAAAAAAAATGAATAAAATAGTGGGGGTAAAATGGTGGGAGTTTAATTTTTTTAGCTATGATTATAAGATAATCTTCGATAAATTAAACTTCCCGTGTCTCAGCGTTTTCCACAAAAACTATTTTTCGCTGAATAATGAATTTTATTCCATAAGTGTGTTTCACACTGTATATATTTTTAATATATACAGTTTCTTTTATACATATTACCTATAATTTACTTGTACTACTAAAATCTTAACACTCATTAAAGTGCCACCAACTGTGCGATAATAAACATTCTAAAAAGTTGTAAAAACTCGAAGCTGGCTCGAAATTACTAATTGATTATTAAATTTCATTAGTGATTTTTCAGCTCATTATAACTTCATACCAGCTAATATTCAAACAGGCTAATAACTTAACAGAGGTAAACACATAAAGGTGAAATTTCCTTAATATAGTAAAAGTTAATAGATAAGAAGGCTTGTCTGGTATCGCCTATCTCAACATTATGTATAAATTGTATACCAATAAATCTCAACACTGTACACAGATAGCTAACGTATTTAATTGCTGAATACCAATTAAGAAAGAATTGAGTTCCAGATATAGCCTATAACTTAAACAACATTCCACTTGATAAGATTCAGCTAATTTCCATTTTCTATGCAGGTGACATTCGATTTCATAACCTAGTAAATAAGCTGTGTTTGGACGTTGTGAAAAACTAAATACCCTCAGACAGTTTCTTTATTGGTGTGATGTACTGGCTTCATAAATTAAGGACTTTAATTGGTCTACGTAATTAAAAGCCATAAATAATACATCATTACTCAAAAAGGAAAAGTTTTTTAGATCTCACGCACAAAACTTTATTTATTGAATGAGTGTTGAAAAGCACACGAAGATTATGAACACAGCATGTTGACATGAACCGTCACATTAACAGGAACAAACCTGTTGCGATCAAGAACTTTCCAGCCATAGTTTTCTAAAAGGCAGTTAAAAACACACTTTTTAGTTGCTACAGAATCAAAAGGCGTTCTCACTTAATGTTTTATTTGTATTCACTAGATTTGCCTTTAGTTCAATAACGCTTGCCAGAAGCAATAGTAGGGTTAGATGTATTCTCACCGTAATTAGAAACGCAGACCGATTTCGCTCTAATTAGAGCTCGTCAGTTTTTTTTCTTTGTTGGATGCAGGAGGGGGAAATGCTCATGCAGACCCCATTCACGGCCCCATAGGTTCCGTGGGATATCGAGGTACTGTGAGACTGTAATCACTAAAACCCCCTCCCAGGGAGTACCGGACCTTAGTCCATACCTCCGTCGGAAAGAATTACACACAATGACTTTTTAGGGAATGAATGTTTCCATTCTGTTTTTTGCCGCGGGGGCGTTTAGCGGGTAAGTATAAGCTTTGGACGCTTATGCTTGTGTGGAAGTTGCTCGTCGTAGTCGGTGGCACTACCGAGAAGAGCATTTGGGTGAGAAGCGGCTTTTGCGAACTGGGTTGTGGATAGTTGAGTTATAAACTCAAGTATCGAAGGCATTTCCAGATCAGAGTGAATCTGACTGTTTCGGACAAACCATGGCGCTCCGGTTACCATTCTCAGAATTTTGTTCTGGATGATTTGAAGGGTCTTGATGTGTGTTGCAGCCGCGGTGGCCCATGCGGGTGATGCATAGGTCAAGGCTGGCCGGATAATGACTTTGTACATGATCAACTTATTGTTCATGGACAATTTTGAATTTCTATTTAGAAGTGGGAACAGCTACGAGATGAACATCGAGGCTTTCTTTCGAGCGTGATCGACATGGGGGCGCCATGTTAAGTGTTTGTAGAGGAAAACCCCGAGGTATTTGGGGCCAGACGGTTGTCTAATGAAACGTGTTCGTGAGGTGTGTGTCTCCTCTTGGAAAATAGGACAGCTGAACATTTATCGGGGTTTATGGCTAGAAGAGATTTCCTATACCATGATTGCAGCTCGACTACGGCGGTCTAAAGTCGTTCGGTTATTATCCTCGGCTGAGTGGAGCTGCTGAGGATGGTGGTGTCGTCTGCGTACAGTGCGTATGTCACGTTTAGGGGGGCTGTCGGAATATCTGCGACAAATATATTGTACAGCAGAGGGGAGATAGCAGAACCCTGCGGGAGACCAGCCGTGGCTGGGTACGTTCTAGATCTGGCTCCAAGGTGTTTGACCTGGTACTTCCTCTGTTGCAGGTATGACCTGATTAGCAGAATCAGAGGGAGAGGATAATTAAATGATAGAAGTTTGTTTAGGAGGCCCGCATGCCAAACCCTATCGAAAGCTTGAGCAATGTCAAGAAATATTGCACCAGTTGACTTGTTTATGTTAAATCCTTTGGTGATGTTTTCCACCACACGAAGGACTTGGTCAGTGGTAGAGTGCTGGTGTCTGAAGCCGAATTGCTCATCCGGGAGGATATGATTTTCTGAGGTGAAAGAAGCTAGCCTTTTCTGAATCAGTTTTTCGGCGATTTTACCGATGACTGGTAGCAGGCTAATGGGCCTGTAGTTCGGAGGGAACAGCGGATCTTTGCTGGGTTTCGGGATGTTGATAATGTCGGCAAGTTTCCACATGGAAGGAAAATGCTGAAATCGCAACATGGCATTCATAATCGTAACTATGAATACCACGGCTTTGCGGGGGAGGTTTTTCAGGGCTACGTTGGAGATTCCATCATATCCCGGAGCTTTCCTATTTTTTAATGCTTTGATTATTTGGGAAACTTCTTCGAAAGTTGTGGGCTCGATAGTTGTGTCTGGGGTGGCGCGAAGTGCACTCCTGACATAGCGGTGCGTTCTTGCTACGTGCGACAGATCAACATTGTTATAATTCGGGCTGAATTGCAACTCCAAATGATCTGCGAATGCAGTAGCTTTCTCCGCATCCGTGTATACGACACCATTACGGCCGTGAAGCGGAGATATCGGAAGTTTTTGGGAGCGAAGGGCTTTCGCCATTTGCCAGACGGAATTGTCTTGGGTAGACAGGGTTTGCAGGCGCTCCTCCCAACGATTGTTGCGGAGTTCTTGTAGGGCGGATCGTACTTGTTTGATGAGTATGTTAGCGTCTCGTTTGTCGGTGGGGTTTCCGGTGCGTTGAGCCAGTCTACGCACGCGGTTCTTTTCGAGTATCATTTCCCTGATACTGGACGGAAAAGTGAGCTCGTCAGTGTGCTATATACTTTATACTAATCACAGCGAGAACACACCTAAAGTAATACGGCTATGGTAGCCAGCCTCCTAGAACATTGTGAGATGTACGACAGGGTTGCCATCTCGGTGCGAAACCAGGTAGTATATGTTGTCACGACAGCTTTAGTTAACACAAAATGTTATAGACAGAGACTTTGTACAACCAACTAATGATTTTGTAAATTCTCAGCCCTGGCCCATTTCTTCCCTAATACAAAGACAATGTATGTAAGGCGAGATGTATTCTCACCGTAATTAGAAGGACAGACCGGTTACGCTCTAATTAAAGCTCGTCAGTGCGCTATACTAATCACAGCGAGAACACAGCTATAAAGTAATACCGTAATGGTAGCTAGCCCCCTACTCACTAAAAATTACATTACACCGTTACTACAAACATTTCCTTAAAAATCATATAAAGTAGACAGATAACCTATCTAAAATGTCTATCTGATATATGCAAATATTTATATATACTAATAACCATAACAACAACTATAATAATAAATAACGAATTAACAATAACAGCAATAGAAGCAGGTTATATATACTTAATAAAAATTTCAACATACGTCAAGTTATTACAGCATTACAACTGTTTTTAATATAGTTAGATATATTCAAATCAGTCTGCTCATTTAGAACAACGCAGTTTATTTTAAGTATGTGCTTCTTTAGGCCTAAAGCTTCAAAAGGTCAAGTTTGCGCTTGTTATTACAAAAATGTAGTGGTTCTTTGAGGTTCTTTACTGTGGGCATATGTTAAATATCGATAAAATGTTTTGCAAATGTATATTTGTGAGCGTTGTTATTATTAGGTTCATAAATATATTCTCTGGTCCTGGCCTCCAAGGTCGCCATATCTGAATCCTTTGGATTTTTCCTTGCGGGGTAGCCTGAAGAATCCTTATCTATACAGTTCTAAAAAATTCCCAGGAACAACTTAGGGAACGAATAATTGATGAGTGTAAAAGTATTGATACTGAAAAAAAAATTGGAATAGATTACGTTTTCTCATGTGTATTGAATACCTAAGGGGCCTATTGTGACTACCATTAGTGCGAGTGTAGGTAATGCCCTTTATGCAAAGAAATAATCTCTACTGTAATTATTTCCACCCTGTCTGGAAAAATCATGGGATGAAATTTTCTGTAATTTTCCACCTTATTACCCTGTACCTAGATAACAAAACATTTTGGTACCCAAGTTCATAACAAACTTTTAGTGATTTTTTTTAATTCGATAATGAGGAGATCGCGATTTTTGAATCTAGAAAAAAGTTCTTCAAATGAGCGCGAACTAGGCCCCCTAGAACACATATTCGGGGTCAATTTCGGCTTTAATATGTTTATATATATATATATATATATATATATATATATATATATATATATATATATATATATATATAGATTACCCTACTTTTGCAAGTGGCTTGGATAAGTTCGTTAGCCAGGAAAATCGGCCCATGTTTTCCCGAAAAATTTTGTGTTTTCTTTTGGAACATTTTTATATCTCCGGAAATAACAAAGTAATGGCAAATAACCACGCACCGGTACGCGTGTCTATTATTAAAAGTGAACAATTACCAAAATTGAGGTCTGTGAGTTAAAAGACAAAAAGTTTTATTCATTTAAAGAAAACAAATCTGAGGTTTTTCTCAAAACGTCAAAATCGCGATTTAAAACGTCTAAATTAGCAACATTTAGGCAAAGAACCTGCAACGAATACGAGTTATGTCAAGAAAAGGTCACAAGAGTGTTCTAAAAACCCTTAAGTCTCAACTTCAACGGCCATTGTCCTACATTTTACTAAAATATTTCCAGAAAATTCATTTCAAACGGAACCTTTCTCTGATCCTTTGGCAGTAGTTTTAGTTATGTTTATGGTTTAACGGTCTATAATTTGTAGCCAAGTTTTGCAGAAAAAATTCGTTAATAAGGAGACCGCGACTTTTGAATCTTCAAAAGTGAGTGCAAGCTAGGCCTACTAGAATCCATATCCGGGTTTAGTTTCAGTTTAATCTCTTTACATATATACAGGGTGACGCATTACTGCGGTAAAGCTCAATATAATTGTTGTTATAAAAGGTACGTGAAAAAATTGTATACGTTAATTAGTTAATTATAGGGTGTCTTGAGCTACATATTATATATTTTTTTGACAATCACAGGATGGCCTATAAGTCGTTGGTGATACCCACAATTGTTTTTCAAACATCCCTTATATTATTGCATTTTTGTGCATTTTCATACAGCAAGTTGTTTTGATAAAATACGGTAAACTGTTCTTGCTATATATATATATATATATATATATATATATATATATATATATATATATATATATATATATATATATATATATATATTTCAACAACACACCACGGGGGCTTACAGCCTAAATACTATAGTACCGTGGGTGTCGACAAGGAGGAAAGAGGCAACTTGTTAATTCTAGACTTGAAGGTTTGGAGGTCCGGGGAGAAGGAAAAACATGTGCCGGCAAGGAATTCCACAACTTGGAAGTCCTCGGGACAAAAGAGCGGGCATAACAAGATGTTCTATGTCTGGTGACCTGGACAGTAAAGCGATGCATTCACTCTGTTCCCCTGGTAGATCTGTTGGGGGCAGCAGGTGGAGGAACTATAGAAGAAAGCTCCTCTTAGCAGTGCTTGTGCAGATATCTATAAAAGAGAGAGAGGTCACCAACGGCACGTCGGTGGGCATGGGAAGGCAGCCTTTGAGTGAGGGTAGGGTCACCGATGAGACGTATAGCTCTCTTCTGAATAGGGGCCAGGATAGCGAGTGTAGAAGCGGCAGCAGCACCCCAGATGTGGGAGCAGTATTCGAGGTTTGATCTTATTTGTGAAGTATATAAGGTATAGAGATTAGCTGGTGAAAAGTATTTGCGAGCCCGGAAAAGGAAACCTAATTTCTTAGCAGCCGCTTCTGCAATCGATGTGACATGTTGGTTCCAATTGAGATTTCGATCCACAGAAATGCCAACAAGTGAAAAGGATTCATTACTTTGAATAACTTGGTTGTTCATTGTGATGGGTCTAGGGCTGGTGTATCTCTTATGAGAAAGAAACCAAGACTGTGATTTGGTGAGGTGGAGTTGTACAAGATTTCTACTTCCCCAGTCTAATATTTTTTGGAGATGCACGGTGACAGAACCCTCCATGAGTCTGCGATCCTCATATAATTGGGCTAAAGAGACAGGCTTAGAATATTGTATATTTGAATGGAGGGTGCTGTCGTCCGCGTAACTGTGAACTGGGTTGGATGTGCTAGAGAGGAGGTCAGTGATGTGGAGAAGATACAAAGTAGGGGCTAAAGATGAACGTTGAGGAACTCCTGCATTAATTGGATACAGTTTAGAGGAATGGCTATCCACGACAACAGTAATGCTCCGGTTGGAGAGGAAATTTGCTGTCCAGGTACAGAGTTTTGGTGGTAGGCCATAGGCCGGAACTTTATTAAGCAGCGCTGCGTGCCAGACCTGGTGGAATGCTTTGGATATGTCTAGGGCGACAATCTGGGATTCACCGTGTAGTTTCATAGACTTGTTCCAAGGATGGGTGACAAAGGAAAGGAGGTCGGCACTTGATCTGCGCTGACGGAATCCATACTGCCTGTCGTGGATTAGACTGTGTTTTTCAAGAAATTTTAGTAATTCGGTGTTTATATACTTTTCCATCACTTTAGAGACGACTGAAAGGAGAGAATTAGGCCTGCAGTTGCTAGGAAGCGCTTTGGATATAGGTTATACCGGTGATTAAATTGGTGCCTGCTTGCATTAAAGAGACATATTTGCTATTAAAAACATGTTTATAAAAATTCAGCTTCATAACGTACTTTCTGCGTCCAGACTTTTTTCTTGTCTTGGAATCGTTAAATTTTAAAGATTATTTGATGGGGTTGATTATCCCAGTGGCGTATCTCCACCGAAAGTTAAAAACATATTTTGTTGTTTTTTATCGAAAACCGTGAATTTTATCAAAATGAAACGAGAGTAGTTTCCTAGTGTATTTTTGCTCATTCTTCCTAATAATTCTGGAAATCGTGCAAAATTCTTCATGGATTTTTTTATGGATAAATGATCGTTGATCTCGTCCTATAAATACAGCCCTGCCAATCAGAGAAGTTAATTTCTAAAACCATTTTATCGCAAACAAGTAGCTCAAATTGTGTGCCAAATTTTTTAAACTATAATCAGAGTTGAAAAATTATGATTGAAAAAGTGTTTGTCACATTCCATATTTAACACCCCGTATCTCGTAGCCGAAGCATTACTGGTCAAATATTTATATAAACTTGTTTTCTTGAAATTAGGCAACGAACATACCGCGGAATTAAAAAAAAATTTAAGATTAGGTAACACCCTGTATATTAAAGTCTCATAATATCAAATCCACACTAAATCAGTGTGTTTTTAGTAAATTTTCTTTAAAAAAATCACTAATGAGGAGATCCCAACTTTTGAATTTACAAAATTTTTTTCAAATGAGCGCTATTTAGGAACCCTATATATATATATATATATATATATATATATATATATATATATATATATATATATATATATATATATATATGTATGTATGTATGTATATATATATATATATATATATATATATATATATATATATATATATATATGTGTGTGTGTGTGTGTGTGTGTATATGTATTTATGTGTCACACTTTAACTAAAAAAATAATAGACCGATTTTGATAAAACTTGGTTAGTACCTTCCTTTTGCAAGTGGCTTGGATAAATTCGTTATCCAGGAAAATCCGCTGAGGCTTTCCGGGAAAATTTTGAATTTTATTTAGAAAAAAAAATCATATCTCCTGAATTAACGAAGTAAGGGCAACCAAATTCGGCCCTCGGGTTTATATCGTTATAGGTAAGTCACCGACCGCTTTATAGGTTAATTTAGGTTATATTTAGCTTTATAGGTTAAAGGACAAAAAAGTTACAGGCATTTAAAGAAAAATAAATTTGGGTTTTCCTCAAAACGTCAAAATCGCGATTTAAAACGTCAAAATTGGTAATATTTAGGCAATGCACCTGAAACTAATATGAGCTATGAAAGGAAAATGTCTCAAGAAGAAAGTTTTACAAAGCCTGAAGTCTTACTTTCAATCGTCATTGTCCTTCATTTTACTAAAATATTCCCAAAAAATTCATTTCAAATAGACCCTTTCTCTGATGCTCTGGCAGTAGTGTTGGCTATAGAGTTTATCGGTTAATGGTATATGAATTTTGTCGAATTTTCGTAAAAAATCTTTCTACAATAAAGCCCAATATATCCGTTATTATGCAGGATACGAAAAAATATATACATTAATTATAGGATGTCTTGAGCTACATCTTAAAAAAATATTTTTACAATTACAGGGTGGCCCATAAGTAGTTGATGATTAAAATTTTCTTTTTTTTTCTTTAATCGAACACGCCTTATGTTATTGCATTTCCATCGAAACATAATACATCTTTGTAAGAAAATAAATTCGGGACACAGCAAGTGCGTTATGGTAGCGAATTTTCATTAAATGCTTCAAATTTGATTAGCTCAATTTGCTATTAACCTATAAAGTTTACCAAGAAACCAGTTTTTTCGGGAACACTTTAAGTTTATTTGCGGAAATATTTGTACATTTTCAAACAATAAAGTTATTTTGATGAAACATGGTACATTGTTTCTACTATATAGGTTACACAGGTAACCAAATTTGATGCCTACTTTCTTAAAAAAAAATTTGCAATTAAAAACATTTTTATGAAAATTCACATAACTCACTTGCTGCGTCCAGATTTTTTTTATAATATGTTTTTATACCGCATATTTTTGTAATAAAAAATCTCACAATGCACCTCTAAATTTAGTAAATTACATGGCAAACCCATAAAGTTATATCTTAAGTTTAGTTATCAAAATTGTTATCTAATTAATCACCTAATCCCAAAACATTTATTTACTATGAATGAACTCACTATTACTTTCTTCAAAATGCATGGTAAAATCGAGGTGAAGTCCATAATTTGGAATGAAGAATGTGTCCACCTGTGACAAACAGTAAACCGATGTGGCGTAACAAATTCCAACAAACACAGGCAACCTGTATTGGATTTTGATGACCGCTTATCTTTAATGTACCAATAAAATCTGTTAGTTATCATAAGTTAAATGAATAGAATTAATAAGAGAGGATTTAGTTTTATTAAAGAGTGTTAACTTCAGAGCCGTTTAAATAAGCCACTAAAACCGCGGAGCTCATCTGAATCGTTAATTCGTCATAAAGTACCATTCTTATTGATAACCTGAAGGTACAAATATGAAAACTCAATAAAACATAAAAGTCTGGACGAAGCAAGGGCGTTGTGGTAGTGAATTTTCATAAAAATATTTTTAATAGGAAATATAATTTTTTAAAGAAAGTTTGCATCAAATTTGGTTACCAGTATAACCTATATAGGAGAAACAACGTACCATATTTCATCAAAACAACTTAATTGTTTGAAAATGTACAAAAATCTTCCGAAAATAAACTTAAAATTTGGCCAAAAAAACTGATTTCCTGGCCAAAGAACTTTAGGTTAATAGTAAATTAAGCTATCGAAAGAAACATTTTATAAAAAATCGCTACCATAACGTACTTGCTGAGTCCCGAATATATTTTCTTACAAACATGCATTATCTTTCGATGGAAAATGCAAAAATTGCAATAATATAAGGCGTGTTCGATTAGGAAAAAAATTGTATCATCAGCGACTTATGGGCCACCTGTGATTGTAAAAATAATATTATAAGATGCAGCTCCAGACATCTATAATTAGCATATAACATTTATTTTTCTTATCTTGTATAATAATGGATATATTGAGCTTTACCACAGAAATGCGCCACCTGTATATATGAAAGCAGATAAAAACTGAAACTAAGCCGAATATGGGTTCAATGGGGCCTAGTTTGCGCTCATTTGAAGAAATCTTTTCAAAACTCAAAAATAACTAAAATTGTTTCCAACTTTATGAGTAAAATTGTGATGGATAAAAATAAATATGAAGGTAAGAAGAAGAGCATGCCTCCTATATTCGTATTACACATGTCAGTAAACAAAATACTTATTTACATGTCACCTTGAAAGATGATGTGACATTTGGCAAAATAATTTGTCAGTTGAATATGACATGTGCTGTTGCACTATTTTATTACGCCTTATTAGAATCTTTTTTTTTGGAGTACGAAAGCTTATTTTACTGTTTGAATATTTTTCATCCCTTAACCTGGAATGGTTTTCGTCTCATTTAACGTTGTTTCATTATAGTGTCGCAGTAGGTTTTAGAATCTAGAAATTATTCTATTTTGTGTGAATTTTTCGTTGCATACCCAGAACAAGTTTTATTTTCCCTCAGTTATAAATGACAATCTAAAGTAAATTCCTATATTTTCGGTGCCCAATGTGTTGAACGGATGCGAAACGGAAGAAGGAAATTTCATTTAAAGTTAAAATGACGAAGAGAACTTTATTCGGCACGATCGTTGTTTCCATTATTTTTTTTTAATACTAACAACATTCATAGGTAAATTATCAGATTAGCCCATTGTCCGTTTTTTGAAAAAAAAAACAGAAACATGCTTAGAGGAACCCCTTTATGCATTAACCATCGGACAAATGCTGTGATCTCAACTCCACAATACAGTTAAGAGGCCTAAAGCAAATTTAAGGTTTCATGAAAGGTAAACATGCTACAACGGAGCTAGAAATGCAAAGTGTAAAAAAACTCACCTTACAGAAATCCATAGAAAGGAGAAACTACTTACCAACACCGTTTCTCCATAAAAAACTTCCACCTTGCCCAATTGAAAAAAAAAACACTAAATAATAACGTAATCTGGTTCGTTATAAGAATTAAATAAATAACTGAAACTGCTACCAAAGCATCACATAAAGGGTATATTTTTAATTAATTTTCAGCAAATATTTTAATAAAATAAAGAACAGTGAAGATTGTAGCTGAAACTTAAGGCTTTCTAACTTCTTACGACATTTATACTGCATATCCGTATTCATTTAGGTACTCTATCTAGAACATGTCAATTTTGACGTTTCGAATCGCGACTTTTTGACGTTTTAAGAAGAAAAACTTAAAAGTTTATCCCTTTTTTTTGTTTAACGTAGAGATTTAAAATTTTGTGCATGGCTTTCTTTTTATGACACAAAACAATCGTACACAATATGGTTGCCCTAACTTTGTTATTTCCAGAGATTTAAAAATTTTCCATGAAAAACTAGTCCGAATTTTTTTGTCGGTCGGTCTCTCTGTGGGGCTGTCGGCATGCATGTCTGTCTGTTAATAGGCGCAATAACTTTCTAACAAGTTGAGATATTATCTTGTTTCCAGATTGGTATCCAGTTAGCAGCCGACAAAACAAAGCTTCGAATTGTTTTTGAATCGTAGACCGTTAAACCATAAACATAACTAAAACTACCGCCAAAGCATCAGTGAAAGGGTCTATTTGAAATGAAATTTCTGGAAACATTTTAGTAAAATTAAGGACAATGACGGTTGAAGCTGAAACTTAAGGGTTTGCAGGACACTCTTCTTGTGACATTTTCTTTACATTATCCGTATTTGTCTTAGGTTATTTGCAACATTGCCAATTTTGACGTTTGAAATCGTAACTTTTAATGAAAACCCCATTTTTTTTCTTTAAGTGGCCATAACTTTCTCTATAAGCTTACAGTCCCAAATTTTGGTCCCTGATTCACACTTTATAATAGAATAATGCGTACCGCATTTGGTTGCCCTTCCTTTGTTATTTACGGAGATATAAATTGTTTCCAAATGAAACAAGAAATTTTCCCGGAACACCTAGGCGGATTTTCCTGGCTAACGAACCTACCCAACCCATTTGCAAAAGGAAAAAGTACTCAGAAAATTTGATCAAAATCGGCCCATTATTTTTTGAGTTATCGATATATATATATATATATATATATATATATATATATATATATATATATATATATATATATATATATATATATATATATATATATATATATATATATGGTAATCCTGTATTGTAGACACCTCACTAGTAAACAAACAATTCGGCAGGAATCGGAACGCAGAAGTGGACGCTGGACGATGTGCACTGTTGCCAGATGAGTATTACCAAGGTCATTTTAAATATAGAGGGAAATCAAGGGGTGAACAAATGTTTTTATAATGCAAATAAATTATAATATGGCGTCATCTACATAAATCGATATTTGACATATTTTGCGGAAATCAGTAGGGAAACGGAAATATAAAAAGTTAATTTTCAGCCATGGTGGTCCAGGGGAAAAAACGTAAGCCTCTGGACCCAAGGGTACTGGGTTCAATCCCAGATTTCCCCTCTCCTCCCTTTTTAAGTACATCAGTAACATTAACAGAGGTTGTGCCATTCTGATTGAGCAAGGTAATCTGCACGTTCCGCCCTGCACAGGGGGCGTAATGCCGTCGGTCCCGTGCCCATGCGATGCTGGGCACGTTAAAGACCCAAATTTCCCGGACAGTGAGGTGAATGAATCACTTTAGTAAAGTCAATGAAGCAATTTCCGTTGCGAATTGCCGATGATAAATACAACTGTATATGCTAATAGCCGACGGTATCCAATATATTATTTTTAAAAGTCGCAATGTTTCATGGTAATGAAGCAATTTCTTCCCTTTGAAGTGTTTGTTTATAAAAACATTTGTTCGCTCCTTCATTTCCTTCTATATTTAAAATGACCCTTGGTAATACTCATCTGGCAACAGTGCACATCGTCCAGCGTCCACTTCTGCGTTCCGATTCCACCCGAATTGTTTGTTTACTAGTGAGGTGTCTACAATACCTCATTACCATATATATATATATATATATATATATATATATATATATATATATATATATATATATATATATATATATATATATATATATACATAAACATATATAAATTAAAAGTGACCCTGGATATGGGTTCTAAGGGGCCTAGTTCGAGCTCATTTGAACAAATTTTTTCAAAATTCAAAAGTCGGGATCGCCTCATTAGTGAATTTTTTAAAGAAAATTCACAAAAAATCGCTACCATAATGCACCTGCTGCCTCCAGACTTTACTCTGTTCATATATCACGCCACATGAGAATGGTAAAATAATGTTTTTTCTTTAATGACACCAACCGGGGTCTGATAAAAATAATCAAGATATTTCAATAGTTATGCAAAAAACGTGAAGCACATAACGCAAACTCGTCATAAATACCAGTGTGTAATGTTAACGCCAGTACGTTATAAATATACGTGCAGTCCCTTAGCAAAATATAACCGTTTGTACCTCAACATGAGGAATAATATATTACACTCAACTTATGCGTCTATTTGTAAAACTCGTGTTGTTCTAAACCGTGTAAGGTTTATCTTTCTCAAGTATCTGATCGCAGGCAAATATAAGAAATAGAGATGTATTACACACGGCTAGAATTTGCATAACACAATACATCTTCTTTCCGGTGAAATACTATGAGGGCAATTGAATACATGTTGATAGAATGGTATAAGACAAACTAATGTTTGCAATAACAATAAAGGATCGTCTTCCAGGTGCAGTCTGCGAGCCGAATACTTTCATGGAATCGAAAGGTGCGGGTGCTTTATGGTCGTCGCTTAAGAGATTATAGTCAGAAATCAGAATCGTATGGAGTCTGGGGTTGTCGTAAGACGATACGTTTTGTTTCAAGTTTATAACAATTGTCTTAACAGTACAAGATAAAAATGTCTGCTAACAGAGGAAAACGATATTGGCTTGGTTCACACATGGTGAAAATGACTATCTGTAGGTTTAATCAGTCATAAAGCCGTCTGCCCCATTGTTTGGGTCGATACACAAATTAACTAACGCACTTCTCAAGTTTAGAGGTCGTTATATAGGCTGGCGCATTGAAAACGAAACAGACCGATTTGCATCCAGAGAATTATTTTTTTAAGAAACGCTGAAACAAGTCAATTTTAATAACGGGGGGGGGGTCATATTTTGACATAAAACTCAACTTTGTCGCATCAACCCCTTAAGGGTGGTGATAACAACCCTTATATTTTAAATGGGAAACATGGGTCGAGTTTTACATCATTTGAAAGCTCTTTCTTTTCTGAATTTAGCACACAAATTTTTTTGGAAGTTTTATCAACCCGTTCAAAAATTAATCACAGTTGAAGATGCAAAAACGCACTTAACTCATTCCGATAAGAAATGTGCTGATAGTCAATGTTTTGTTGGTTTGTAAAAAAAATAATTGACTATCAGAACATTTCTTATCGAAATGAGAGAAATACAGTTTATTATTTCAGTTTATCGGTCGGTTTGATACTTGATAGTACTACCGAAAATTAATTTCACAATGGTGTATTCTGTAGAAGAAAGAGTTGAAATAATACTCTTTTTTTCAAAAACAATGACTGTGCCAACCGCAGCGCAAATTTTTTAATGAACGACATCCAAACAGACATGTTAACAAAAAATACATTTTGGAGTTAGTTGCAAAGTTTCGACAAAGTGGTTCAGTAGCCAACAAAAAACGGGATCCTGAACGTGACTTTCCGGTTAGAAATGAGACTACTGAGATTGAAGTTTTAGGACAAATTGCTGCAGACCCAGCTTTGAGCACGAGAAAATTGGCCACTGTTTCAAACTTCAAAAGAAGAACTATTCAGCGAATATTGACGCATCATAAATTTCACCCGTATAAAATTCATCTTGTACAACAACTGAATGTGGATGATTTTGATCGGCGGCTAGAGTTTTGTGAAGTTATGACTGCACGAATAGCTGATAACGGGAACGTTCTGTTCAATATCTGTTTTTCAGACGAGTGTACGTTTTTATTAAACTCTACAGTCAATCGTCATAATTGTCGTTATTGGGCAGATAATAATGAAAGAAATTTTTACGAAGTACACACTCAAACGCCACAGAAATTGAATGTCTGGACTGACATTTTCGAGACCGTTTAATCGGACCAATTTTTCTTGATGGCAATTTGAGTGGCGAAACCTATTTGAAGTTACTAGAAGATATCGTTTACTCTCTACTAATTGACATTGTTAAAAATGTCAAGAAAATCAATTAGTGTTTCAACAAGATGGAGCTCCTCCGCATTTTTCACAACGTGTTAGGGAGTTTTTGAACAAAGAGTTTCCAGGACAATGGATTGGGCGTAGAGGTTCTATTGAGTGGCCCCCTATATCACCGGATTTAACTCCTTTAGACTTCTTTCGATGGGGCCATTTAAAGAGTAGAATTTACGCAACAGAACCGGAGTCTCTGGAAGAATTACGACGACGCATTGTTGAAGAATGCCGTCTAAGAACTCCACAAATCCTCCAGAATGTCAGAGCTCGTTTTGAACAAAATTTGTACTTTTGTATGGAAGCTGGTGGTCAACAATTTAAACACTTACTTAATTGAATAAACATTTTTGAACGTTTGGTTTTGTTTTTTTTAACGAAAAATTGACTAGTTAGTGCATCTCTTATCACAATGAATGAAATACGTTCTTGCAACTCCAACTGTGAATAATTTTTAAACGAGTTGATAAAACTTCCAAAATATTTGTGTGCTGAATTCAGAAAAGAAAGAGCTTTCAAATGATGTAACACTCGATCCATGTTCCCTATTTAAAATACAAGGGTTGTTATCACCACCCTTAAGGGGTTGATGTGACAAAGTAGAGTTTTATGTCAAAACATGTCTCCCTCAATATTAAAATTGACGGATTTCAGCGTTTCTTAAAAAAAGAATTCTCTGGACGCAAATCGGTCTGTTTCGTTTTCAATCCGCCAGCCTGTATAATTGGTGTTAAGGATCGTGTTGCTGAAAAACATAAAAAATTATTACGTTGTTAAGAGACAGATAAGAAGCTCAATTTAGGCAAATAAATATAATTATTATTAAAATAAATTTCGGGACGCAGCAAGTGCGTTATGGTAGCGAACTTTCATTAGATGCTTCAAATTTGCATAACTCAATTTTCTATAAACCTAAAAAATTAAGTTTTGGTATGT
The DNA here is from genome assembly GCA_964006375.1 of Tillus elongatus. Taxonomy (NCBI): domain Eukaryota; kingdom Metazoa; phylum Arthropoda; class Insecta; order Coleoptera; family Cleridae; genus Tillus; species Tillus elongatus. Next base: position 75,969,662 of record OZ023262.1, read on the forward strand.
AGCAAGGTATTTACGAGCGAACTAAATTTCATCAAAATAACTTTGTTATTTTTTGATACAATTTTTTTTTCGGAAAAATTATATATTTTTCTAGAAACGCTGGTCCGATAAGGGTGGCTAACAAACTCATTCAAGCCTTTAATAAAAGAAAGATTCTTGCCGAGTTTTATGAACATCGGTTAATAACTTTTTGAGTTATCGTATGGATACATACATATATATATATATATATATATATATATATATATATATATATATATATATATATATATATATATATATATATATATATATAGGGTTTTACACGATAGCCGTGCATTAGAAGTTTATGAAGTTATTCTAAATTCATTTTATATTCATGGGGAATGCAATCGGATTGTAAGCAGAACATGCAGGATGTTTAACGAGAGGTATCCGACTCTATCGGCAATGACTAGAGGAACATTCGCAAAGATAGAGGAACGATTTAAATTGACTGGAAGTGTCAAAACTACACGACATGATCCAAAGCCAGTAACTGAAAATGAAGATAATGAGATAAACGTTTTGGCTTATTTTCAAGTTTACGCGCGTAGCTCTATTCCTTCAGCTACTCGAGCTTTGGGAATATCAAGTTCATCTGTGCATAGAATATTGAAATCTCCCAAAATGCACCCATATTCAGAAATAGTACTACAAATACTTCGACCTGGTGACCATTTAAAAAGAGTGTAATTTTGCTAACACATGTTTCTGAATATTCAACAAGATGAGAATTTTCTCTCTAAAATTATCTGGACCGACGAATCGAAATTTAGAAGGGAAGGAATTGTGAATACGAGAAATAGTCATTTTTGGGAAAGTGAAAACCCTAATATATTTAGAGAAGAACGTTTTCAAACAAATTTTAGTTTTAATGTGCTTTGCATTATTATGGACAATAAGGTCTCTTATGAAATGTACGAAGAAAATTTAAACGGTGAAAAGTATTTGGAACCATTAAGGGAATCTGTGCGTAATTTTCTGGCGAGGCTACCACTAGATATAAGGCAAAGGTGCTGGTATTAGCTAGATAGTGCGCCCGCCCACTCCACTGGTGAAGTTTACTGGCACTTAACGCAATTATTTCAAGACATATGGATTGGGCCCAACGGTCCTTGGAGATGGCCTCCCCGTTCTCCTGATTTAACGCCTGCCATTTTAACCTAGTTTATATGTAGTAGGAACAATGTACCATATTTATCTATATTGTTGGAAATTGTACACAAATTTTCCAAAAATCAGTTTAAAATATTTCCGAGAAAACCTCCTAGCCAACGAACCGTACATTAAGAGCATATTGAAATTTAAAGCATTTAATGAAAATTCGCAACCTAAACCCACTTACTGCGTCTCGAATTTTCATTACAAACATGCATTATATTTTGATAAAAAGTGCAAAAATGCAAAAAATAAGGTATGTTCGAAGAAAAAAAAAATCACCAACGACTTATCGGCCAGTCTGTGATTGTCAAAATCATTTTATAAGATGCAGCTCAAGACAGGCTATAATTAACGTAAAATATTTTTTCTCATATCTTGTATAATAACAAAGATATTGAGCTTTACCGTAGAAATGCGTTAGCCTGTATATATATATATATATATATATATATATATATATATATATATATATATATATATATATATATATATATATATATATATATATATATATATATATATATATATATATGTAAACAGATAAAAACACAAACTAACCTCGGATATAGATTCTAGGGGGCTTAGTTCGCGCTAATTTGAAAAATCTTTTCAAAATTCGAAAGTCGCGATCACCTCGCTGGTTATTTTTTCTACGAAAATTTACCGAAAGAGCACAAAAAACTTTATGTAGGTAAATTTAACCCATTTATTTAAATTTATAAATTTTGAAAAAAATCAACATAATAATTCTCTAAGTCTTAACCGGTGTATCTGCGTCTTGTGTTACCATTGTGTTCACTCATTGTGTGTCAACACCTGTGCATGTTAAGGATTAAATTAACTAGTAGTCTGTTTACAATAGCTCACTGTATTGCAGAGCTAAGCCTTTAAACAAAGATTTTGAAATTACTGTGTATCCTTCAGAAGCCTTCTTTGGAGCATATTCTACGAATTTTGTGACTGTTTGGCGAGAACAATAAAACAAAAGCATCCATGCTGGTGTTTGACATTTTCTATAGGTAATAATAAAAGTATGGACGCAGCAAGTGCCTTATGGTATTAAATTTTCATAAAAATATTTTTAATAGAAAATATGTCTTTTTTTAAGAAAGCGGGCATCAAATTTGGTTACCAGTATAACCTATATAGTGGAAAGAATGTACTGTGTTTTATCAAAATAACTTTCTTATTTGAAAATGTACACACATTTTCCGAAATTAAACTTAAAATGTTCCCGAAAAAACTGGTTTCCTCGTCAACGAACCTTAGGTTAATGGCAGATTAAGCTGCTGAAATATGAAGCATTTAATGAAAAATCGCTACCATAACGCACTTGCTCCGTCCCGAATTTAATTTCTTACAAACATGCATTATATTTGGATGACGAATGCAAAAATGCAATAACATAAGACGTGTTCGATTAAGAAAACAGAAAATTTGTATCTCTAACGACTTATGGGCCAGCCTGTGATTGTAAAAATAACTTTGAAGATGCAGCTCAATATACCCGATAATTAATGTATACATTTTTCTTTCGTATCTAACGGATAACAACGGATCTATTGAGCTTTACTTTATGAAAATTCGCTTAAAATTATAGATCGTTAAACGATAAAGTTTATAACTAAAACTACTGCCAAAGCAACAGAGAAAGTGTCTATTTGAATAGAATTTTCTGGAGACATTTTAGTAAAATCAAGGACAATGAAGGTTAGAGCTGAAAAACAAGGGTTTGTAAAACACTCTTTTTGTTACATTTTCTCTACATAACCCGTAGATGTTTTAGGTTCTCATCCTAAATCTTGCGAATTTTAACATTTCAAATCGCGCCTTTGATATATATATATATATATATATATATATATATATATATATATATATATATATATATATATATATATATATATATATATATATACATATATATATATATATATATATATATATATATATATATATATATATATATAATATCATCATACCGATAACTCAAAAAATAATGGGCATATTTTGATGGAATTTGCTACGTACCTTTTGTACTTACAATTTTCCGGGAAAATTGTGGGTTTTCTTCCGGAAAATTCTTGTATATCCAAAAATGACGGTGCTATGACCACCAAATTTAGCATATATGTTTCTACTGTAAAACTTGCCCTACGCACCGAAATTTACATCTCGAAGTTAAAAGAAACAAAACTTATAGGCATTTAAAGAAAAAAATGTTGAGTGCCACTGGCGATGAGAGGAAAGCACAAGAACAAAATATTTTGTGTGATTAACAAAACCAATTGGATTTTACATACAACGGTTAAGTTTTCTTGAGGCAAAAAGATCACAAGTAGCAGAATAAATGTTATAAAATTTTTATAATTTTTCTTCTTAAAACATCAAAGTCGCGATTTAAAGCGTCAAAATTTGCATTTTTCAGATAACTAAGCTGAAACAGATACGAATTTTGCAGAATAAATGTTATAATAAGTGTATTTTAGAAAGCCTCAAGTTTCAGCTTCAACCATCATTGTACTTCATTTTACTAAAATAATTTCGGAAAATTCACTTCAAATAGAACCTCTTTCTGATGCTCTGGCAGTAGTTCCAGCTATAGAGTTTATGGTTTAATAGTCTATAGTTTAGCAAATTATCGTAGAAAAAATTCGTTATTGAGAAGACCACGACTTGTGAATTTTAAACAGATTTCTTCAAATGAGCGCGAACTAGAACTCATTAAACCTATATACGGGGTCCGTTTCAGTTTTCGTCTGTTTATACATATACAGGGACGCATTTCCACGGTAAAGTTCAATATATCCGTTATTATACAATATATGAGAAACAATGATATACGTTAATTATAGAGTGGTGTCTCGAGCTGCATCTTATAAACCCATTTTGACAATCACAGGGTGGCCCATAAGTGGTTGGTGATACACACTTTTTTTTTTAATAGAAACCCCTTATGTTATTGGATTTTTGTATTTTCCATTTAATTATAATGCATGTTTGTAAGGAAAAAAAAATGATATCGTTAATCGTTTTTGAGTTATTTCAATTGTTTTGGAACTTTTCATGTTTTCGGTGCATATCACAAATACATATCACAAATTGTGATTCGGCGTTTTTACCAATATAGGAAGCGGAGTCCCATGAAAATGACACATTTACAGAGCTTTTTGTTTGTATTACTCGTCGAAAAAATCGAGCTGTCGAATACAAGTAGTCTCCAATAGTGACTGAATTTGAAAAGTTTTCGCAGAAATGATTTTAGTGTATCCGTAGAAATAATTTTTTGTAAGATTTGTGTATTATGTTGGTAATTATTAATAAATGTTTAGTAAGTAACTGTAAAAAAAAGATGTCGATTATATAATTTTTTGTAACATTACTGAAGGCAACTTCTGTAGAAAAAAATTGTGATTTTTTTTTACAGTTTTGGCCCTAAAGCTGTTTGAGAATAATTATATTTTGGTAGGTGTGATAGTAGCTTGTAGAGGTTCGTTGGCCAGGAAAATCGGATCAGTTTTTTCTGAAACATTTAAAGTTTATTTTCGGAAAATGTTTGCACTTTTTGAAACATCAAAGCTATTTTAATGAAATATGGTACATTTAAAAACAAGACATTTTAACGAAAATTCGCTATCATTACGCACTTGCTGAGTCCAGAGTTTTTTAAATGTAGAGTACTATTACAGTGAACCCTTTTTCTTAACAGTTTCCCTGAAGGCGTACATTCATTGCAGAAATAATTCAAAGCACTCTGTCTTGTGTTTTTTTAAACTTACTTAATTACTCACAGTGGCATCTCTGGTTATCGTTGCCTGGATATCACAGATACCGTTATGATTTTATTTTAGTGTGCAATACTACACAGGTGCTCTAAAAATTGGCGAGTACACTGTAAGGTACAAATTAATAAAAAATTGGTAAAAATCAGATTACCGATTACCTTTATAATTTTCTTTCTGCGCACTTTTTACCATTCCATTCAGAAGAGAGCTACACGTCTCATCGGTGACCCTGCCCTCACCCAAAGGCTGCCATCCCTTGCCCACCGACGTGCCGTTGGTGACCTCTTATAGATATCTGCACGGGCACTGCTCAGAGGAGCTTTCTTCCATCGTTCCTCCACCTGCTGCCCCCAACAGATCTACCAGGGGAACAGAGCGTATGCAGCCTTTTATTGTCGAGGTCACCAGACATATAACATCTTGTTATGCCCGCTCTTTTGTCCCGAGGACTTCCAGGTTGTGGAATTCCTTGCCGGCACATGTTTTTCCTTCCCCCCCCCCAACCTCCAAACCTTCAAGTACAGAATTAACAAGTTGCCTCTTTCCTCCTTGTCGACAACCATGGTACGATAGTATTTAGGCTGTAAGTCCACGTGGTGTGTTGTTGAAATAATAAAAAAGAACATTCTAGATTTAACCTCACTAGGTGACAATTTTAAATATATTTAAGATGTATTGTTAAACATTTCAAAAATGGTAATCTTCCTTGCAGTACCGAACATAAAATTAAATTTTTAAGAGAATGGGTAAAAATCATATTTACTTTGCAACGCCGGTAAAATATAATATAAACAAAATTCAACAAATAAAACTTTGTTGGTATTGTCTATTTTTGTTTAACAAACCGGTCATTATATTCTACAACGCTGGATTTAACTGGAAGACTACTTCTGTTCCTTAAGGTAGTTCTAATGATATATTGCACATGTTAGTCTGGCACTTTTACAAACAAGCTGCCAGATGACAAATGATCGTTTAACGAACTAATGATTTACGTCATTTCCTTCCTAGTTCCACACAGTTACATTAACCTGCCGTATTCTACTCACAAGCCCCCTTTTTTTAACTTCTTACTTTTAGAAAAATTTGATGATAGAAAAACCGGAGAAAGTGTATAACTTGACTATAGGTTAAAACTGCTATTTAATTGATCATCATACCTTAATAATAATTGGTCTAAATGTAACTACCGTAAATCGTAAATGTGTGCTGATTTTATTATGGTTCTAAAATTTTCAGATAGGTATTTTGTTTTCTAGGTCTTATATTCATTCTTACGCAAAAAAGTAGCTTCCGTCTCAAAACCTCAGTACCAAAGTGGATCAACTTTCATCATTTCTACTCGCTTATAAAATTCATTATAACACTTTTATTTCCCAAGAGATTACCAGTAAAAATGTTTTTGGGTTATAATTCTCCCGACAAGCACAATGACTTTGTTTGCAGGTACCTACTTATGTCTATGTACAGTGCGATGATAAGGTTTGGAACATAATTCATAAATGCGTTATTTACTCAAGAAAAGCCTCAGGCAGGTCAATCTCATCATTTCAATTGCCAACTTATAACGTAAAAATGACATTTATGACTTCACCTATTTCCCAATGGTGACATCATCGTAAGTTTTTTTTTTAATGACAACCATATTTTTTATTATTCTTCCATAGACCTGCTTACTACTGAAATGAATATGTAAACAATTGGTACCTGACATGATAACGTTTTATAAAATTGCATTATATACTTTAAAAAATGGAAACGCAAATTTATGAGAAATATTTTTCACCGTTTTTATTTAGGACGAGTTTTCTTTAGAATAGTGGGATTTTCCTTCACTTTACAACACAATTTTTTATTATGCCCAAGGTTGTCATCTAGCTGTCGTGTCTGCAGGCGTATTCCATTGAGTTGTGATGCGGTAGAGTAACCGACCGCCGAGTTTGACGTCACTAGAGGGACTCAGACTCTGATGTCACTAAAGGAACTGATTCAGGAGCTTTATTGTAGAGAAATAAAAGGCATTGACGCGTGTGACATGTCACATATATGTTAAATACATGCGACATGTTACAACTTTTCTAAAGTGTGTGTGTGTGTTGCATCATGGGATGGTTTTGAACGTTTCATTCATCAACCACAGACTTTGTTTTCTAAAGTAATGAACACTTAATTCTAAGATTTTTCGTTGTCATGTAAATATTTGACAGATCGGAAAAAGCTATAATCGGAAACGTCTATTTTTAACAACACTTGTTGTGATAATTTATTGATTATTAGCTGTTTCAGTATCTAGTTATCGGCTTTTTATCTCAGTATAGATTTGGAATTCAGTGAATAAAGACAATAATGTTAAATCATCAATTAATTTCAATTATTACCTGCCGTGTAAATTATATAATAGTTTTAATGGTAAAAGTGTAAAAGTGCTAAAAGTAATCAATTCTAATTATAATTTAACAAAAATGGCACGTTTAGCCGAAAGGGAAAGAACAGGGATATTAATGATGATCACAGATGGCGACAGGCTTAGAAGTCATCAGGAAGCATGCGAGTTATTTAGTGAACAACATCCCGATAGACCGCAAGATCTACAGTAAGTAAATTGGTTGCCAAATTCACAGAAACGGGATGTGTACAAGATATGCCCCGACAAGGTGGACTTCGAGTAAGTGAAATCAGAATGGATATATTACTCACCATTCTACAAGGAAACTAGCCCCAAATAACAACTTAGACCAGTCTTTAATGGTAAAATGATACAAAGAAGAGAAGTATCATCCTTACAAAGTGCAATTCATACACAAGTTAAACGACGATGATTCAGACCTCAGTTTACAGTTTTGTGAAGAACTAATGTTACGCTGCGATGAGGATCCCAATATTCTTAATAACATTATATTCTCTGATAAAGCTACTTTTTTCCTAAATGGGACAGTAAATCGTCACAACTCAAGATATTGGTCACGGGAAAATCCACACTGGACTTAAAGACTCCCATAGTCAACGTCATTGCAAAGTGAATGTATGGATGGAAGTAATCGGGCAGCATTTCATAGGGCCTTACTTTTTTCAAGGAAATCTTACAGCAGTATGTTACCTAAATTTCTTGAGATTGGATTTAATCCCAGCTCTGACAGTAATTTTGCCAAATAATCACGAGGCAGATGTGCCACATCAAGATACTTGGTCTCAGCAAGACGGGGCACCTCCTCACCTTGATGTAGACGGTCGTCAATATCTAGAAGCTACATTTCCTGAAAGATAGATAAGGCGTCGAGGGACAATTCAGTGGCCACCGCATTCCCTAGACCTGACTCACTTGGATTTTTTTAGTGGGGATATTTAAAAATGAAAGTTTAGTTCAACAGAAAAAATAATTTAAACGAACTACAGTTAAGAATTCGCGCTGAGGTGGAGCAAATTATTCCTGAGATTTTTTAGCGTTGTGTACAAAGTGCTTGCACTCGTATCTGTCAATGCCAATTGGTAGGTGGAGAACAATTTGAACATTTGTGATACATTTTGTTTCTTTGGTTCAATAATTATCTCCATTAGACCTATTTTTTAAAGTATATAACGCTATTTTTTTTCCAAAAAAAAAATAATTGTGTCAGGTACCAAACTGTTCATCATAATTTAAGTTTTAAACAGGTCTATGCAAAAACAGCAAAAAAATATGGTTGTTATTTAAAAAATCTATGATGACGTAACCATTCAGAAACAGGTGACGTCATAAATCTAATGTTTAACTCATAAGTTGGCAATTGAAAAGATACAAATAACTTTCACGAGCGTTTTCTGAAGACTTTAAATAACGGATTTATCAATTATGTTCCAAAATGTATCATCACACTGTACATACCCATCTATATAAATAAAAATTAAATGCTGTTCGTTGGTAAGCGCATCACTTGGAAACAGCTGGACCGATTTGGAGGATTTGGTTTTAACAGTGTTCGTAATAGTCTGAAAGTGAGGTTTTTAGTAAAATAAAAATTGGAAAAGCTGCCAGGAAAATTCGGGAAAACAGACAGTGTTTTTTTCTCTGATTTATTTCGCTACATGCGTAAATATCGTTTGACATATTGAAGTTGGGACAGGACAACGGACAACGTGTCAAGTCAGCTAGTTTCTCAATAAATACGAGCGAGTAGGAATGTGACAGGAAATTCGTTCCTTGGATATTAAAAAGATGACGTATCGTATGTATTTTATCAAAACTAACCTAACCCTAGGAGCCTCATCGGTGGTCCAGGGATAAGAATGTGTGCCTCTGAACCAAAGGGTACTGGGTTCCACTCCCAGGGTTTCTCTTTTTTCAGTACAAACTGTAATAAATTAACATCAACTGAGGTTCTGGCACTGTATTTGAGCAAGTTGAATGTCTGCACGTTCCGCCTTTTGGAGGGGGCGTAAAGGTATCGGTCCCGTATCCGATGTTGGGCACGTGAAAGATCCCTACCCTCCTTACAGAAAGGCAGGGGCTCGGCAAAAGTTCCAGGATAGCGCGGTGAATCTGCTCCCTGGCGTCGGTGACTGGCCATAGTCGCGGAAATAGGCCGACGTTAAAGTAAAAAAAAACTCCCATCTACTTTTTATTGCTTTAATGTGCAGGCAGAGTGCGGCCTCAAGAAACACTTTATTAACATGTAACCTTTTGAAAACGCTCCAAAACAGGAAGTGAAACGTCTATACGTTAACAATTTTTTACTTCACTCAACTCGAGACTCGAGTATAGTGGCGAAGTTCGTTGCAAAATCCGGTAAGTGTCTAGTAACTTGGCATATAAGTGATTTTGGTGAAATTTTGCATAATCACGTAATTTTGTGCGTAGATGATAAAAATTACAAAGAAAATTAAGACACAGGCGTATTTTCCGAGATATAGTCTTTTTTTCGACGGCAATTTTCATTATTCATGATCGTGTTTTTCGAATTTTGACATCATATTCATCGCTCATTATCATTCTAAACACAGTATATCACCCAACTGTAATGTACCTGTTTGATATTTTCCGTTCTTTGTACCTAATTTCATCAAAAATGCAGAAAAACGACATGGAAATGCACTTGATTAGCAAATGTCAAATTTAACCAACACGAATTTGCACGAGCGTCTCGCGACATCAGTTAATATGGCTTGTGACAGTAATTAACATAGCTGCGACCTATTCTTTTTTTGCCATTTTAACGCAAATGTCACGAAAGTTTGACATGCATTAATAAGTAAATGTAGTACTCATACCTACGTAGTACTATAAGTAGTATGTATTTATATTTTCCAAATAATTTGATTTTATTTTATACCAAGATGTGTTATTTAAATTCTTTCAATAGAGGGATTTAATGTTTATTGTCATTGGTCTCATGATTTCGCAACATAGCTGTTGGAAAATTGTAAAATGCCCGAAAATAATCGGCCAAAACGAGATATACGTAGTTGTGCTCACATTTTGCCAGCATTTTGTCAATTTGTCTGAATTGGTATAGTCGTAACGAAAATTGGTCGTAGCCGTACCGCAAAATTAGGCTATTTATAAAATGCCTAGGGATTTTACAAGAAGCCGTAAAAACGAAAGCAAACACACCAATTTTCGTTACGACTATACCAATTCAAGCAAATTGACAAAATGCCGGCAAAATCTGAGCACAACTACGTATATATACGCAGTTGTGCTCACATTTTGCCGGAAATTTGTCAAATTTGCCTGAACGAAAATTGATTTGTTTGCTCTCGTTTTCCGGCTTTTTGTAAAATCCCTAGGCATTTTATAAATAGCCTAATTTTGCATTATGGCTACGACATATATATATATATATATATATATATATATATATATATATATATATATATATATATATATATATATATATATATATATATATATATATATATATACACATACATATATTGTGGAACAGCAAGATGGAATAAATTGGGTATATCAATTATTTGCATATTTATAAAAAATCATAAAACACGTCAAGCTAAGTTGAGAGTTGCAACCCCCAAATCTTTAAGTAGGAAATAAAGGCTTGTGATACCTCGTTTCAAATATCTCTTCATTCTCTATTAAAAAATGATATGGTTTTAAAATTTATTGCAAAAATTAAGACAAGAAAACCCAACATTCAACATTCTTCAGAGTGAGCAAAGGTACTTTTGTTTAAAAAACGCCTTAGCAACTTGCTGTTTGACTGCACGACAATAGTTGACAGTTGTTAACTGCAACTCACAAACATGGTTTATTCAATAGAAGTACATAAAATAACAATTCTACAGTTGATTGGTTACGGACATAAAAACAAGATCACACATCGAAGTTGCACGCCTATTTCAAAAAACATTTCCCGATTTGTCGCTTGTAGCCCAAGAGACAATTATTATTAAAACTAAAAAGGAATTTTCGATGAGCAGCTAGCATTAAATCTTGTGGCTGCTTGTCGACTCAAGAGTATGTGGGTTGTTTTCAAACTGAAACATTACGTTCATTTGGTATCATTACTCACTGCATTAGATGTTTCATTTTGTATCTGTCTTACCTTGGGCACGTAAGACAGATACAAAATGAAACATCTAATGCAGTGAGTAATGATACCAAATGAACGTAATGTTTCAGTTTGAAAACAACCCACATACTCTGAATCGACAAGCAGCCACAAGATTTAATGCTAGCTGCTCATAGATTATTAGAATATTAAAAGAAAATAATATACATCTCTGTAAATTAATACATACCCAGGAGCCATAGAAGAGGATTTACTTAAAAGTGCGTCTTTTTGTGAACAAATGATGGAAATATTATGACAAGAATGCTATTAAACTAGAACATGTTTTGTTTTCTGATGAGTGCAGTTCACGGCAATGCTAATCGTCAGAACTGTCACCATTGGTCTGAAGGAAAATCCACACTAAATGCGAGAAGAACATATGCAATCCCTTAAAAGGTCGATGTTTGAGCAGGAATAGTTGGAAACCATGTCATTGATCCCTCCTTCATTGATGGCAATCTGACTGGAGATAATTATTTAGCACTGCATCATGATAATGTCGTACCCACTTTGGCAAACTTATATTTTGATCGAACAAACCCACAAGTTTCAGCGAATGTGATATGGTAACAGCAGGATGGAGCACCAGCATATTACCAAATCAATATCTGGAAGTGCCTCGATTTATATGTGCAAATCAGTGGACATTGAGGCGAGGATCGTTAGAATTGCCATGATCACCTGATCTTACACTATTTAGACTTGGGGACATGTAAAAAGTTTGGCATACGAAGCTTAACCACGAGATTTAACTGACTTAAAAAGAATAATAGCTATTGCGATTAGTTTGGTCACGCCTCAGATGTTGATTAACGTTGTAAGACACTTTTACTTACGATTGGGTTGATGCTAAGACGTTATTAATTTTTTAGTGCAAAGTTCGTCAATATGATCAGTTTATCTTTTTTGCTGTTAATTTTTGGATAGTTATCACGGAGAAAAATTACACAACTTTCCTAGCTTAATTTATTTGTAGGTCCAAATATAAAAATTTTAGCAATAGTGTAGGATTAATTTGGTACCACCTGTAAATATATAAAGTCTGAAACTGATAATGAATTTAGGGGGGCTCATTCGCCCTTACTTGAAGAAATATTTCCAAAATTCGGGATCTCTTTCATAGCGAATTTTTTCTACGAAAGTTCGCTAAAAAATTAAACAGTCTCCAAATATGGGCCATAGGAGAAAAATCTTCTTAAGGTATTTGCAGTCGTGATATCATGACGGTTGATTTTTTAAACGAACATCTTCAAGAAGATTTATCACTAGCAAACTGAATAAACTTTATAAACACTTCCAAACATCTTGAGCATATATACAAGTAGGTACTTAATAAAAGATGAGAGAACTTCCGTGATTTTAAAGAGAAAATCTATTTGCACGCATTAAGCGAGCAGCAAGTATGTGGTTTCCATTTGTCACCGGTTTGAAATATGATAGAAAACGCGTGTCTAGTTAATACTTGCATTAATACTTGACATAATTCCGGTGGCGCCAATATGACAGGTTATTAAACTAACTGAACGTAACGCCTTCCCATCAATGGAATGTCGAGTGTTGTGTATGCAGACACCTGACAAAATCGATAATAAGAACATAATTGTATTATCTATTAACTTTCCTTTTGGATTAGTCTCTTTTTGGTCAGCGACGACGCAATCGAGACAACAATGGATGATTGAATAAATTAAGGTTAGCACTTGAGGTTTGTATTTTTTCCAATCACACGTCCACCGCTTAGGCTTAAAAGCGACTAGAAAATTAATCCACAAAAATATTTTACACATTGTGTCTTACGTAAGCTGCACTTTTCGATTTGCCGTAGGTCGGTTTTAAAAATGTCACTAATAACATGCTGCCTACGTTTTTAAGATTTTTGTACTGCTACTTTTAGTCTACGGAAAGTGCCATTAGAATTTCAATTTTAAATATTAACACATTGTATACACATATATGTTATGCCACTGCATGGCTCAATTCTGCAAAGGACTCAAAGCTAACGGGGAACTCTGGGAATCAAGCCCAGTTCCTTGTGCCCAGAGGCACAAGTTCTCATCACTGGGCCACCGAGGCTCTAATAAATATATAAATTCACATTTATTTATTTCTGTTCCAGATTATACATTATCTCTTAGATGGAAGCACAAGCTTGTATATGTAAATATAATTTTAATTTAAAGTTTCTTCCAAATTATTGTTAAATGGCAAATCCATCTTAAAATTCCACTTTGAAATTTTGATTCAACCTTGCTGTACTCGGAATTTTACCCAGCGCAAATACTGCAGTGGCCACTTTTTGTATGAAGCTCTGCTTCAAAACATAGTCGGTAATCATAATTATTGTAAGATTTGATCTTATTTCCTGAAAAATTAAACTTTGCACTGTCATATAATTTATTTTTATTCGTAAAAATTGTCATGTCCACAATATTTTTAATCGATTTTTTGTACCATATTGTACACGCATTCGACCAGGTCTGGCACGCAGCGCTGCTTAATAAACTTCCGGCCTATGGCCTACCACAAAAACTCTGTACGTGAACAGCAAATTTCCTCTCCAACCGGAGCATTTCTGTTGTCGCGAATGGCCATCCTCTAAACTGTATCCAATTAATGCAGCAGCCCCTCAAGGTTCAGCTTTAGCCCCTACTTTGTTTCTTCTCCACATCAATGACCTCCTTTCTAGCACATCCTATCCAGTTCACAGTTACGCGGACGACAGCACCCTCCACTCAAATATACAATTTTCTAAGCCTGTCTCTTTAGCCCAATTAGATGAGGATCGCAGACTCATGGAGAGTTGTGTCTCTGTGGATCTCCAAAAAATGTTACACTAGGGAAGTAGAAATCTTGTACAATTCAACTCCACCAAATCTCAGTCTTGCTTTTTATCTCATAAGAGATACACCAGCCCTAGACCTCTCACAATGAACAACCAAGTTATTCAAAGTAATGAGTCCTTTTCACTTGTTGGCATTTCTATGGATCGAAATCTCAATTGGCATCAACATGTTACATCAATTGCAGAAGCGGCTACTAAGAAATTAGGTTTCCTCTTCCGGACTCGCAAATACTTTTCACCAGCTAATCTCTCTACCTTATATACTTTACAAATAAGGCCAAACCTCGAATACGGCTCCTACATCTGTGGTGCCGCTGCCGCTTCTACACTCGCTATCCTGGACTTCATTCAGAAGAGAGCTATACGTCTAATCTGTGACCCTGCCCTCACCTAAAGGCTGCCATCCCTTGCCGACCGACGTGTCGTTGGTGACCTATCTCTCTTTTATAGATACCTGCACGGGCACTGCTCAGAAGAGCTTTCTTCCATAGTTCCTCCACCTGCTGCGCCCAACAGATCTACCAGGGAAACAGAGCGAATACACCGTTTTACTGTCCAGGTCACCAGACATAGAACATCTTGTTATGCCCGCTCTTTTGTCCCGAGGACTTTCATGTTGTGGAATTCCTTGCCGGCACATGTTTTTCCTTCTCCTCTGAACCTCCAAACCTACAAGTCCGGAATTAACAAATTGCCTCTTTCCTCCTTGTCGACACCCACGGTACGATAGTATTTAGGCAGTAAGCCCTCGTGATGTGTTGTTAATATATATATATATATATATATATATATATATATATATATATATATATATATATATATATATATATATATATAAACACTCCTACATGAATTATTGTATATTTATATTTTATATATTGCTAAAGCTTTCAAAAGAAAAAAAAAAGTTTTCTTCTATTTGTGACTAGAGGATTCCCAGGAATCTATAACATTTTATTATACATATACATATACATATATATATATATATATATATATATATATATATATATATATATATATATATATATCTTTCATATTCACGTGTTCACTTACAAAAAATACACTTTAACAGGATTACTACAATCCTTTACAATTTGGTAAAAACCTATACTAATATTCATTGACTATAAACAAGAATAGCACGTAAGTTCAGAAGAAATTGTCTGTGCTGATATCACACAGAGCTTACGGACGGACACCTGTTTCAGGATATATTAGGCTCGAGTGCTTCAACTTTCCAATGTGATCCCAATCATTGACCATTAGATAAATTTTGCATCAGCCCACGATAAAAGTCTCCTCCCCCTTCATCACAATATTAGAGACAATATCCGACATTTAGAAAATATTCTAAAATGCTTATCTTACTTATCTATATCGAGAAACAAAATAATACATACACACAAAAAATATTTACATATTTATTTATAGCTCTCATACGCACGCTCGCTTGCACGCTTACCGACACATACGAATATGCATGCATGCATGCACACGTCCATGCAGACTACCCTAATATATACACTTGATCAACGCACCTTTTTCTTTTTTCCTAAATAATTTGTTCAAACGTCACAATGGTCTTAATTACATCACCTAAAAGTTTTTTTCACAATTTACAATTAACTTTCAATCTTTTTATATCTGGTGGCACAAGATTTGCGCCAAGGTATGCTAAATAACGCTGTGTTTTTTCTACACGACGCAGCAACCAGAAAATCACCCATTTTACTCCTTGTCTGGTAATCATGACACATCAAATTCTGTAGGCTTACAGTAGTGCGCGTATATTGTATGACTGCCATTATGTACAAGCCAATGATATTAAGTATATTAGTTGACTGGTTATACAGTTAGTTGTTAAAATATGTTATTTCTTTATTTAATATTGCCCTAATTATAAAGTTCTGAGTGATGCGTAGAGGATTCAAGTAGGTTTCATATGCCGATCCCCAGCACGATATTCCATACCTTAAAATGGACCGAACCAGACAAGATCCAACGTAATATATAGAAAATATGTTCGAATTTCCTAAGCCTTTGGTTAAGGTCTGACGATGATAATTCAAAATCAAATGTTGATCTATCATTATCTCAAGATATTTTACGCTAGTTTCGCACATGACTACTTTCTCCTACATTTCGCGCCCGAAGATCAGGGGGACTACGGGGGAAAGCCACCCTCGTTGGTGAAAAAGTGATCATTTTTGTTTTCTTAACGCTCAAAACTTATATTATTAGAAGCCAGAGACGCAACAAGATCTTGAATTAGTTTACAAATATACTCGATAGTTTAGGTCCAGGTATTTGCATCTCATATCATAACTATGGCATTTGTATAAGCTACAAGCTGGCTGCTGCTCTCACACTGCTCTAAGGATGCCATTTATAGAAACCAAAAATACTACAGGACCTGATATAGATCTCTCAGGGAAGCCCATATTTTACTACCCGTGAAATACTTAAAAATATTACCTATTCTTACTACCTGCTACCCTTCATACAAGTAGTTCCTAAATAATGTCTGACTTACAGCCCTTACACCCATCGAGTTTAGCTTCTGTAGCAAGATGTCATAATTGACCATATCAAAAAATGTACGAAGGTCTAAAAATACCTTAACTGTTTTAAATTTTTTATCAAAATTAGACAAAACCTTCCAGCAAAGTTTATGCATTTTCAGTAGAATAGTTCTCCCTAAATCCAAACTGATTAATAGATATTAAATTATGTTTATTCAAATATTCAGTAAGTCACACATAAAGAGCTGTTTCAAATATCTTGGATAATGTGTTAAGTACGCTTATGGCACTAAGTGAAGATTGTAACCTGTGATGAGCACTTATAAGCACACTTGGAGAACCCAAATCGCCACAACACATTAAAAAAAAACCTGACGATCGTTTCACTAACCAAGTGAGCGTTATCGGAGGATGCATAATTCTAAATATCTTCTATCCACAACTCTATTCATATTCTTTTGCAAGTAGTCGGTCACTAACAATTCAGTGAGGTTCAACGACACGAAAATTAACATATTTCGTTTGGTTTAAATATATGAATCCTTTTATTATCCAGCAGACGTGCTTCTGCCGGTATTTTTTGTAAATCTATCAACAGACAACCGATGGGCGGTGGAACCAGATTCATACACTTTTATAACTACTATATTTAGCAATATATGTATATGTATATATATATATATATATATATATATATATATATATATATATATATATATATATATATATATTCCTAAATACAGTTATACTAAAAATTGTATGAATCTGGCTCCGCCTCTTTTGAGTAGTCTATTGATAGTTTATTTTACAAGAAATACCGGCAAAAGTATCTGCGATAGATAATAAAATAATTCAGATGTGTTGTGGTGATTTGGGTTTTCCAGGTGTCCTTATATGTAAGCTTATGTGTCGGTAATTTGTAGGATCCAGTCGGCTTCCTGTCTTAAATATGAGTAAAACTACGGGTATCTTAAGCTGTCCAGGTACCGCACCTGTTTCCAAAATTCTATTAATTATGTGAACAATTGGCTTAACTTAAAGAAGATGACGCACCTGAAAAACCCTCTCAGTTAGTTCGTCTATACGCGGTGCAGATCTTGTTTGGAAATTACCGATTATAGCATATATACATATATATATATATATATATATATATATATATATATATATATATATATATATATATATATATATATATATATATATATATAGAGAGAGAGAGAGAGCAAATTTGCAGATTAACTCCCAAACGCTTTTCAAAAAACTGTTTTTAGAAACCTGCCTAGGGCCCCCTGGATGAACAAACCACAAGAAAAATTTCCTCTTCACACACTCAAGGAAGTTACGGGACCAGGAGTAAATAGGGGTGCTGGGTGGGGTAGGTAGTACAAAGGAAATATGAGCAGAAAATGCGAAGAAAACGGGTTTGAAGGCTGTCTTTTTCACATCTTGAAGCCATATCCTCCTTAAACCCTGGCTACCCCGCACAGTACCCCTATTCCCCAGGTCCCGTAACTTGCTTGGGGGGTATGAACAAGAAATTTTTCTTGTGGTTTGTGCAACGAGGGTGGCTGTATGCACGCGAGAGGGGAAGGAAAATCCCCACGACGAAGCACCCAGCCCCCTGTCATCAGATGTACCGGAGGGGGTGTGCTTCGTCGTAGGCATTTTTCTTGCCCTTCGCATGCATACAACCACCCTCGTTGCATAAACCACATCAAAGATTTACCATATATATATATATATATATATATATATATATATATATATATATATATATATATATATATATATATATATATAACACAAAATTAAATAAAAAATCTAAACCGTTTTCAAAATAGGCACTAAAATACGAAAAATAACTGGATTACAGGTTTCATTCAAAATACAAACATTAATTTAAATGAAATATTATTATTATTATTTGTGCTACCTACTTATCTGTTTGAAGCCTCTTCTAAGACAATTAGGTAGTAGGTAGGTAGGCTAGGTAAACTCCTGCCACATTGCATATTTAGTCAATGCATGAAAATTATAATCCGTTATTATTTAAGCTGTTTACATCGCTAAGTTAAATAATTCCAATCTAACCTTTTCCAGAACTTTTCCTTAACTGAACGTAAAAAATGCGTACCGTCGACCCAACCTTGGCGCTCAATTTTTTCAAAATTTAAATCCTACAAACTTATCACGTAATTTTGGTGAGATATACGATACAAGATAAAAATTGTAGGATAACCTAGACATTCAAATGTACAGTAATTACTTAATCATTTCCTTTGCATTATAATCAATATTATTGTTAGTTTACATATTTGTCTTTAAATCTAAAAAGTATGTAGTTTTTTAGGCACGGGACAAGACTCTAACGTTTAAAAAATAATTCATACTACCCTATCGTACTTTTAGATCGGGAAATTTGCATATATTTTGTTAAAGAACGTATAAACTCCTATGTTATTCTAAAAGTTGAATTAAGCTCTACTCACCAAATTCTGCAATCTACAAGAATACAGAGTAATTAATTTTCTGATTTAGCCACTATAAAAGTAATATGTAATGCCCGCAGTTATATGCGCAAGTTCGCAAGTATGTAGACAATTAGACATTGCTTTTATACCTAAACGATCAAGAAACACTTGAGACTTACTGTTCTTATTGCACTCCATCACTTGTAGAAACGCACACACTAGCAAAACACGTAACATAATTTGCACATTATTATAATAAAATAACTCTCATGAGGAGACCACACATAAAAATAATAAACACAGGTAACCACTTCACCGGCAATTAATAACAACAACACGCACGACAGAAAATACCTATACGAAGTATTCGATGGGTTCTGCAAAGCAAAGCACCAACATGCTACTATATGTTCTTAGTCTTGTCCTTACACTTCAAGCAAGCCTGAGCTCTTTACAAACACTGGAGCCTGGGGGGCAACAGCCTTATTCCTTGTATTGGTTAATAAATGCAGTTGAAGAGTGGTCACTGGTCGGGGGTGCAAGCCGTATTTATCGCACACAATGGTCGCCTGCTTCTTTGAAGGGATCACAAGAAAGCTCAGGCAGGTCAGCTGACAGATAACAATAAGAAGCGTGAATATCGGCAAGTGCATTGTTATTATTAGTTATCGGAAGGTGGATCTGCTTACAAACGCTCTTGTTCTTTTATCTACGGTTTAAAATTAACGGTCTTTTTAGAGGTGTAATAAAATTCGTTTTATACATTGAAAATATTATCAGGAGGTAGGTACTAAAATTGTTTTAACACTTTAGTAATTGTCTTATCTTAAGGGAAGTGCGAAGACATGGTTTATCAGGCAAACAGGACCGCAGAAAATGTCACAAAAAAATCGATGTTTGTTATTACAACAAACCCAGTTGAATTTACTAAAATAATTATCTCACACGCTCTCTAATAAATATAGGGTGGCGCATTGAAAACGAAACAGACCGATTTGCGTCCAGAGAAATTTGTTTTTAAGAAACGCTGAAACAAGTCAATTTTAATATTGAGGGGGACATGTTTTGACATAAAACTCAACTTCGTCACATCAACCGCTTAAGGGTGGTGATAGCAACCCTTATATTTTAAATAGGGTACATGGGTCGAGTGTTACATCATTTGAAAGCTCTTTCTTTTCTAAATTCAGCACACTAATTTTTTTTGGAACTTTTATCAACTCGTTTAAAAACTATTCACAGTTGAACATACAAAAACGCATTTCACTCATTCCGATAAGAAATGTGCTGATAGTCAATGTTTTGTTGGTTTGTAAACAAAAAATTGACTATCAGAACATTTCTTATCGGAATGAGAGAAATGCGGTTTATTATTTCAGTTTATGGGTCGGTTTGATACTTGATAGTACTACCGAAAATTAATTTCACAATGGTGTATTTATAGAAGAAAGAGTTGAAATAATTTCACTTTTTTTTTTTAAAAACGATAACTGTGCCAACCGTACCGCAAATTTGTTTAATGAACGACATCCGACCAGACATGTTAACAGAAAATACATTTTGGAGTTAGTTGCAAAGTTTCGACAAAGTGGTTCAGTAGCTAACAAAAAACGGGATCCTGAACGTGAATGTCCGGTTAGAAATGAGACTACTGAGATTGAAGTTTTAGGACAAATTGCTGCAGACCCAACTTTGAGCACGAGAAAATTGGCCACTGTTTCAAACATCAAAAGAAGAACTATTCAGCGAATATTGAAGCATCATAACTTTCACCCGTATAAAATTCATCTTGTACAACAACTGAATGAAGATGATTTTGATCGGCGGCTGGAGTTTTGTGAAGTTATGACTGCACGAATAGCTGATAACGGGAACTTTCTGTTCAATATCTGTTTTTCAGACGAGTGTACGTTTTTATTAAATTCTACAGTCAATCGTCATAATTGTCGTTATTAGGCAGATAATAATCCAAGAAATTTTCACGAAGTCCACACTCAAACTCCACAGAAATGGAATGTCTGGACTGGCATTTTTGGAGACCGTTTAATCGGACCAATTTTTCTTGATGGCAATTTGAGTAGCGAAACGTATTTGAAGTTACTAGAAGATATCGTTTACCCTCTACTAATTAACATTGTTGAAAATGATTTTTCATAACGTGTTAGGGAGTTTTTGAACAGAGAGTTTCCAGAGCATTGAATTGGACGTAGAGGTGCTATTGAGTAGTCTCTAGATCACCGGATTTAACTCCTTTAGACTTCTTTCTATGGGTAAAAGAGTAGAATTTTCGCAACAGAACCGGAGTCTTTGGAAGAATTACGATGACGCATTGTAGAAGAATGCCGTCTAATTACTCCACAAATGCTCCAGAATGTCAGAGCTCGTTTTGAACAAAATTTGTACTTTTGTATGGAAGCTGGTGGTCAACAATTTGAACACTTACTTAACTAAATAAATATTTTTGAACGTTTGGTTTTGTTTTTTAGTTTTTTTAACGAAAAATTGACTAATTAGTGCACTTCTTATCACAATGAATGAAAAAACGTTCTTGCAATTCCAACTGTGAATAATTTTTAAACGAGTTGATAAAACTTTCAAAAAATTAGTGTGGTGAATTCAGAAAAGAAAGAGCTTTTAAATGATGTAACGCTCGACCCATGTTCCCTATTTAAAATATAAGGGTTGTTATCACCACCCTTAAGGGGTTGATGTGACGAAGTTGAGTTTTATGTAGAAACATGGCCCTCTCAATATTAAAATTGACGTGTTTCAGCGTTTCTTAACAAAACAAATTTCTCTGGATGCAAATCGGTCTGTTTCGTTTTCAATGCGCCACCCTATATTTATTAGAGAACGTGTGAGATAATTATTTTAGTAAATTCAACTCGGTATGTTGTAATAACAAACATCGATTTTTGTCCCCCTCAATATTAAAATTGCCGTGTTTCAGCGTTTCTTAAAAAAAAATTCCCTGGACGCAAATCGGTCTGTCTCGTTTCCAATGCGTCAGCCTGTATAAGCGTTTAAAAGTCGGGATGCATGCGTTATAGTAGTGATTTTGTAATAATTAACTGTAAGTGAAGGGATCTGCAAAAAATGGAAGTCGTACCGACAAGAGTCAGCAAAAGTATTTTAAAGCAGAAGCGCCCTGAAAGTTTTATACATTTATATTAGGCATTACTAAATTATTGTCCCCCTCACATACACAAGCGAAAGATTTTTTGTACAATACATTGTACTATATGAAAAATGAACAATAATATACATAACGCAACTTACTTTGTCTCCTTAGCGTAATTTGGACCCGTCTTAAAGTATTTATCTTACATTAAAATAGCTGCTTTTTATAACCAATTCACTCTAAAGCATCCGAATTTTCGAGAAAATATTTTTCAATTTTTTAATGGTAAATTTTGACTCTCAGAACTTCGCCTCCGTGTTTTTTTTTTCAGTGTAATATAAAAAAATGTTCGGAACGCAGCAAGTGCATTGTAGTAGTGAATTTTCATAAGAATTATACACTATTAGCAATATTATTAAAACTAATTTAAATTTAAATCGACCTGGGAGACCAGTTTTAGAGGTCCCAGTTAGCGACTATTTGAAAAAGATTCTATTTTCTATGGAGGTAAAAAATTATAATTTGGTAAAGATATATGTAAGTACTGCAAGTCTCTTTATAAAAATTGTGCTACAAATTTCATTAAAGTCACAAAAGTTTTCTAGAAAAAAAAATATTTACAAAGGGAATGTATCTGTCAAATCATATGTATGGCAGGTATTTTCCATTTACTTGCTTGGATGGTTTTGTTATAGTCATCCCAATCGAACTAGTTTTTGTAAACAAAATAACAAAAAAGGTTTTTTAAAACAAACTAGTAGTTATTGGCGAAGCTCATTATAATATTTTTCTTTAATTTAGTATCCACGCTGCTTTAACATGGGTGTTACTATGGTTCAAGATTGAAGATTCCAGCTTAACAGGAAATTGAGTTATCGGATTTCAAATATTTTTACAAAAATTCTCTACCATAATGTATTTGCTGCATCCAAACCTTTCCAACACTTATTTACTGTTGCTGTATCCACATTTTTTGAAAATGGTGAAATATTGTAGCCTTCTATGTAAGACTGAGAATCAACGCAACCTAAATTTCATTTTGGGAAAAATATTTTAAACAAATGAAATGGGGTAACAATTTAAACATAAATTGAAAATCTTGGTTCGCTGCTTTGTCGCAGGTGTTCCTCTTCCCCTTCTCCATGCCTACAACTACCCTAAATGCATAAACAAGGAAAACAAGAAAAGTTTCTTGGGAACAACCCGCAAGAAAGTTACGGGACCTGCGGTGAATATAGGGATTCTGGGCGGGATAAACAGAATTTTAAAAGGTATAGCTGCAAAATGGGATAAAGGCAGCTTATAGAGGTTTAGCTAAGCTGTTTTTTGCACTTTCCACTCACATCTCGTTTTTATATTCTTGCCCGCCCAGCACCTTTATTCACTCCTGGTCCCGTAACCTTCTTGGGGACTGTTTGCAAAAAATATTTCTTGTGGTTTGTGCACCCAGAAGGAGATATAAGCATGTTTCTAATTTTTCTAAGAAGCCCCTGTGTGCTAATCTGCAAATTTACCGAACAGTAAATTTTTATTTACAAAACAAATGTAGCTGCCAAATTATAAACGTGGCAGGTATTTTTCATTGTTAGTCGCTCGGATGGTCCGTTTTAGTCAACTCAATGGAACTAGTTTCTGCAAACCAAATAACAAGAATCGTTTTCTAAAACAAATTTGTCGTTGCCTGTGAAGCTCATTGTGTTATTTTTTAAATTTAGTACCCACGTTGCTTTTATATAGGTCTTAGTGTTCATCAGAACTAAAGATTCTGGGTTAATGGGAAATTGAATTATCACGATTTGGAATATTTTTAATAAAATTCGCTACCATAACGCACTTGCGGCACCTAAACTCTTTTTAACACATTTTACTATTGTTGTATCTATACTTTTTGAAAATGATATAAATAAATATAAACAGTACAAAATTTGGAAGCAAAATTTTATAGGTATACTTTAAACTACTGCATGATATTAATGTAGTTTCATTTACTTCAAATTTTCCATATACGAGATGAATGGTAAATAAAAACTACAAGTAAACAATAAGTACCTTATTCTAAGATTCTAAGGTATTAGCGGCAGCTGATTCGATTTCGAGGTTACCTTCTTCTTCTTCTTTGTTGATGACGTCTGTAAACAAAGAAGGAGATAACTTCAAATTCGACCCGCCCCCCCCCCGCTGTTAGTTTTTTTTGTTCCCTCAGGGCTTGTCCGCGGCCTTGCCGCCCCGATAGCACCGCTGTTAGTTGGCAAAGAACAAATGACAAATAGGTAATTGGTGTTGTCAGATTTAACGAAGAGAGCAAGATGGCTGTCAAATAAGTTTTCTGATATTGAGTTGTGTATCTTGAAAAATGTAGCAAATGGCAACCCCGCTGTTTGTTTATTGTGACAAATTTTTATAGCCTGTTCGTTTGCATTTTGATTTGAAGCATTTTTTTGCAATAGCAGAGTAGCCCTGATGTATCTGTCTGACCTTGGCTAACATTATAGGCACCCATTCAGAGGTAATTTCATGTTATATCGTAAATTATTTATTTTTTATTTGGTTATAACTCAAAATTTACTAAACCAATTAAGGTAAAATTTGGTAGAGAGGACCACTTTTACGATATCTACATGCGTGTGAACTTTTAGTTTCATAGTGTTAGTAATTTAATTTTTTTCTAAATGTATTTGAGTTTCAAAACTGTTTAACGAACTGATCAAATCTATTAAAAAAATGAAGACAATTGCCAAATTTAGTTTCGATTGGTGCAGTATTTTTTGAGTTATCGGTTGGATACATACATATATACAGGATGTTTCAAAAATGATGGTCTATGTTACAGGTGCACATTCAGCACAAAAAATAAGACTATTTTTTCATATAAACATGGGTCCGAAAATGCTTAGTTTTTTAAATACAGCGTGTTTTTGTCAGTTTTTCACGAATAAATCTGAGTCAAATTAAAATTTTGGCGTAAAAGTTGGCATGCGGGGGTTTTTTAGGGCAAGAAATTTAAATGTGTTATTGTTAATAACACTGCTGGTAGAGGGCGCCACCTGTAAGACTATGCTTGCATTCAATTGGCTATAATGTTTTGACACCCAGTAATATCGACCTACCGTATAGCTACATTGCAGCCCTTAGCAATTGTAAGTAAAAAATATATCTTTGATCCAAATCTCCCACACACCATTTTCGAGATATTTCAATTTTTATATGTCGATGTCGCTCAAAAATTAATTTTTCTCTAGTAATTAATTGTATTGTTTGCAAATTTTAACAACAAATAAAACAACAAATAAAAAAGTTTATAACATTTTATGATACCTGACTACAATAAATGTTCAAAATGGCCAACCTCCACTTCAATACACTTTCGTATTCGGCGAAGCATACAACGTCGTACTCTGTGAAATATTTCTGGTGTCTTTCTAATTTGTTCGCATCCAAGTACAATTATTTGCTGCAGATCATCAACATCTTCAACATTTGCTTAGCAAGCAATACTTTTGAGATGCCCCCATAAATAAAAGTCCATAGGATTTAAATCAGGGAATCGAGCCGGCAATGGCTGAGGTCCACCGCGTCCGATCTATCTGCGTCCAAAATTGCTTAGGTAACTTCTGACATTTGGGGCGAAATGTGGGGGGGCTCCGTCATGCATAAACCACAGGTTATGTCTTATGTCAAGAGGTACATCTTGTAATAACCCATTTAGTTGGTTTTGCAGGAATTCAAGATAAGTTGTAGCATTAAGTATGTGAGGTAAAAAAATGGTCCTATCAAATTACACCCTACAATTCCTGCCCATACATTTAAGGAAAATTGCTGTTGATGATGCCTTTCAAAAACTGCGTGGGGATTTTCGTCCGCTCAAATATGGCTGTTACGAAAATTGACGATCCCGTCGCGCCTAAATCTAGACTCGTCAGTGAACAATACACAATTCAACAAGTTCTCTACATTATTATGTTGAAGAAACCATTGGCAAAATTGTAGGCGAGGTATAAAATATCTTTCAGGCGATAGTGCCTGCACACGTCGGATGTGATATGGACGCAATTGTAGCTCGTGAAGAACTCGCCATATCGTTGCATTGGATGTTTCCAGTTGATTGGCCATTTTCCTAGTACTTGTTTTTGGAATTTGTTCAATTTCATCCAGAACAGCCTCTTCAAAATCATGATTTCGTGCACTTCGTGGTCTGCCTCGACCAGCAGTAACTTTATTAAGGGTACCTGGTAAAAAAATATATATTTGAAAGAGTCAGATCGATGTATTAGATAATGTAAGTATCTACCTGTTTCTCGCAGACGGATGTAAATCCGCTGAAACATCCTTCTGTCTGGAATTCTCCTATTTGGGAAGGCTTCTTCATACAGTCGTTTCGCCTCATAACGGTTACCAAAAGCCCGGGAATACATAACATACATGTCTGTTAGTTTATTGCTGGTAAAGACTTCTATATTTAATTAGAAAAATTACGGACAATAAAATTAATTACTTAAAACCTCTACGTATCTCGTACCCGCAATATTGTATAAGAGTAATCTAACTTTTTCTTATATTCATAGAATGGGATGTATTCTATTCCGTTATATCCTGCTTATCTATTTTTAATTGTGTCAATTAGACTACACAGGGGTTTGTTGACACGAGAACTTGAATTTAAAACAAATGTTTTCCGCTGGTGCAGTTTTAAAATAAATTTTGATTAATAAAAGTGGAACAATGAACACCACAGAATCTTTTTGCTTTAGTTATTGGTCACCATTATATTTTATTAATTACAAAAAACTTAACACGAACTTATCCTACATATTTGTAAAAATACCTTGGTATTCCCTGGACAATAATAATGAAACAAAATATATTTAGCACGTGTACGTTATTATTATTACTTATCTTATTACTATACGTCATCTACGATTCCATCCCCTACCACGCTAAATATAAATATAATATACCCTTCTTAATGTGAAAACGTAATCGGATGATCATTCCGGATATTTTTTTATATGAATCCGTATCATCCGAATATTTACAATGCTAGTATTGACAATTAGCATAAGTGGAGTCGATTTCCATACGCAGAGCGCGAGCGTACACGCTTCTCTGTGACAAATAGCTACGTGTGGTCAGATTAAACTAGAAGAGAGCGAGAGAGAGATAGAGAGAAAGAGAGAGGTGGCTTTTAATTGTAAATACCGTGAACGTGAAGAATGGGAAGTTTAATGTTTATACATAATGAAACATCGTTCTAGATTGCTTTTAAACTAATTGAATCGCTGTCATTAAATTTTTTATTTATTAGTATAAATTCGCATGCTAATCTTTAGCGCTTTTGGACGCAAACTATCTATAAAATTTCGTGTTAACTAGAGTCGTCGTGACAATATACTACCTGGTCCTGCACCGAAATGGCGTCCCTGTCGTATCTCACAATGTCTGAGCTTTTGCAATAACTTCCAATGTTTAGATATTTATCTACGTTTTATTTAAATAGCACATCAGTACAAACAACGTCATCTGTCTTGCCAACATTCTAGATATTGGATTACAGAATCTGAAGTGATGTCGAGGATTATTTAATTATTAATTTCGAATAACTTTATCTTCCTTTGATCAAACGACTTGAAAATTGGTACACAGCCACAACTGCCTATGTTCTTTTTTTTTAAATTTTAACAACACATTGCGAGGGCTTACAGCCTAAATACTATCGTACCGTGGGTGTTGACAAGGAGGAAAGAGCCAACTTGTTAATTCTGGACTTGAAGGTTTGGAGGTTCGGAGCATAAGGAAAAACATGTGCCGGCAAGGAATTCCACAACTTGGAAGTCCTCGGGACAAAAGAGCGGGCATAACAAGATGTTCTATGTCTGGTGACCTGGATAGTAAAAGGGTACATTCGCTATGTTCCCCTGGTAGATCTGTTGGGGGCAGCAGGTGGAGGAACTATGGAAGAAAGCACCTCTGAGCAGAGCCTGTGCAGATATCTATAAAAGAGAGAAAGGTCACCAACGGCACGTCGGTGGGCAAGGGATGGCAGCCTTTGGGTGAGGGTAGGGTCACCGATGAGACGTATAGCTCTCTTTTGAATGGAGTCCAGGATAGCGAGTGTAGAAGCGGCAGCTGCACCCCAGATGTGGGAGCAGTATTCGAGGTTTGGCCTTATTTGTGAAGTATATAAGGTATAGAGATTAGCTGGTGAAAAGTATTTGCGAGCCCGGAAGAGGAAACCTAATTTCTTAGCAGCCGCTTCTGCAATTGATGTGACATGTTGGTGTAAATTGAGATTTCGATCCACAGAAATGCCAACAAGTGAAAAGGACTCATTACTTTGAATAATTTGGTTGTTTATTGTAATGGGTCTAGGGCCGGTGTATCTCTTATGAGAAAGAAAGCAAGACTGAGATTTGGTGGGGTTGAATTGTACAAGATTTCCACTTCCCCAGTCTAATATTTTTTGGAGATCCACGGAGACAGAACCCTCCATGAGTCTGCGATCCTCATCTAATTGGGCTAAAAAGACAGGCTTAGAATATTGTATATTTGAGTGGAGGGTGCTGTCGTCCGCGTAACTGTGAACTGGGTTGGATGTGCTAGAGAGGAGGTCATTGATGTGGAGAAGCAACAAAGTAGGGGCTAAAGCTGAACCTTGAGGAACCCCTGCATTGATTGGATACAGTTTAGAGGAATGGCCATCCACAACAACAGAGATGCTCCTGTTGGAGAGAAAATTTGCTGTCCAGGTACAAAGTTTTGGCGGTAGGCCATAGGCCGGAAGTTTATTAAGCAGCGCTGCGTGCCAGACCTGGTCGAATGCTTTGGATATGTCTAGAGCAACAATCTGAGATTTACCGTGTAGTTCCATAGACTTGTTCCAAGAATGGGTGACAAAGGAAAGGAGGTCGGCAGTCGATCTGCGCTGACAGAATCCATACTGTCTGTCGTGGATTAGACTGTGTTTTTCAAGAAATTTAAGTAATTCGGTGTTATATACTTTTCCATCACTTTGGAGACGACTAAAAGGAGATAAATAGGCCTGTAGTTACTAGGAAGCGCTTTGGATCCTTTCTTGGGGATGGGTTGTACTCGAGCAGTTTTCCAGTTACTAGGGAATATGCCTTTATTGTAAGATATCTGAAACAGACGAGTCAGGACAGGAGTAAGTTCTGGTGCGCAATTTTTGAGAACAATTGCTGGGATCTCGTCAAGGCCAGAGGCTTTCCTGGTATTAAGAGAAGAGAGCATCTTTCGTACCTTTTTAGTTTTGAAAATGATATCCGTCATTTTATGTGCGACATTGGGGACTGTTGGTGGTTGAACATTTGGCGGTGGGTTGAGAGTAGAATTGCTGGCAAACAACGAAGCAAAAAGTTCAGCCTTTTTTTTTTTTTTTTTTTTTTGTTCCCTCAGGGCTCGTCCGCGGCCTTGCCGCCCCGATAGCACCGCAACCCTTGGTTGATTGTGCATACCCCTAGTCTTACTCCACCCATTCCAAAATCACTGTGCCTTGAACTAGTCTGCACAGCGATTGGTAGGGTGAAGTTTTATATTGCTCTGTCTCCGGTCTAGAGTGACCGTAGATCAGTTGTCTTTTCCGGTCCAGAGCTATACACTCGCACAAGATGTGCTGGGCTGATTCCTCCCCCTCGCCGCAGAGTCTGCATGCGAGGTCCCCTTCGAACCGCCCCATTTTATGTAGGTGTTTCTTGACGGCCATGTGTCCCGTCAAGAGACCTGTTGTGTTTCTGAGCTGTCCTCTGCTAAGGTTTAGCAGCTCCACAGCTCTCTTTGAACTGGGTCCGTCAATTATTGACTTCCCATGTCTGAGCCCTGGACAGTCCGCCCAGTACACCTTGTGTTGGTTTCTGACCCAGGACTTAATGGCTCCCCTGGCAGTGCTCTTTGACACGCCCAGAGCCGGTTCTGGTCCCATAAATGGTTCTGCTGACCCCCTCTTTGCGATACTGTCAGCTTCTTCATTGCCTTTGACCCCCGAGTGACCCGGCACCCAGATGAGGGTCACCTCATTCTGCCCAGCCAGGTCGCTCGTCTCGTCTCGGCACAAAGTTCAGCCTTGCCCAGGGCGGTAGAAACAATTTCATCCCCTGAGACAAGAGGTGGGAACGTGCTTTTGCAGAAATTATTCCCAATAGATTTAGCAAGAGTCCAGAAGGGTTTGCTGCCGTTGGAGCTTGTGAGGACTTTGTTTTTGATGTGGTTATTAAACGAGTTTTTTGCCTCAGAAAGAATGCGGACATAGCGGTCTCTTGCGTCGTTAAATGCTTGACGATTTTCTTGACTGGGATTGTGTAGAAGCGTTTTGTGAGCTTTGATCTTTTCAAGTCTGGCCTTGTCACAGGATTTAGAGAACCAGGGCTTTTGAGTGGCTGAAGAGGTTTTCTGTGTACGTGAAATAAATAATTCCATGCCAGCTTGGATAGTTTCGGTGACGTTTTGTAAGATATCAGAGGGGTCAGGATGAGAGAAGCAGGCAGACGCCCATGGAAATGATAAAAAGTAATCCCGCATTTCGTCCCAGTTTGCGGAGTTGTAGTGCCAAACGATACGTGGGTGTGATGACTGTGTGACCTCGGGTTGCATTGCGCAGGAAGCAGTGACCATGTCGTGGTCTGAGCGACCAAGGGGGGCGGTGACTGATGTCTTATAGCATTCAGGTTTTGTAGTAAGAAGGAGATCCAAGGGATTTGAGCTGTGTGTTGGGATACGAGGAAAGTAAGTAGATTGCTGAACCATATTGGCTAAAGAATTGCTGATTGCAAAGGCCTCCGCTGCTCTCCCTTGTGGATCGGTTTTTGAAGATCCTAGCCATTCCTTATTATGGACATTGAAGTCACCAAGAATAGTGACCTCGGAGGAAGGATATTCAGAAATCAGATAGTCGGTTTTTTTCAGAAAGGTAGTCAAAGAGCTGGACAAAGTTGTTGTCAGAAGGTGACCGTTAAATGCAACAGATGAATTTAGTTGCAGCCCTGAGAGAGAGTTTTATCCATAGTATGTCTTTTCTTCCAGCTTCTAAAGTTCTAAATTTTTGTTTCAATCACTTAGAAAATTTGATATATATTGTGTTTTAAACAATATTTTTTAATTTTTTATTAATAAAAATTGGCCGTTAAGATTTTATGAACGAACTCATCCAAGCCGTTGGCAAAATAGGGGTAATTTCCAAATTTGGTTCAAATGAGTGAAGTATTTTGTGAATTATCGGTTGGATATATATATATATATATATATATATATATATATATATATATATATATATATATATATATATATATATATATATATATATATATATATATACATACATATATATATATATATATATATATATATATATATATATATATATATATATATATATATATATATAAACATTTTAACTTACCATGGAAATGGGTTCCAGAGGCCCTAATTCGTGCTCATGTGTAAAAACTTTGCGAAGGTCTCACCATCGATACCTCCCTGTTAGTGAATTTCCTAATGAAAATTCACTAAAAAACATATACTGCTAATATCAAGAAATAAATAATACTTTATTACACAATTCTAAAAGAATATCAGGTAAACGTAGACTTGTTCTACATTTATGTTCAAGTAGATGCTTTGAGTGACATAAAACTGTATCTTATTAATCCCCGCGGAGAGTCCTAAAAAATTCCATCTTTAAATAGTTAATTTTCGCTTTGATTTTAATTTTATAGCTTTTTAATAACTTCGGTTATGGTTTTTATAATCAGCGATTTATAATATATTACTACACTAATAACTTTTGTCTTTTAATTAGTAATTAATTCACGTATCGACAGTCGTCTGCTGAACCTCTGACAAAGGATTAAGTGTAATAAAATCGCAGCTACTTCAACAATATAAATTAGTGATTGCCTATTAAACCTGCTACTTAATTATTAATGTCGATGCGTCGCCAATAAAACAGCAATTTACAACACATAAAAGTAGAACTACATATACAATATATTCTATTGTTTGCTTCTTGATACAAAAATTTTATTACAAACTTCTTGACATTACAATATTCTGTGTGCACTTCGGATATTGAGTCATAATAAAAAACCCAATATTTACGATTTATTCACAATGAAAAGTAATAAACTGTGCTATATTATGTTGTTGCAATAATACGGTGTGTCTTTTATAGTTATCAATAGTATATTACGTACCATAAACTGTAAGTGACACTTTTCATGCAGAGAATGCAGTTTGGAAAATCGAGGCCCGTAGGGCCGAGGTTTTCTAAGCATTCGAGGCATGAAGAGTCACTTACAGTTTACGGTTTAGTAATAATTTTTTGCAATACCTGCTTTAACGGTTTTTTTTTTGAATTTGCATTCTTTTTTAATAATTACTGCGTGAATAGATGTCAGACTGACAGCACTGACAGTCGAATTAATTAGATGGATTCTAACATACTACTTAACAACAAGTAGCTTGTGACTTGGTTGTTGTGTTGGGTTACTAAGGACGCTACGGGTAAACAAACAAAACTAAACGCTGGCTGCAGTTCAGCACAGGTCCAGGTTAAACATTAATTTGTATTTTAATTGTGATTTTTGAATTAAAATTAGTGTTGAAGTGACTTTGAATATGGAAGAATCTGACATCGAAGAAGCGGCAGGTATTGCTTGTTTGTCACTTTTACCAGAAAAGTCTAAGCAAAGGTATGAAAGTTGCTATGAGGGTTTCAAAAAGTGGTGCCACACTAAAAAGGTTGTAATACATACCAGTGAGACAGTTTTACTAGCATATTTCTTGGAAAAATCAGGTAAATATTCTGCTCCATCAAGCTTATGGTCCGAATACTCTATGTTACGATCGACAATCTCTTTGAATGACAATGTTGATATTTCCAAATATGCAAAGTTAAAGGCATTTTTAAAGAAGAAAAATATTGGATATGTTTCAAAGAAAAGTAAAGTGTTTACGATCGAGGAAATTCAGACCTTTTTAAGTGAAGCACATGACCAAATATACCTGATGAAGAAGGTGGTTGTAGTTATGGGAATTGCAGGTGCCTGCCGTAAAGATGAATTATGTAAGCTAACAATCAATAATGTTATTGATAAAGGAGACATTATTTTGGTCAGAATACTTGACGCTAAGAATCATCAATCCAGAAGTTTTACCATTGTCGACAATGAGAATGAGAAGTTTCACTTTGTGGCATTAGTGAGGAATTATATGAACCTGCGACCAAAAAATTCAATACAGAGATTCTTCTTGAGGTATCAAAATGGGAAATGCTCTAACCAACCAGTTGGAAGAAATATTTTTGCCAAAATTCCTTCTGAAGTTGCGAAATTTCTACATTTGGAGAATGCGGAAAAATATACTGGGCATTCCTTTCGCCGAACTTCCGCTACTTTTTTGGCTAATAGCGGAGTTGACATTTTAGCACTGAAGAGGCATGGCGGGTGGAAATCCTCGGCAGTAGCTGAAAGCTATGTGGCGGATTCCTTGAATAATAAAGTACAAGTCGCTAAGAAGATATTTCATATTAGCAACCAAGAAGCCAGCTCCTCTCGCCAAATCCCTATTATTGAGGTCGGTGATTCTTCGAATACTCCGCAAGATAGTCTTGATAATTTAACATTGCTAGAAACTGAAGATAATAATATAAAGAAGAGCATGGCGTCAATCCTTACTGTTAATCATATGACTAATTGTACTTTCAATATTTCGATGAATTATAATAATTAATAAATCTTCTCAAACAATTTGTTCATTATTCAGATTTGCTATTTATAGGTTTGCAGTACTTACCGTACCTAGGTAAGGTAAGTCTTACCGTACCTAGGTATGAAAAATGTCCTGTTCTCATGGAAACTGACAAATGCTTTAAAAGTTCAACTTACATTGTCAAAAAACTGTCATTAAAAGTGAACTTACTTAACAGGTATTGCAAAAATAAATTCTGCAGTTATATAGCATCTACCTACATTATTAGAAACATGAAAAGTGCAATATAACATTTTTTCCACATAAATAATATTTCTATAACAGATAGTACCTATTATGTAATATAAGCGAAATATAACAAACAAAAATTCTGTTGTCAAGAGGTCTGTAGGCGTTTTATCATAGAGGTCATAGCGAGGTAGGGCTGCTTTTTTTAAACATTCATGCCCAACGTAACGCCAGTTAATTAAATTTCATATCAATATTTATACATTTCCGCGTTTGGAAAATACAACCCTGCCGTTTGACAGCTGTCAAGCGTATAATATATCATCCAAATAGTGAACTTAGAAAGTTGACTGTTGTTATGTAGTAAGGTCTTTAACAAGCCAACATGCCCACCAAATTTCATTAAAATAACTTTGTACTTTTCGGAGAAAAGATTTTTTTTCGAAAGAAAACTCAAAATTTGAATAACTCAATTTTCTATAAACTTAGAAAGTTAGAATTTTGTACAAAGTAAGGCCTTTCCCAAGGCAACATATCCGTCAAATTTCATTAAAAGAATTTTGTAATTTTTAGAGAAAAAAATTTTTTCGAAAGAAAACTCATCATTTTCTCGGCAACGTTGTTCGATTTTCCGGGCTAACGAACTCATCCAAGCCATTAATAAAGGAAAGGCACTTGCCGAATTTCATCGAAATCGGTTGATTATTTTTTGAGTTATCGGTTGGAAACATACACACATACACTCAGATATATATATATATATATATATATATATATATATATATATATATATATATATATATATATATTGCTCTGGTATTTCACTTTTAATTGTTGGCCATGAGAATTTTAATTATGATTGGGTTTCCTCTTTCTTATAAAGTACTTAATAGTGAATTTTTATTTAAAAAAATTCACTAATAGAGAGGTATCGATGGTGAGACTTTACAAAAAATTTTTCAAATAGGCGCGAACTAGGACTCCTAGAACCCATATTCGGGGTCAGTTTCAATTTTTATATGTTTATATATATATATATATATATATATATATATATATATATATATATATATATATATATATATATATATATATATATATATATATAGATATATATATATATATATATATATATATATATATATATATATATATATATATATATATATATATATATACAGGCTGTTTCAAAAAACATGCACCATCGCTCGTAGGGCAATTCCTTACTAAAAAACAAGAAAAAAAGTTACTGTGCACATGGGCCCGGAAACGCATAGTTTCCAATATACAGGGAGTTGAATTTTAATTTTTCTTAAATTTTTTATAAATAATTTCAAAACCACTGGATTGATTTTAATGAAACTTGGAACTTGAAAGTGTATTATGAAAGTGCATATTTTCAAGTGAAAATCTACTTACAACTGCGTCAGTGGCGTGCGTACGGGGTAACTGTAAAAATTCATTTGGGGAAAAATATGTGCGCCACTGTCTTTTTCCAATTTTGATACATCAGTTATGAAGCTTATTACATAAGCCACAAAAGCTACCTCTTGGTATTTTTTCGTTCAGGGTATCCCTTAGGAGATATGATTAATTTTATAAAAAGGGGCAAAGTACCGATTCGTTGGAGTAATGAAAACAGTAATCGTAAAGTGCCATGAAACTATAATTTTTAACAGTTCTCTAAATTCTACAATTTTGAAGTGCTTTGTAGGCGTCAAAAGAGTTTTCGTGATATTCTTTAAATTTTGATACGGTGCAGTATTTTCGTTTTTAGTTATTTGTTGATACTGAGCTGCTCATTAATATTATTTCCTCCTCTCAAGATGGTTTTCATTAAGTACACTTCAGCGGATTTGTCTGATATGTTGTTAATCTATGGACAAACAAATCAAAATGCTAGACCAGCTGTGCGAGTTTATCAGAAAACTTATCCGCAAAGAAGAATTCCTGACAAAAATATTTTCCCACGTATTGTAAGACATTTGAGAGAAACTGGTTCTTTAAAACCTTTAAAAGCTGACTCTGGACGCAGCAGATACCGCCGAACTGTACGAGTTGAAGAGGCAATATTAAATAGAGTTGAACGTGATCCTAGTACAAGTACGAGAATTATTGCCACCGAACTGGGTAATATTTCGGCATCATCAGTTCACAGAACTCTGAAGGATCAAAGTTTATATCCCTATCATTTTACACGTGTCCAGGAACTTCTACCTAGAGACTTTCAACCAAGGGTAATGTTTTGTCAGTGGTTCTTAAACAAACTTAGGCACGACCAACATTTTTTTAAACGTGTACTATTTACTGATGAGGCGTCATTTACGCGAAAAGGTATCGTAAATTTTCACAATTTACATACATGGGCCGATGAAAACCCACACTCTCTAAGAGTTGCAAATTCGCAGTACCAATTTTCCATCAATATTTGGGCTGCTATTATTGAAAATGACATAATTGGTCCTGTTGTTCTACCGAATCGTCTTGACCATGAATCATATTTAAACTTTTTACAAAATGATTTGCCGTTGTTACTACCGCTTTTTATGAGAAATGGTGCAATGTGGTTCCAGCATGATGGTGCACCCGCACATTTTGCAGCAGTTGTAAGAACATATTTAGCCAACACATACGGTCACCGATGGATTGGTCGTGGAGGTCCGGTGTCATGGCCACCTCGATCTCCGGACCTGAATCCTCTCGATTTTTATTTGTGGCGTCATTTAAAAGAAATAGTGTATAAAACACCAGTAAATACACGAGAAGAATTGTTGGGAAGAATAGAATATGCATTTGACAGCATTAAAGAAGATCAAAATATTTGCAGAAGAGTAAGAAGATCTTTGCGCAGAAGGTTAAATAATTGTAACGACGCTAATGGTGGTCACTTTCAACATTTTCTCTAGCTTTGGAAAAACCATGGTGTCTTTACGATTACTTTTAGTGAATTTTCTTAAAAAAAATTCACTAATGAGGAGATCCCGACTTTTGAATTTTGAAAAAATTTCTTCAAATGAGCGCTAATTAGGCCCCCCAGAAAACATATCCGGGGTCAGTGTCAATTTTTATATGTTTATATATATATATATATATATATATATATATATATATATATATATATATATATATATATATTTATATATATATTTATATATATATATATATATATATATATATATATATATATATATATATATATATATATATATGTATCACACCGATAATTAAAAAAATAATGGGCCGATTTTGATTAAATTTGGTGAAAAAATTTTTTTTGCAAATGGCTTGGATAAGTTCGTTAGCCAGAAAAATCTGCCCAGGTTTTCCCGGAAAATTTTGTGTTTTCTTTCGAAAAAAAATTATATCTCCGGAATTAACAAAGTAAGGGCAACCAAATTTGGTACGCAGGTCTACATCCTTATAGGTAAGTCACCTATCAAAATTTAGCTCTGTAGGTCAAAAGACAAAAAAGTTATAGGCATTTAAAGAAAAATAAATTGGGGTTTTCCTCAAAACGTCAAAGTGGCGATTTAAAATGTCAAAATTGGCAACATTTAGGCAAATAACTTGAATCTAATACGGGCTATAGAAATAAAATGTCTCGAGAAGAATGTTTTACACACCCTGAAGTCTTAGTTTTTTTAAACGTGTACTATTTACTGATGAGGCGTCATTTACGCGAAAAGGTATCGTAAATTTTCACAATTTACATACATGGGCCGATGAAAACCCACACTCTCTAAGAGTTGCAAATTCGCAGTACCAATTTTCCATCAATATTTGGGCTGCTATTATTGAAAATGACATAATTGGTCCTGTTGTTCTACCGAATCGTCTTGACCATGAATCATATTTAAACTTTTTACAAAATGATTTGCCGTTGTTACTACCGCTTTTTATGAGAAATGGTACAATGTGGTTCCAGCATGATGGTGCGCCCGCACATTTTGCAGCAGTTGTAAGAACATATTTAGCCAACACATACGGGCACCGATGGATTGGTCGTGGAGGTCCGGTGTCATGGCCACCTCGATCTCCGGACCTGAATCCTCTCGATTTTTATTTGTGGGGTCATTTAAAAGAAATAGTGTATAAAACACCAGTAAATACACGAGAAGAATTGTTGGGAAGAATAGAATATGCATTTGACAGCATTAAAGAAGATCAAAATATTTGCAGAAGAGTAAGAAGATCTTTGCGCAGAAGGTTAAATAATTGTAACGACGCTAATGGTGGTCACTTTCAACATTTTCTCTAGCTTTGGAAAAATCATGGTGTCTTTACGATTACTTTTAGTGAATTTTCTTAAAAAAAATTCACTAATGAGGAGATCCCGACTTTTGAATTTTGAAAAAATTTCTTCAAATGAGCGCTAATTAGGCCCCCCAGAAAACATATCCGGGGTCAGTGTCAATTTTTATATGTTTATATATATATATATATATATATATATATATATATATATATATATATATATATATATGTATCACACCGATAATTAAAAAAATAATGGGCCGATTTTGAT
Organism: Tillus elongatus; assembly: GCA_964006375.1. NCBI lineage: Eukaryota > Metazoa > Arthropoda > Insecta > Coleoptera > Cleridae > Tillus > Tillus elongatus. The sequence continues at coordinate 76,008,610 of OZ023262.1, forward strand.
TAAATTTGGTGAAAAAATTCCTTTTGCAAATGGCTTGGATAAGTTCGTTAGACAGAAGAATCTGCCCAGGTTTTCCCGGAAAATTTTATGTTTTCTTTCGAAAAAAAATTATATCTCCGGAATTAACAAAGTAAGGGCAACCAAATTTGGTACGCAGGTCTACATCCTTATAGGTAAGTCACCTATCAAAATTTAGCTCTGTAGGTCAAAAGACAAAAAAGTTATAGGCATTTAAAGAAAAATAAATTGGGGTTTTCCTCAAAACGTCAAAGTGGCGATTTAAAATGTCAAAATTGGCAACATTTAGGCAAATAACTTGAATCTAATACGGGCTATAGAAATAAAATGTCTCGAGAAGAATGTTTTACACACCCTGAAGTCTTAGTTTCAACCGTCATTGTCCTTCATTTTACTAAAATATTTCCAGAAAATTCATTTCAAATAGACCCTTTCTCTGATGCTTGGCAGTAGCCTTAGCTATAGAGTTTATCGTTTAATGATATATAATTTTTGTCGAATTTTCGTAAAAAATCAATAAAGCTCAATATATCCGTTATTATATAAGATATGAAAAATTTTTGTATATATTAATTATAGGGTGTCTTAAGCTACATCTTAAAATAATATTTCTACAATCACAGGGTGGCCCATAAGTCGTTGGTGATATTTTTTTTTAATCAAGCACGCCTTATGCTATTGCAGTTTTGCATTTTCCATCGAAATATAATGCATGTTTGTAAGAAAAGAAATTCTGGACGCAGCAAGTGCGTTATGGTAGCTAATTTTGATCAAATGTTTCATATTTGAACAGCTCAATTTGCTATTAACCTATAAGGTTGACCAAGAAACGTGTTTTTTCCGGAACACTTTAAGTTTACTTTTGGAAATTTTTGTACATTTTCACACAATAAAGTTATTTTGATGAAACATGGCACATTGTTTTTTACTATATAGGTTATACTGGTAACCAAATTTGATGCCTGCTTTCTTAAAAAAACACATATTTGTTATTAAAAACATTTTTATGAAAATTCACTATCATAACGCACTTGCTGCGTCCAGCGTTTTATTTTCATTTTTTATTTTTATTTTTTATTTATCATTTTTTATCAATGTTTGTAATATTCATTTCAATGTTTATCACCAATAAGTTTTACGAAGGTTAGTTATTTGCACGTTTATTGCTGTAATGTTTACTCTATGTTTTGTTTTTCATATTCTTATGGTTGCAGTAAACATATATTATTATTATTATTATTATTATTATTATTATTATTACGCCGACTAATCGGTACTTTGCCCCTTTTTATAAAATTAATCATATCTCCTAAGGGATACCCTGAACGAAAAAATACCAGGAGGTAGCTTTTGTGGCTTATGTAATAAGCTTCATAACTGATGTATCAAAATTGGAAAAAGACAGTGGCGCACATATTTTTTCCCCAAATGAATTTTTATAGTTACCCCGTACGCACGCCACTGACGCAGTTGTAAGTAGATTTTCACTTGAAAATATGCACTTTCATAATACGAAATTATTTATAAAAAATTTAAAAAAAATTAAAATTCAACTCCATGTATATTGGAAACTATGCGTTTCCGGGCCCATGTGCACAGTAACTTTTTTTCTTATTTTTTAGTAAGGAATTGCCCCACGAGCGATGGTGCATGTTTTTTGAAACAGCCTGTATATATATATATATATATATATATATATATATATATATATATATATATATATATATATATATATATATATAAATTCGGCAAGTGCCTTTCTTTTATTAATCGCTTGAATGAGTTCGTTAGCCAGGAAAATCGAAAAACGTTGCCGGGAAAATGTTGAGTTTTCTTTCGAAAAAAATTTTTCCTCCAAAAATTACAAAACTCTTTTAATGAAATTTGACGGATATGTTGCCTTGGGAAAGGCCTTACTTTGTACAAAATTCAACTTTCTAAGTTATAGAAAATTGAGTTATTCAAATTTTGAGTTTTTTTTTGAAAATTTTTTTTTATCCGAAAATTACCGAGCTATTTAAATGACCTTAGGTGGATATGTTGTCTTGTGAAAGGCCTTACTACGTTCCAAAACTCAACTGTTCAAGTTTATACAAAATTGAGTTAGGTTTTCCGGGAAAAGTTTGAGTTTTCTTTCAAAAAAAAATTTTTTTCTCTGAAAATTACAAATATATTTTAATGAAATTTGTTGGATATGTTTCCTTGGGAAAGACCTTACTATATGCCAAAATTCAATTTTCTAAGTTTATATAAAAGTGAGTTTTTCAAATTTTGAATTTTCTTTTGAAAAAAATTTTTTATCCGAAAATTACCGAGATATTTAAATGACCTTAGGTGATTATGTTGTCTTGTGAAAGGCCTTACTACGTTTCAAAACTCAAATGTTCAAGTTTATATAAAATTGAGTTATCCAAGTTTGAAGTATTTAATAAAAATTCACTATCATAACGCACTTGCTGCGCCCCGAACTTTTTTTTATTGTCTGTCCATTTGAAGTATTAATATTGCTAAAAATGAAATTATTTCCAATGTTTCTTTACTTACCGTTGTATCTGCAAATTTTTCTCTCATCTCATGGGTAGAGCTCTAAGATTGGGCTAGCATTTTTGTTTTGATGTAACTTATTTGTATATATTTTTTCATATTCATGTTAATCGAGAGTGTTATAAATTTCCTTAAAACATTCTCAATTGAGTTTTTATTTTTTGTTTGTTTATATAGGTCAAATTAATCAGACTAGTTGAATAAAAGCTATAGTATTGTATTCCTGATAATTTAACTTCTTTTCAAAACATATTACGTAAAAAATGACTGATCGTTGTTAATAAATCATACAAATTAAAATCTTATGGTGACAATGAATGAAACTATATTCTATGACTCTTATTAATTCGGCCTTCATCAGGATATTCCCCCTTAATGTTATAAATATTGACACAGATCATCAAAGTAAAAGAAAAATCCTTATAACTAAATACACAATGTAAAATCATCACATTTATGGTTGCAATATTCATAATTTGGGCTTACTGCTTAAAATGACTCGTCTTTCTCCACAAAAAGGTTTCTATTTTTAGGCCATACTTGCTATTTATAGCAATATATATATATATATATATATATATATATATATATATATATATATATATATATATATATATATATATATATATATATATAAATTGAAACTGACCCCGGATATGGGTTCTAGGGTCCTAGTTCGCGCTCATTTGAAAAAAAATTGGAAAGTCTCATCATCGATACCACTCTATTAGTGAATTTTTTAAAATAAAAATTCACTAAAAAGATAATCTCGTCTACGTAATATAAATATTCTATTATGTAAAAAAATTAAAAAAAGTATGGCGCAGCAAGCCCCTTATGGTAGTGAATTTTCATAAAAATCTTTCTAACAATAAATATGTTTTTAAATGAAAGCAAGCATTAGATTTGGTAGCATATATAGTAGAAATAATGTAGCATATTTGATTTCACCACCAAAAATCCGAGAATATTTTTCTTAAATAACTCACTGAATATGTATTTCTATGCTCTTTACTTCTGGAACACAAAATAGAGGCTGTTCTATTTGAAACAAGTGAGTTACGACAGCTTTTTAGTGAATTTTTTTAATTTCAGCCATTATTTGACAGTGTTCTGTATAAAGCATCTCGATTTAATGAAATAATATAAAAAACAACTTCTCTAAATGCGTCATATGCATGGGACTCCGATTTCTATTGGTTAAAACGCCATATCACAATTTTTGATATGTTGCAAAACAATTGAAATAACTCGAAAACAAGCATCCATTACAATTCGATGCAAAATGCAAAAATTCAATAACACACACACACACCATTTTCTTTGAAGTATAATCAGGACATACTAGCTTTATTTATAAGCAGGAAAATTCTTAATTAAAAAAACAAAATTTCCCACATAGCCTACTTTTAACCGAAGTTACGCGTAATGTTTGTAAGTATACAATAAAGATGCAACATACAATACAAATAAATGCACTTAAAACCTTCTAATTAATGAATTTTCTTAAAAAAAATCACTAATGAGGAGATCCCGACTTTTGAATTTTGAAAAAGTTTCTTCAAATGAGCGCTAATTAGGCCCCCCAGAACACATTTCCGGGGTCAGTTTCAATTTTTATATGTTTATATATATATATATATATATATATATATATATATATATATATATATATATATATATATATATATATATATATATATATATGTATCACACCGATAACTCAAAAAAATAATGGGCTGATTTTAATTAAATTTGGTGAATACCTTCCTTTTGCAAATGGCTTGGATAAGCTCGTTAGCCAGGAAAATCGGCCCCGGTTTTTCCGGAAAATTTTGTGTTTTCTTTAGGAAAAAAAAAATATACTTTTTAATTTCAACAACACACCACGAGGGCTTACAGCCTAAATACTATCGTACCGTGGGTGTTGACAAGGAGGAAAGAGGCAGCTTGCTAATTCTGGACTTGAAGGTTTGGAGGTTCGGAGGAGAAGGAAAAACATGTGCCGGCAAGGAATTCCACAACTTGGAAGTCCTCGGGACAAAAGTGCGGGCATAACAAGATGTTCTATATCTGGTGACCTGGACAGTAAAAGGGTGCATTCGCTCTGTTCCCCTGGAAGATCTGTTGGGGGCAGCAGGTGGGGGAACTATGGAGGAAAGCTCCTCTGAGCAGTGTCCGTGCAGATATCTATAAAAGAGAGAGAGAGAGAGGGAGGTCACTAACGGCACGTCGGTGGGCAAGGGATGGCAGCCTTTGGGTAAGGGTAGGGTCACCGATTAGACGTATAGCTCTCTTTTGAATGGAGTCCAGGATAGCGAGTGTAGAAGCGGCAGCTGCACCCCAGATGTGGGTGCAGTATTCGAGGTTTGGCCTTATTTGTGAAGTATATAAGGTATAGAGATTAGCTGGTGAAAAGTATTTGCGAGCCCGGAAGAGGAAACCTAATTTCTTAGCAGCCGCTTCTGCAATTGATGTGACATGTTGGTGCCAATTAAGATTTCGATCCACAGAAATGCCAACAAGAGAAAAGGACTCATTACTTTGAATAACTTTGTTGTTCATTGTGATGGGTCTAGGGCTGGTGAATCTCTTGTGAGAAAGAAAGCAAGACTTAGTTTTGGTGGGGTTGAATTGTACAAGATTTCTACTTCCCCAGTCTAATATTTTTTGGAGATCCACGGAGACAGAACCCTCCATGAGTCTGCGATCCTCATCTAATTGGGCTAAAGTGACAGGCTTAGAATATTGTATATTTGAATGGAGGGTGCTGTCGTCCGCGTAACTGTGAACTGGGTTGGCTGTGCTAGAGAGGAGGTCATTGATGTAGAGAAGAAACAAAGTAGGGGCTAAAGTTGAACCTTGAGGAACTCCTGCATTAATTGGATACAATTTAGAGGAATGGCCATCCACAACAACAGATATGCTCCTGTTGGAGAGGAAATTTGCTGTCCAGGTACAAAGTTTTGGTGGTAGGCCATAGGCCGGTAGTTTATTAAGCAGCTCTGCGTGCCAGACCTGGTCGAATGCTTTGGATATGTCTAGAACAACAATCTGGGATTCACCGTGTTGTTCCATAGACTTGTTCCAAGAATGGGTGACAAAGGTAAGGAGGTCGGCAGTCGATATGCGCTGACGGAATCCATACTGCCTGTCGTGGATTAGACTGTGTTTTTCAGGAAATTTTGGTAATTCGGTGTTTATATACTTTTCCATCACTTTAGAGATGACTGAAAGGAGAGAAATAGGCCAGTAGTTGCTAGGAAGCTCTTTCGATCCTTTCTTGGGGACGGGTTGTACTCGAGTTACTAGGGAATATGCCTTTATTGTAAGATATCTGAAACAGACGAGTCAGAACAGGAGCAAGTTCTGGTGCGCATTTTTTGAGAAAAATTGCTGGGATCTCGTCAATGCCAGAGGCTTTCCTGGTATTAAGAGAAGAGAGCATCTTTCGTACCTTTTTAGTTTTGAAAATGATATCCGTCATTTTATGCGCGACATTGTGGACTGTTGGTGGTTGAACATTTGGAGGTGGGTTGAGAGTAGAATTGCCGGCGAACAACGAAGCAAAAAGTTCAGCCTTGCCCAGGGCGGTAGAAACAATTTCATCCCCTGAGACAAGAGGTGGGAACGTGCTTTTGCAGAAATTATTCCCAATAGATTTAGCAAGAGTCCAGAAGGGTTTGCCGCCGTTGGAGCTTAAGAGGACTTTGTTTTTGATGTGGTTATTAAACGAGTTTTTTGCCTCAGAAAGAATGCGGACATGCCGTTTCTTGCGTCGTTAAATGCTTGACGATTTTCTTGACTGGGATTGTGTAGTAGCGTTTTGTGAGCTTTGACCTTTTCAAGTCTGGCCTTGTCACAGGATTTAGAGAACCAGGGCCGTAATTAACAAAGTAAGGGCAACCAAATTTGGTACACGGGTTTACATCCTTATAGGTAAGTTAACTACCAAATTTTAGATCTGTAGGTCAAAAAAGACAAAAAAGTTATAGGCATTTAAAGAAACATAAATTGGGGTTTTCCTCAAAACGTCTAAGTTGCGATTTAAAACGTCAAAATCGGCAACATTTAGGCAAAGAACTTGAATCTAATACGGGCTATGGAAATAAAATGTCTCAAGAAGGATGTTTTACAAACCATGAAGTCTTAGTTTCAACCGTCATTGTCCTTCATTTTAATAAAATATTTCTAGAAAATTCATTTCAAATAGACCATTTCTCTGATGCTTGGCAGTAGCCGTAGTTATAGAGTTTATCGTTTAATAGTATATAATTTTTGTAGAATGTTCGTAAAAAATCAATAAAGCTCAATATATCTGTTATTATACAATATATGAAAAAAAATTGTATATATTAATTAGAGGGTGTTTTGAGCTACATCTTAAAAAATTATTTCTACAATAACAGGCTGGCCCATAAGTCGTTGGTGATACAAATGTTTTTTAATCAAACACGCCTTATGTTATTGCATTTTTGCATTTTCCATCGAAATATAATGCATGTTTGTAAGAAAAGAAATTCTGGACGCAGTAAGTGCGTTATGGTAGCGAATTTTGATCAAATGCTTCATATTTGAATAGCTTAATTTGCTATTAACCTATAAGGTTGACCAAGAAACGTGTTTTCTCGGGAACACTTTAAGTTTACTTTCGGAAATTTTTATACATTTTCAAACAATAAAGTTATTTTGATAAAACATGGCACATTGTTTTTACTATATAGGTTATACTGGTAACCAAATTTGATGCCTGCTTTCTTAAAAAAAAAACATATTTGGTATTAAAAAATATTTTAATGAAAATTCACTACCATAACGCACTTGCTGCGTCCAGAGTTTTTTTTTACGTATATCAAGTTATTATTGTTTCAGCTAGCTGTAGTATACTAAAATGGCAGAGTAAGTTTATCCTAAACGTGAGCAAATGTATAAATTTGGCAGATCCCCAGTGTCATGTAAAAGATGAAATCAAGGTTGTCGGTTTTGGTGTCAAAACAACTATTAAGCCCTATAATCTGTTAAGATCGTTAATTTATGGCATCCTAAATGTTTTGAAAAACGATTTCCGGGATTTCTGTTGCTATCTTGACCTGCGGCCTGTCACGCTGCTTTAGAATTCGGTGTGTCTGTTTCGGTCAAAAGCATGGGAGGTCTTTGTGAATTATTATTATAATACCTTCCACAGCCTGACTCACACAGTGCTACCGTAAGTAAACACGTAAACTCAACGTAAAAAATTGTAATGTTAAAACTTACAGCGATGCTTATCTTTCTAACCTAGCTGTTATCCGACGTATTATGGCCAGTTTTACCGGGTATGCTTATATCACTGCATCATTATACTGTTCTTATATTAAACACCTACCTTCCCAAAAACCGCTTTTATAATAATAAATTGTTTTATTGACAAAAAACAGTGCACTTAATTATTTTCAGATGTAGTTTCTATATTATTTTATATCCTTTCTTTCTTTTGTAGCTCTTTACAATCCTTAAGTAAAGTAAGTAAATAATCCAGCTCAACCTGAGCCCTAAGTGTCACTACTGGGCCAATACATTCGGTGTTTTGCCATTGCCTTCCAAACGCATTAAACTATTCACTGATCCCAGGTGGTCACCCATTTATGTACTGACCGTTCCCGACGTTGCTTAAATTCGATGATTACATCAAGGTGTTCAATGAAGCGTAGCCATCGCTGTGCCAAATATTTACAATTAATAATAATAATAATAAACTTTATTGGCCCCTGAGATGCATATGTACATAAGACAGGTAAACTACCTATGTCTAACAACAACATATAGATAGAGCTGTAAAAAACTCCGGGATGCAACAAGTACCTTATGGTAGTGAATTTTCATAAGAATAATATATATATATATATATATATATATATATATATATATATATATATATATATATATATATATATATATATTATAGTGATTTAGCCTTATATTAAAAGTTATAAACAATTACTTTATTCAATTAGAAACAGTAAAAAATAACGTAAAGAAGGGCAAGCAAAAACATGATCTCTAACATAAATATTTATACAGTAACTTGGATACAAAACTAAAAAAAAAGCAATTGTTAAACAGGAAATATACCTACTCAACAAAAAATACACTAGAAGGCTGAACATATAAAAATTCATGTAATTCATGTGTAGAAGGTGATTATATGCATGCAGAAGAGGAACAAGAACCCCCAGGACGAAAAGAGTTTCTGCCCCCTTACCCAAAAACACGAAGGGTTTTCCTTTCCCTTGTGCATACACACAACTACCTTCAAAGCATATGAGAAGAAAAATTTCTTCGGAGTAACTTCCAATAAACTTACGGGACCTGGGGCGAATATGGGTGTTGTGCGGCGTAGACAGGGTTTATAGAAGGTATTGCTGCAAAATGTAAAAAACGCAATTTTTGAAAGTCCGACTAAGTTTTTTTTACATTTTGAGTTCATATTCCGTTCGTAAATTTATGGCTTGCGCATTTAAGGGGGGTTCTAAGCATGTTTCTGATTTTTTTTCTAAAGAACCTCCGTTCAGTACACTGCAAGTTACAGAAATTACATTCCACTTATTTGCTTATAATGTCCTTTTAGATAATATAGAATTCGGCACAAAATTAAATAGGTACACTTGCATTTTCATTTCTCATAAGCGAATTAAAAAAAATTCGCTAATGAGGAGATCTGTGTTTATATATATATATATATATATATATATATATATATATATATATATATATATATATATATATATATATATATATATATCCGACTGATAAAAAATAATGGACCGATTTTGATCAAGTTTGGTGAGTATCTTCCTTTTGCAAGTGGCTTCGATAAGTTCGTTAGCCAAGAAAATCGGACCAGGTTTTCCTGGAAAATTTTGTGTTTTCTTTCTAAAAAAAATCATATCTCCAGAAATAACAAATCAAGGGCAACCAAATTTGGTACGAGTGTTTGCATTATAAACAGTGAACCCTGTATTAAAATTAAGGTCTCTAGCTTCAAAGGCAAAGAAGTTATGGGCAGCTACAGAAACAAATTTTAGAGTTTTCCCCAAAACGTCAAACTCGCAATTTTAAACGTCAAAATTGGCAATGTCTAGGCAAAGAACGTGAAAAAAATACGGATTGTAAAAAGAAAATTTTGCAGGAAGAGTGTTCTGCGAACCCTCAAGTTTCAGATCCAATCATCGTTGTCCTTTATCTTACTAAAATGTTTACAAAAAATTCATTTGAAATAGACCCTGGATTCACAAACCCCAGAAGAAATTTCTTGTTCAGACCCCCCAAGAAAGTTACGGGACCAGGAGTGAGTAGGGGTGCTAGGCGGGGTAGGTAGTAAAAAGTAAATATGAGCAGAAAATGCGAATAAAACGGGCTTGAAAGTTGTCTTTTTCACATCTTGAAGCCATATCCCCCTTAAACCCTGTCTACCCTGCACAGCACCCTTTCTCCCCCAGGTGCAGTAACTTCCTTGGCGGGTATGAACAGGACATTTTTCTTGTGGTTTATGCAACGAGGGTGGTTGTATTCACGCGAGGGGGGAACGAAAATCCCCACGACGAAGCAGCCACCCCCAACCCTACCACAAGTCGAAGCGGTCTGCTTCGTCGTAGGCATTTGCCTTCCCCCTCGTGTGCATACAACCACCCTCGTTGCATAAACCACAAGAAAAACTTCTTGTTCATACCCCCCAAGGAAGTTACGTGACCTGGGGGCGAACAGGGGTGCTGTGTGGGGTTTAATGGGGATATGGCTTCAAATAGACAGCTTTCAAGCAGTTTTCCTCGCTTTTTCTGCTCACATTTCCTTTTTACTACCTACCCCGCCCAGCACCCCTATTCACTCCCAGTCCCGTAACTTCCTTGGGGGGTGTGAACAAGAAATTTTTCTTGTGGTTTGTGCATCCAGGTGGAGTCCTAGTAACATTTCTGAAAACAATTTTTTGAAAAGCATTCGGGAGTTAATCTGCAAATTTACCAAATTTTCATCAAATCCTTCAATTTTCAATAACTCAATTTGCTATTAACGTAAGCTTTGTTGGTTAGAAAACCAACATTTAAGTTTATTTTCGGAAAATTGTTGTATATTTTCAAACCATAAGAATTTTGATAAAATATAGTACATTGTTTCTATTACTATACTACTACTACTACTATACCGATAATCAGCTTGATGCTTGCTCGCATTTGCTATTAAAAACATTTTTGTGGAAACTCACTTCCATAACACATTTGCTGCATCCAGACTTTTGAAAAATGTTTATATATTTTCAAACAATAAATTTATTTCGATGAAATATGGTGCATCGTTTCTACTATATAGGCATCCAAGTATGATGCCTGCTTTCATCAAAGAAGGACATTTGCTATTAAAAATATTTTAAAGAAAATTCGCTACCATAACGCACTTGCTGCGTCCAGAGATTTTTTTATATTACATTCAATTAGCATTGTGGTAACACAAACTTGAAATGTAGAGAAGTTAGTTAGAGCGCATTAATAGTCATAAGCTTGATTTCAACATCAGATCAAAATAGCATTATGATCATGAAAAAATACTTCTAACTGTATGCATACAAAAATTAGTAAAATACATTTATAAAATATAATAAATAGTGAATTTTCATAAAAATATTGTTTAATAGCAATAATGTGTTTTTTTAAAGAAAGCAGGCATCAAATTTGGTTACCAGTATAACCTATATAGTAAAACAATGTGCCATCAAAATAATTTTATTGTTTGAAAATGTACAAAAATTTCCGAAAGTAAACTTAAAGTGTTCCCGAAAAAACTCGTTTCTTGCTCAACCTTATAGGTTAATAGCAAATTGAGCTATTCAAATATGAAGCATTTGATCAAAATTCGCTACCATAACGCACTTACTGCGTCCAGATTTTTTTATCTTACAAAATGCATTATATTTCGTTGGAAAATACAAAAATGCAATAACATAAGGCGTGTTTGATAAAAAAAAAAGAAAATTTGTATCACCAACGACTTATGGGCCAGCCTGTGATTGTATAAATATTTTTTTAAGATATAGTTAAAGACACCCTACAATTAATATATAATTTTTTTTTCATATCTTGCATAATAACAGATATAGTGAGCTTTATTGATTTTTTACGAAAATTCTACAAAAATTATATACCATTAAACGATAAACTCTATAGCTAAGGCTACTGCCAAGCATCAGAGAAAGGGTCTATTTGAATGGAATTTTCTGGAAATATTTTATTAAAATGAAGGACAATGATGGTTGAAACTAAGACTTCAGGGTTTGTAAAACATTCTTCTTGAGACCTTTTATTTCCATAGCCCGTATTAGACTCAAGTTCTTTGCCTAAATGTTGCCAATTTTGACATTTAAATCGCAACTTTGACGTTTTGTGGAAAACCCCAATTTATTTTTCTTTAAATGCCTGTAAGTTTTTTGTCTTTTGAACTATAGAGCTTAATTTTGGTAGGTAACTTAGGTATAAGGATGTAAACCCGTGTACCGAATTTGGTTGCCCTTACTTTGTAAATTCCGGAGATATATTTTTTTTTCGAAAGAAAACACAAAATTTTCCGGGAAAACCTGGGCCTATTTTCCTGGCTAACGAACCTATCCAACCCATGTACAAAAGGAAGGTATTCACCAAATTTAATCAAAATCGGCCCATTATTTTTTGAGTTATCGGTGTGATACATACATATATATATATATATATATATATATATATATATATATATATATATATATATATATATATATATATATATATATATATATATATATAAACATATAAAAATTGAAACTGACCCCGGATATGTGTTCTGGGGGGCCTAATTAGCGCTCATTTGAAGAAATTTTTTCGAAATTCAAAAGTCGGGATCTCCTCATTAGTGAATTTTTTTTAAGAAAATTCACTAAAAACAACAGTTTAGTAATTGAGGTGTGACGAAACGTCAAACTCACTATTCCGCAGCATAACATTATTATGTTGCCACGGTATTTACCACATGCCCGTGCAAAAATAGGTAGCCGCGTTACCATATCTCGCTAGTAATTGTATTTTGTCTAGGTCCCAAATTTGATATTGACAATTGACTATAAATGACATTGCCACAGAATGACAAATGACAGTGAAGCCCCAGCAAAAACGCAGTTTAAAAACATTATCAGATAGAGTAAATTAGAATTGGAGGGATAAATCAAAACAACCTTATATTTTAAATAGGGAACATGGGTCGAGTGTTACATCATTTAAAAGCTCTTTCTTTTTTGAACTCAGCACACTAATTTTTTGGAAGTTTTATCAACTCGTTTAAAAATTATTCTCAGTTGGAGTTGCAAGAACGCATTTCATTCATTGTGATAAGAAATGCACAAATTAGTCAATTTTTCGTTAAAAAAGAAAACTAAAAAACAAAACCAAACGTTCAAAAATGTATATTCAGTTAAGCAAGTGTTTAAATTGTTGACCATTAGATACCATACAAAAGTACAAATAATGCTCAAAACGAGCTCTGACCTTCTGGAGCAATTGCGGAGTTATTAGACGGCATTCTTCAACAATGCGTCGTCGTAATTCTTCCAGAGACTCCGGTTCCGTTGCGTAAATTCTACTCTTTAAATGGCCCCATAGAAATAAGTCTAAAGGAGTTAAATCCGGTGATCCAGAGGGTCACTCAATAGCACCTCTACGCCCAATCCATTGTCTTGGAAAATCTCTGTTCAAAAACTCCCTCACGTTGTGAAAAATGCAGAGGAGCTCCATCTTGAAACACTAATTAATTTTCTTGATAGCGATCATCGTTTTTAACAATGTCAATTAGTAGAGGGTAAACGATATCTTCTAGTAACTCCAAATACGTTTCGCCACTCAAATTGCCATCAAGAAAAATTGGTCCGATTAAACGGTCTCCAAAAATGCCAGTCCAGACATTCAATTTCTGTGGAGTTTAAGTGTGGACTTTGTGAAAATTTATTGGATTAATATCTGACTAATAACGACAATTATGACGATTAACTGTAGAGTTTAATAAAAACGTACACTCGTTTGAAAAACAGATATTGAACAGACAGTTCCCGTTATCAGCTATTAGTATAACTTCACAAAACTCCAGCCGCCGATCAAAATTATCTTCATTCAGTTGTTGTACAAGATGAATTTTATACGGGTGAAATTTATGATGCTTCAATATTCGCTGAATAGTTCTTCTTTTGATGTTTGAAACAGTGGCCAATTTTCTCGTGCTCAAAGTTTGGTCTGCAGCGATTTGTCCTAAAACTTCAATCTCTGTAGTCTCATTTCTAACCGGAAATTCACGTTCAGGATACCGTTTTTTGTTGGCTACTGAACCACTTTGTCGAAACTTTGCAACTAACTCCAAAATGTATTTTCTGTTAACATGTCTGTTGGGATGTCGTTCATTAAACAAATTTGTTGTACGGTTGGCACAGTCATCGTTTTTGAAAAAAAAAAGAGTAATTATATCAACTCTTTCTTCTATAGAATACACCATTCTGAAATTAATTTTCGGTAGTACTATCAAGTATCAAATTTCTCTCATTCCGATAAGAAACGTTCTGATAGTCAATTTTTTTGTTTACAAACCAACAAAAGATTGACTATCAGCAGATTTCTTATCGAAATGAGTGAAACGCGTTTTTTCATCTGCAACTGTGAATAATTTTTAAACGAGTTGATAAAACTTCCAAAAAAATAGTGTGCTGAATTCAGAAAAGCAAGAGCTTTCAAATTATGTAACACCCGATCCATGTTCCCTATTCAAAGTATAAGTGTTGTTATCACCACCCCTGAGAGGTTGATGTGACAAAGTTGAGTTTTATGTCAAAACATGTCCCCCTCAATATTAAAATTGACCTGTTTCAGCGTTTCTAAAAAAAAAATTATCTGGACGCAAATCGGTCTATTTAGTTTTCAATGCGCTACCCTACATAATTATTTACCTGATTGCATTAAAAATTTAAGCAGCCACAGAAAATTTAAACATACTTTGAAGTCGTTTGCAAGGAGCATTCTTTTTATTCTGTAAAGTATTTTAATTTTAAATTTCAAAGATGATAAGCTGTTTTTTGTGTTATATGGGTTATTTACTGGTGCTCAGTGTTTTATTGTGTGTTTTGTTTACTTTGTTATTTGTGCAGTCGCCTGTAATTTTAGAATGGGGGTTGGTGATTGTTTCCCATATCTTGCAGATATCAATGGAGCAATTTAAATAAATCAATAAACAAATTAGCTAATTAAATTGGTCTGATGAAATTTCTAAGAAACGTTGCCTTTACAAAGTTTTCGATACATACCAAAGTTTGATTCTATTGATTGAGAAAAGATAGTTTATTACTATAACGCATGTAATTTTAGAATGCTGATTGTTGACTATTTCGTATATCTTGTAGATATCTATGGAGCAATTTTAATAAAGAAATAAATAGATTAATTAATTAAACTGGTTTGATGAAATTTCGTACAAATGTTGTGTTTATAAAGTTTTTGATATATACCAAAGTTTGATTCTATTCATTGAAAAAAATTGTTTATTACAATAATGCCTATAATTTTAGAATGCTGATTGTTGATTGTTTTCTATATATTGTAGAGATCCCTGGAGAAATTTTAATAAGTAAATAAATAAATAAATTAATTAAATTGGTTTGATGACATTTCTTATAAATTTTGCCTTTATAAAGTTTCTGATACATAACAAAGTTTGATTCTATTGATTGATAAAAAATATTTTATTACATTTTGGAATTTTTTTATAAAAATGCGCTACCATAACACGCTTGCTGCATCGGAACTATTACTACCAATTGTAGATAATGTGTCCGTTTATCGATTTATTGACTAAGGAGATGAATTGTTTCAAATTCGTTTTATTAATAATTTTTAATCACAAACTCTATAAGGAAACTGCTGCTATACCATCGCAGAAAGAGTCTATTTCATATAATCTTTTTTTGCAAATAGTTTTGTCAAATAGAGAACAAAAGCTGTTGGACATAATGGTAAGACCCTATTAAGCACACTTAAGCAAAGTTGATTTTTCAAAACCCGCCTTTGTTTTGGAATATTCGTCCAAAAATCACCAATTTAGACGTTTAAAATCGCAAGTTTGACGTTTCTTGAATAAAAACCATCAAAACGGGAAAGCGTTTTTTTTCTGGAGCTTTTTATCCGTTCTCTACCAAAAAGCAAAACCTCATATATGGTAGCCCATTTTTATAAACTGTAGATAATAATTTTGCGGACAATTCGTTTATCAAGGTTTTGAAATTATTTCCTGGTATGTGAAGGTAATAAATTGCCTTTATCATACGCAACCTTTAAATTTTGTGCAATGTTTTTTTCTGAAGGCAAAAAAAGAATGCCTATAACTAAATTTTGTGGGAAGTGAAAACCTAAAATTTGACTTGGATTAGTCTATAAAGGCAATTTGTACTCATAGTTTTACTAAAATAACTTTGGTATTTTCTGAGATACAAAGATTTTCCCAAGAAACATCCAAAATTTATATTTTTACCTTCGTTAATCACATGAAGTTTTTTCTAAAAATAAACTGGTGCTTCCAAAACCAATTATTTTCTTCTTTTTCTTGGATGAATAGATTTAAAAAAATCGCTAACAGAATGGTTACAGTTTTCGCAATTTATCAATTGACACAGGTTTTGGCCTGCCCCCTTGTTAATAAAAGAAACGAGTAATAAATCACTTAGTATATTGGCCGTTGATTTGTGACCAATTGATTTATGGTTTTTCTTAATTGGTGTACAAATTGATGTTTCGTATAGAACTGACCCAATTTGTTACATCTTATGTGATTTAATGTACATATTATGTTTAGATGGAGTTATTAGGCTGGTAATTCTAAGTAGCTTTAGAGTTAATTATTCTTGAGCATATTAAAACATACTTTTACACGGACAACGATATCCTAAATAATAGGGAAAGGGTGTGTTTGATTAGACAACGTTTCTAATATCTGATGATAACAGCTTACATTATTAAAAAAAGTCACCAAGTGCGTTCATAAACATATTTTTAATGGCAAATATGTCTGCCTATAGGTTATCCTACATAGCAGAAACAATGTACTCTATTTCATCAAAATATTTCTAGTGTTTGACTATTAACAAAAACAAATTCAAGATAAACCTAAAATATTACCAAAAAAATAGCTTTCCTAGCCACCGAACTTTATGTTAATAAGCAAGCTGAGTTATTAAAATATGAAACATTTAATGAAAATTCGCTACCAAAATGCACTTGCCATGTCCAGAACTTTTTTCTTACAAACATGCATTATAATTATATTTAATAAAAGGTGATGTTTAGTCGTAAGTAGTTAGAATTTTTCATCCTCTGATGACGCTAACTTTGTTAGTGAAACGATCGTCAGGTCTTTAAAAAGACGTGTTGTGGTGATTGGGGTTCTCCAAGTGTACTTATCATATATATATATATATATATATATATATATATATATATATATATATATATATATATATATATATATATATATATATATATATATATATATATATATATATATATATATATATTTGACATATAAAAATTAAAACCGACCCCGGATATGTGTTCTAAGGCGCCTAGTTTAGGCTCATTTAAATTATTTTTTTTAAAATTCAAGTCGCGATTTCCTTAAAAGTGATTTTTTTAAAAAGAATATTCGCTAAAACGCGATTTTGAAGCGTCATTTTGAAAGAGCTCTAGCTCCGTTGGGAAGCATTCGTAAATAAGAAGATTTACGTCAAATCATAATAAAATCATCCCTGGGATCTGCTGTTTTCGTTTGGTGGTTTACTTTCTGGACACCTGTATAGGTAAGTAGGTGATATATTGTTTTTACCGGTTTTTACAAATGTTAAATAAAACTTCAAAGTGACAACTTAAATAACGTTCTTAGTACTTGTGACATGAAAATAAGAGTATTTTCCGCTTATATTTTTCTTTACTTCTACTGGTTTAAACTTCCTTGAAAATGAAAAAAAATTATACATTTTTTAAGTGAATTTTCGTAGAAAAAGAGTAACTAATGGGGAGCCTCCGACTTTTTAATTTTGACAAAATTCTTCCAGATGAGCGCGAACTGTGACCACTAGAACCCATAATCAGGATCAGTAACTAAGATTTTGGGGAGTTGAACAAAGTAAATTAATATACAGCATGGTTTAGAACTGATTTAATTAAATGTGTTAAGAGTAAACTACCTTCGTTTATAAAAATACCGCAAAAAGTTATTGGAAAACTTGTTTAAAATTAAAATTTATGACAGGCTCTCAATTTTCAGCCAGATCAGCACACTTTGAATTTTCAAGTAAATTATCAACATTTTTTCGCTATCAACATGCAGCTTTTTACCTTTTTCGGAACGCAGGTGCGCAAAGTAAGTAACTATGCAATTTTAAATAATAATTTATTAGTAAAATACAAAACGCTTATTGCTAACAAAAATCAAAACGAACAACGAAAAATAAAGAAATTATTCAAATGTGCTGCCACCAACCGATACACATAACTCAGCCCGTTTAGCAAATGCTTTGTAGGCATTTTGAATATGTTGAATTGAAATACCGTCAATTGCCGCTCTCAACCTCAGTTTTAACAAATCAAGATCATTGTTTAATAGAGCCGCGTAGACTTTCTGTTTGAGATACCCCCACAAATAAAAGTCTATTAAGATAAGATCGGGACTTCTGGGAGGCCAAAGTATTGGCCCATATCGACCAATCCACCGCCCAGGAAATTCGCGATCTAACCATTCTCGAACGATTCCTGTTGCATGTGCTGGGTGGCAGTCATGCTGAAAGTATGCTGTTTGTCTATCTTCTAGTGACATGTTATGCAAATGGTCTTGAAGAATATTATCCAGCATTTCCAGATAACTGTACTGGTTCATATTCCGCTCAAAAGAATATGGCCCAATTATCCCAATGTAAGAAACAGCACACCACACATTTACTTTTTTATGGCATCGTCTTCTGCAATTAACTCTATAATTTGGATTCTCCATAGACCAATGCCGTGCATTTTGGGAATTTACCACCCCATTAGTGGTGAAAGTGGATTCGTCCGAAAAAATAATACTTCTGCCAAAACTGTGATTTTGTAGCTATTGCTCGCCGTACCATAAACAAAAATCTAATCGTTTTGACTCGTCATTTTCTTCCAAAGTGTGTATAAGTTTTGCTTTGAAAGGTTTCACCTTGTTGGTACGATAAATTTGTTGTAAATGCGATTTGCTAATATTGTCAATTTCTAATGCCCTTCTTAATGATAATGTCGGAAAACGCCTAACAGAATCCATAGCTAATGCGGCTGCAGCATTGTCTTCTTCATTTAGGTCGGATTTTGTCTTCTTAACATTTAAAACACTTCCAGTACGCATAAATTTTGTAACATATTTTTACACCAGTAGCGGAAACCGAATAATTTGGCCAGCGTTCAAGGAATTTTCTTATCACTCCTTGATAAGAATGGTCCTCACCCAAACCATTGCACTGCACAATAAACACTTTTTGTTCTGTTGTTAACATTTTTAAATACAGAAGCTTGCCGTTCGTGACAAATAAAATTGACGTTTCAATTTTCCAAATAAGTAGTATCCCGGGAAACGAACAAGGCAGAGCTTAGGTAGCCATGAAACTCGCCAATTATTGCTTCGAATGTCCAATTGTGCGTTTACTTTACTTTTAGTGAATTTTCTTAGAAAAAATTCACTAATGAGGAGATCTCGACTTTTGAATTTTGAAAAAATTTCTTCAAATGAGCGCGATCTAGGACCCCTAGAACCCATATCCGGGGTCAGTTTCAATTTTTATATGTTTATATATATATATATTTATATATATATATATATATTATATATATATATATATATATATATATATATATATATATATATATATATATATATATATATATATATATATATATATATATATATATATATATATGTATCACACCGATAACTCAAAAAATAATGGGCCGATTTTGATAAAATTTGGCATGTACTTTTCTTTTGTAAATAGCTTGGATAAGTTCGTTAGTCAGGAAAATCGGACGAGGTTTTCCGGGAAAATTTTGAGTTTTCATTCGAAAAAAATTTTTATCTCAAAGAATAATAGGCCGATTTTGATAAAATTTGGCACATACCTTCCTTTTGTAAATGGCTTTGATAAGTTCGTTAATAAAAAAAATCGGACGAGGTTTTCCGGGAAAATTTTCAGTTTTCATTTGAAAAAAAATTTTATCTTAAAAAATAAAAAATCTATGATAACCAAATTTGTTTTTATTGGTTGAGATGAAAGCAAACCTACCCCAAATGTAATTATGGTAAAGACTTTTTTAATACAGTTTCAAGTATTTGTTAAAGTACACCTAATCACATAAGCCGTCGAACGTCATTTAAATAAAGTCACAGCTAAAAAATATTCATAGTAGGCTGATGTGTTTGAAAATTGAGAGCCTGTCCTAAATTTTAATTCTAAACAATTTTTGTTAATAACTTTTTGCGGTATCTTCATAAACGAAGGTAGCTTACTCTTAATACATTTCATTATATCAGTTATAAACCATTCTGTATATTAATTGATTTTGTTCATTTTCTCAACATCTTAGTTTAAGACAAAGCAGGAGCGATTCCCAGAATATCATAACCTAATTCGAATTTTTTTTGTCACTTATACCTTACCCCCCCCACTCAATCCGTGGACACACTATATATATATATATATATATATATATATATATATATATATATATATATATATAATGTATATATCACACAGATAACTCGAAAAACAATGGGCCGCTTTTGATGAAATTTGGCAAGTACTTTCCTTTTGTAAGTGGCTTGGATAAGCTCGTTAGCCAGGAACATCTGACCAGGTTTTCCGAGAAGATCTTGGGTTCTCGTTTGGACATTTTTTTATCTCCCAAAATGGTAATCAAATTTGGCACATAGGTTTACGTTATAAATAGTAAACTATATACCAGAACTTAGATCTCTAAAAAGTTATAAGCATTTTATTGAAAAAATGTTTGGTGACAGATAATTTCTATGAACATTCACTACTATAATGCACTTGCTGCGTCCAGATTTTTTTCAATGCTGTCAAAAGGCTTTCTATGAATAATTATATCTTGACAGGTGTAGTTTTTGTGTAAATTGCTTGGATAGGTTCGTTGCCCAGGAAAATCCCACCAGTTTTTTCGGGAAAATTTTAAGTTTATATTCATGAAAATTTTGGTACTTTATCAACCAATAAATTTAAGTTGATGGAATATGGTGCATGGTTTCTACTATAAAAGTTCTACTTTTTACTAAACATTTCCATGAAAATTATAACATTATAAGTGCTATTTTATATAAAAGTTAATAATAAAATAAATTACTAAAATTTAAACGAAAATTGTGGGGCTTCTCAGGGCAGAACATGAGATTTAATGCAATTATGAAAAATATGTGGGTTCATACCTTATAATTTGGAAGGCGTCAGACATAGAAATAAAAATCGAGAGTAGCTCAACTTCATTTATTAAGAAATAATGATTTTATATAAGGCCAAAATGACTATACTTTACTGTGATAGATGGAAGCAGCTATAGATAAAATGAATGAATTTAAATAGAGGTAACAGATTAGCGGTGTACTTAAATAAGGTTGTTACCTCCTTCAAAAAAAAGCTTTAAGTACAAGATCCGTGGTATATTGTGATTGACCTCAGGTGGATATAGCTCAATATTGAGGTCACGATCGCCTATGATACCCTACCCTAAAATAGCTATCTATCAGATTATCAAATTTATTAAGATTAGCAGCACTTTTTAGGAGGTTGGCAGATCTGGATATTGGATATAGTTTGATACTCACGTTCTCTTCCTTTGTTTGCTTCGCACTGCCCAGAGTCCTATATTTGTGGGCTCTCCAGACTAGCGCCAGGTTACATAAAAATTTAGATATCTAGATAATAGTTAGTAAGAATAATTGTTTGCGCCGACATCAAAAGAAAGGAGATATTAGGAAGGAATTTCTCTTCAATTAAACAGATATGTTAATGTAACAAAATAATATAAATTAAATTGGGAATGGCGAATACAATGAAATAAAATGATTGATAAATCTCAAATAAACATTGATTGCACACAAATAGAAATCAAATAAAGAGCAAGAATGCCAAGAACAAGAAATTATTAATTTACATACATATGTCAAAACAATAAGATAAAGATAGTTGCATGTTACTAAAAAGTTACTGTTAATTACTTAGGGTATCGCTCAAAAACAAACACAAATGATTAGGTAAATTACTTGACGTTTGTCAATCAATTGCTAGGTTTTATAGTGAATTAACTGGCCAGTTCTTTGAGTGAGGCTCCAAAAACAAAGGAAAAAAAGAAAATCTATTTAATATATTCCTACGTGAAATTTGTACATTAATTATGAAAATAAGAGATATTGACGAGAATGTAAAGGTTAGGTATTTTACAGACAAAATTTGCTAATTACATTTTCAAGAACTATGTGCTTAAATTTACAAAATTGACAAAATCTTGGAGATTAAACAGGAAATTTATAGTTATGCTGATAGCACCTCCCTGACATTGTTTAAGCTCAAACTTTGATTTTGAAATTTCAGGTTATTAAAACTTCAGATGCTGGATTTCGGCATGAAAATTCTGCTGATTCAGAGAAAAAATTTGTTTATACTCACCAGTCTTTCGGTATTAGGTTACCTGATGACCCTGTGAAGATGCTTTCCAAATGGGATCAATTATGAGTGCCTGACACAGATTCCAGACTCCAATAAGTGCGGAAAAACTGGGGAAAACGACTGGGACTTCCAATAAGAGATTATTGGGCCGGTGAATGTTATTGCTCCAATACTACAAGACCATTTGACACCTATGTCAATGTTCGGAATTCACTTGGTGGAAACTTTGCGAATCGCAATTAAAACCTGAATTTGATTAAGTAAAATTCACTACCAATTGACTTAAGGTTCGACAATAACCAGGAATTATTTCTGATTACGGCAAGAAATCAACAGTCCGGAACAAAGAGCCACGAGTTAGCTCGCGTTTTTATGCTGAATACGATGTTTAATTAAACTCTAAAATCACTTCAATTACTCCGAACAATCACTGACAATAATTACCAGGTGGTACAGACAACAGAAAGAACATTACAACCCCGTTTTAAGATAATTTAATAGCCACCGAAAGTGACGGGTGTTCACTTTAGGAACGCTTAGCACAGAGTCCTCCTAATGTGTCGGGTTCTGCAATTGCTACTCGCTGCACGCAAAAATTCTTACTGTGACCGTTGTTGTTGTTGGCTGTGCGCGAGCTCTTTATAGCCTCCATTCTTCGAATGAGATAAAACGAGACCTTCAATCGGTGGTGAAGTCACGACGTCTCACCTCCCGTGTCCACAGTTGAAGGTTTTGCCGGCAATTCTCTGCAACGTTTTCAACGGTCTTTCTTGGGTGCATGACCGTTTGGAAACTTACAGATAAACAATATTTTGTTCTCGAATATTCCTAACGTATATTTTCAATGCCTATTCGTTCCTGGAAATATTTGTTCAGTAACAATACGAGGTAGTTTCCCATGGCAAACATATATTGAATTTTAACGTACAAATTAGAAATGCAGTAAAGGGGTTTACGGTATTTGAAGATTTAGCGACTTTTCATGAAAATAAATTTTGAAAATAAAGATTGAAATATTTAATATAGATAGGGTTTTTGGTATTATTTAGATACTTGGGGGCTTTTTAAGTGTATTTTGAACCAGTAATGATTCCAGATAAGAACTGAATCGTTACAAGGTGTGTATGCCGGTGCTCCTGGATAAGAGAAGGCTACTCAGCGCTAGCAAAACCCCTGGATATTCTCCTGGATTGACATTGTAAGGACCAATCAGGGCTAGTGAAACCTCTGGGTATCTTCTCCTTGACTGAAAATATGTTGCTGCTACAGGTGCTTTTGCACGACATGGTGTTGATGGGGTTTCCAAAATGATGGTGCTCCCAAAACAATGATGCTCTCAACATGATGTTGTTCATGGGGCTGCCCCCCAAAAAACCGGATAGCTAAAAATAGTTGACCCTGTGTAACTAAGCAGTCATATTTGACGTTGCTTATTCGCGATCAGTAGTCTGTATTCTGTACTCGTTCTTTCAATTATTAGTAATTACGTTGTTTGAGAATACCACCACAAGCTTTCACAAAAAAAAAGAAAAGTCTGGATGCAGCAAGTGCGTTATGGTAGCGAATTTTCATTAAATGCTCCAAAGTCGTATAACTCAATTCTCCATAAACCTAGAAAGTTGAGTTTTGGTGGAGTAAGGTATTTACGAGGGCAATATGTCAGCGAAATTTCATCAAAATAACTTGGTTATTTTTTTAAGATACAATTTTTTTTTTCGAAAAAAATATTTTTTAAAATTTTTGCAGTCTCACCATCGATACCTCTCTATTAGCGAATTTTAAAAAATAAAAAACCTTAATTTTTTTAATAAAAATTCGCCAATAAACAAAACAGAAATGTCACTACCTAAAAAAAAGAGGTAACAGTACACGATGCTCCCAGGTGGTCACCCATCCGATAACTGACCACGCCCGAGGTTGCTTAACTTCGTATGATCGCAGGGGAACCAGTTTTTCCAACGTGCTATAGCTGTTCACTTGAAATGATTATTTACCCAAGGTTTATTAACTTTTAAGTTTCGATTTTAAATAAATAATTAAATTATTTTCAAATTTTGCAATATCTACTCAATTTTTAACAATCCTGATTGCATACGTCATACGTATTGTTTCTGTGTAAAATAATTCAACATAACTTATTTTAAAGGTTAGGATCTTGGACAATTCATTCATTTCGCCATATGATTAAACAAAGCAATGACTTAATTCACAAGCTTTTCATATAAACTGAAATTATTGATCGAAAAACAACCTATTCTCTCATTAACCTAAAATAAAAATAAATTGATATGACATATGACGCTATATAAACCGCGCCATTTGCTATGAGAATGCAAATAACAGAACAAACCAGTAGCAATTTATTTTCTGACCACGTGACCAAGAATTGTGTTGTTGGTCATTTCAGAATGCCCAATCTATAGATAAATTTCCCTAGACTAGATTCCCCAAAAATGTTATAATTGTAAAAGTTTTATTCAACTTATAAGGTTTTTATTTAGTTATTGTTTAGATCACAACTTAAAACCAGGATTAAACTCTTTGGCTGCCGATTTTACCATATATCTTTTTGAATAACAAATCAATTCTAGAAATAACTATTACCGTTAATTTTCCGAGTGAAACTTCCCAACTTTGTGTAATAAAATTTTAGGCTGTTTCAATTTATTAGGCAGATTTTGTAGCTTTCCACATCATAAGTGCTTTCCAGTTATACCAAGAAAAATATCCAGAACTTGTGCAGCCAAGTCGGCATATCTTTGCCAGAATAGCAAGAGTGATGGGTTAAAGTAGTATTTGATGAGAAAGCGTGTTCCCCACAATGTGGAACCCAGTGCTAACGAAATCAATGCTCTTGCACAATTCAATATAAATTCCAACTTATCCACAACACATTTGCGAGAGAATATGGAATAAGCCAGCAGCTATCGTCAATGATTCTAAAAAAAACACATATACAATCCTTATAAATACACCATAGTGCAAGCACTTTATGAGCCAGATCAAGACCGGCGGTTGCAGTTTTGCCAATGGTTTACTAAGAAGTAGCAAATACACAATGCTTTCACAGCTAACATATTGTGGTCGGATGAGAGTACATTTATAAATAATGGTTTGTTTAATAGACAGAATCGTCGTTACTGGAGTACAGAGAATCCATCTTTTATATAAGTCGCGACATCAAAATAGGGTGAGTGTAACCGTTTGGTGCGGGCTTTTAGACGATACAGTTATAGGACCATTTTTCATAAGCAATAGCTTTAATGGCGACGGATACCCTCATCTTTTAACTAATGACCTTATGGAATTGTTTTTATAACCTCCCTTTGCAACAAAGAGCCAATATATGGCTTCAGCAAGACTGTGCACCTGCACGCAATTGCCGAGCCGTAAAAGCCTGATCAGACGTTTTTAGATAGATGTGTAGGCTATAATGGACCCGCTCGCATGCCGACAAGATCCCCAGATCTAACCCCAATGGACTATTTCTTCTTGGGATATGTCAAAAATTAAGTTTACCTTGAGCATTTTGACAACGAAGAAGAGTTAGAGAATATTGTGATAGATAAAATTTGCTCCATATCTCCTGCTAGGATAAGATCAGTAACACAGGGTATGCGCGGGAGGGCTCGTCAATGCATAAATAACAATGGAATACATTTTGAACATCTTCATTAACATTACATACATTTATTATTTAGTAGGAAGTATTTGTTATGTATTGTTTGTTTATTCACTAGATGTAAGTTTCGTTAGTATCTATGGTTCATATGATTTTATTCTTTTAATTAAAATCTTCTATGCTGATATTTGCGACCATAATTAGTTTTTTATTTATTTGTACAATGTTTATGAAGAAAAATTCGAAGTGTGTTATATCATTCTAAAGGTGAATCTTTTTGCCATCTGAAAAATAAAAATCCAATATGGCGGCCATAAGAGAAAAAAAGTTGACCATCGCTGCGCAAAAATTAGAGCAGATACGTCAATTCTGATGCCGTCAGTTAATTGCTCATATCAAATTATGCTCACATAGCAAAAATGAGGATCCCATTTTGATAATAAGGGATTTATTGTAAAATTTTGAAAATTGAGTTTTTTATTTTTTTCAGGATATTTCAGGAACGACTCGACGCATCCAAAATTTGTTTTCAGGTATTAAATCAGCTAAAATATACGCAACTTTTTGGTGATTTAACTAACTCTGTATCTCTTACCGTTACTGAGATGCCAATAGTGAGCAATTAATTAGTTGTAATCCTGTATATATATATATATATATATATATATATATATATATATATATATATATATATATATATATATATATATATATATATATATATATATATATATATATATATATATATATATATATATATCTTTTGAAATATTGCACTACACTGTAATCACTTTCAAATATACACTTTATTTGTTTGCTGTACGTTTGTGATTTCTTCTTGGTATGCGTGGACTTCAGTCATATAAAAATTTTAACGGTCCTTTGTTTTGGGTTCTAGGGACCCAAATTCGCGCTCATCTGAAGAATTTTTTTCCTCGTGACCTCACTATTGGCGAATTCTTCTTAATGAAAATTCGCTAAAAGAAGCATCAGATAAAGCAATCACATTTGAAATAAACAGTTATCATGAATTGTTACGAAGCAAAAACAGCATTTAAGATAGCAAAGTATTTCATTTGACTCACCTCGCATGAGCGTGCTGCCTTATTCTCTTAGCCAGTGATTCTTAACATAGTTATTATTGTTAAAATTTTGTTGAGAAGAGAGTGAGTTGAAGGCTACACGAGCTTATAAAGAATTCTCTTATGTGACAAACGAAAATGAAGTATAGATTAGATACCGAAACCTGCTACCAACTTTCGCTCTCAAAATGTTCACGAACAACGCAGAGATTAATATGTGTGTTTCTATGGGCATGAATTTAAGACGTCATACTATAAATTTCATTGAGTAGGAAAGTAGTACATTTCTTTGTCTAAGAAGATAGTAAGTTTCATTGGCTATGAAAATAATGTAATAATGTACCAATACATGTTATAATTGTAATATATAAGTTAACAAACGTGTAATACGTTACAAAATCCGCTACCATAACGTAACTGCTGCGTCTAGACTTTTAGTGAATTTTCTGAAAAAAAATTCACTAATGAGTAGATCCCGACTTTTGAATTTTGACAAAATTTCTTCAAATGAGCGCTATATATATATATATATATATATATATATATATATATATATATATATATATATATATATATATATATATATATATATATATATATATATATATATATATATGTCACACCTATAACTAAAAAAATAATTAACCGATTTTGATAAAACTTTGTGACTACCTTTCTTTTGCAAGTAACTTGGGCAAGTTCGTTAGCCAGGTAAATCCGCCCAGGATTTCCCGGAAAAAATTATGTTTTGTTTCGAACAAAAATTATATCTCCGGAATTAACAAAGTAAGGGCAACAAAATTTGGTACACAGATTTACATCATTATAAGTAAGTTATCTACCAAGATTAAGCTCTGTAGGTGAAAGGACAAAAAAGTTACAGGCATTTAAAGAAAAATAAATTTGGGTTTTCCTCAAAACGTCAAAAGTCGCGATTTTAAACGTCAAAATTGGTAACAATTGGGCAATGAACCTGAAACTAATATGAGCTATGGAAGGAAAATATATCAAGAATAATGTTTTACAAAGCCTGAAGTCTTAGTTTCAATTGTCATTGTCCTTCGTTTTACTAAAATATTCACAGAAAATTCATTTCAAATGGACCCTTTCTCTGATGCTTTGGTAGTAGCGTTGGCTATAGAGTTTATCGGTTAATGGTATATAATTTTTGCCGAATTTTTGTAAAAAATCTTTAAAGCTTAATATATCTTTCATTATGCAAGATATGAAAAAAATTGTATACATTAGTTAAAGGGTGTCTTGAGCTACATCTTAAAAAAAATTTCTACAATTACAGGCTGGCCCATAAGACGTTGGTGAATCAAATTTTCTTTTTTAGTGAATTTTCTTTAAAAAATTCACTAATGGGGAGATCCATGTTTACATGTATATATATATATATATATATATATATATATATATATATATATATATATATATATATATATATATATATATATATATATATATATATATATATATATATATATATATATATATATATATATATATAGTACTGATAACTCAAAAAATAATAGACCGATCTTGATCAAATTTGGCGAGTACCTTCCTTTTGCAAGTGGCTTGGATAAGTTCGTTAGTCAGGAAAATCGGACCAGGTTCTCCCGGAAAATGTTGTGTTTTCTTTCTAAAAAAATTCATATTTCCGGAAATAACAAACTGAAGGCAACCAAATTGGGTACGCGTATTTGTATTATAAAGAGTGAACCATGTACCATAATTTAGGTCTCTAAGTTTAAGGGCAAAAATGTTACGGGCAGCTAAAGCAACAAATTTTGGAATTTTCCTCAAAACGTCAAACTCGCAATTTAAAACGTCAAACTCGCAATTTAAAACGTCAAAATTGGCAATGTTTAGGCAAAGAACGTCAAACAAATACAGATTGTGAAATGAAAATGTTGCAAGAAGAATGTTCTGCGAACCCTTATGTCTAAGCTTCAACCGTCATTGCCATTCATTTTAGTAAAATATTTACAGAAAATTCATTTCAAATAGACCGTTTCTCTGATGCTTTGGCTGTCTGTTTAGTTAAGTTGATGCTGTCGCTGTAGGTTTAGTGAAGTTTATGGTTTAACGGTCTATAATTTTTAGCTAATTTTCGTAGAACAAATTCGTTACTGCATTTTAGCATTTTTTATCGAAATATGATGCATGTTTGTAAGAAAAAATCTGGACGCAGTAAGTGCGTTTTGGTAGCAAATTTTCATTAAACCCTTCAAATTTCAATGAACGCAGCAAGGGCGTCTTGGTTGCGAATTTTCATTAAATGTTTCAAATTTCAATAACTCAATTTGCTATTAACCTAAGATTCGTTGGCTAAGAGACCAGTTTTCTCAGAAACATTTAAAGTTTATTTTCGGAAAATTTTTGTACATTTTCAAATAATTATTTTGATAAAATATGGTACATTGTTCCTACTATATAGATTATACCGGTAACCAAATTGATGCCTGCTCGCAATAGAGCGATATATTTGTAATTAAAAACATTTTAATGAAAATTCACTTCCATGACGCACTTGCTGGGCCCAGAGTTTTGTTTCATTATTTTATTCATTTACGACTTATTATTACAAAACTCATGAACATTCGCTACTATAACGCACTTTCTGCGTCCCGACTTGTTTTTAGATAAGCAATTAAACATTGCTTAGAGTAATGCCTTTTTTCACTGTCACGCATTACACATAATCCAACACTTCTAAGTGGTTCGTTTGTGTTAAGTAATGCAGCTAATGACGACAACGTTTTTTAATCAGTAATGATTAATGAATTGTTAAGTAAGGCACTGACATTATAAAACACTTGATAAATTGAATAGTTTGTATCACAATGCTGAGATTAGTATTTCAGCTCTTCTAAGGTGTGAAGTCAATAAAGATACTAAATACATTGTACTTTAATTTTTATAGTTAGGTAACGTAACAGAAGCAAAGCTATGACTGAAAGTTTGTTGCTTTATATTTCATTAACTTAAGAATTCGTGGAGCCTCGGTGGCACAGATCTGAATGGTACTGGGTTCGATTCCCAGGGTATCCCTTTCACTTTTTCAGTACAGAATGTAATAAATTAACATCAACCGAGGTTCTGGCATTGTATTTGAGTAAGTTGTTGCACGTTCCGCCCTTCGGAGGGGGCGTAAAACCGTCGGTCTCGCGTCCATGCGATGTTGGGCACGTTAAAGATCCCTACTCTCGAGACAGAAAGGCAGTGGTCCGGAAAGAATTCCAGGATAGTAAGGTGAAACTGCTCCCTGGCGTAGGTGATTGGCCATAGTCGCGGAAATAGGCCGACGTTAAAGTAAAAAAAATATTTAAAAATCTAAGAATTTCATACAATGTCTATCTATCCCCCAGACATACTGCCTCTGTTAGACCCAGTTTAAGACAGTTTTTAATTTTTGGCTAAGGTATTTGCTGTAAAAGTTAAACTATTATTAAACCAGTATTAGCGTTAATGCAGCTCCTCAAAAATAGCGCTGCAAATTGAAGCATAACTTCCACATAGCTCTGATAATTTACTCTTCACAAAGACATTCTCATGCAATGAATTTAGGGCCCATGACTTGACCACAAAGAAAATATTTGTATTCCTGTCCACATAAACGTTTGAAACATTATATTACTCGAGTTTAATTGAAAAAATCCCAATTTTCACCAAATCACCCCTTATCCACTGAAGCGATCTTACTCAAAAATAATTCGAAGCGTTCCTTTTCCGGATGCTAACTGGATAACAAATTTAAAGATGATATCTAAATTCATTCAAAAGTTATTGCGCTTATTAACAGACAAGCGTACACGCCGACTGATCGCAGACCTACCGACAGACAAAAAAAATTCGTTCCAGAATCAAGTTTTCTATACGTTTTTAGATGATTTTTCTTCCACCCTCACACATTCAACCCCTAATTTAATTAGGGTGCTAGTGGTAGTGGTAGGTGGTAGTGGACTTTTACTTTACGTGATAATAAAGGATTTTTTCACGCCCGAGGAGGTACCACCCCTTACATCAAGGTACCGGTGAAGTCCCAACGGACGTTTCCGGTTCTGGTGTATGAGTCGGTTTCCCTTATAAACAAAAATGATGATGGCTACTCCTTGTACAAAAGATTCCGGAGATAAAATACCCCTCCAATCGGACCTCCGGGAGAGGGGTGTACAGGGGGCGCCGGCATCTAGATTTAACATATCCTTCTCAAATATATGTGGCCTAAATTCTAACCTGAACTCGGTCCACAATTTCCTCCAGGCTAATAGACCCCACCGCCTCTTCCTCACAAGTGTGTGTGTGTGTGTGTGTGTGTGTGTGTGTGTGTGTGTGTGTGTGTGTGTGTGTGTGTGTGTGTGTGTGTGTGTGTGTGTGTGTGTGTGTGTGTGTGTGTGTGTGCATACGTTCGTAGCAATCTACCCTGCACCAGACTCCCCAATTTGTAAGCTGAAAGAAAAGACATACTTTGGATGAAACTCTCTCTTAGGGCTGCAACTAAATTCATCTGTTG
Source organism: Tillus elongatus (assembly GCA_964006375.1). Taxonomy (NCBI): domain Eukaryota; kingdom Metazoa; phylum Arthropoda; class Insecta; order Coleoptera; family Cleridae; genus Tillus; species Tillus elongatus. The sequence continues at coordinate 76,040,166 of OZ023262.1, forward strand.
CATTTAGCGGTCACCTTCTGACAACAACTTTGTTCAACTCTTCGACTACCTTTCTGTAAAAACCGACCATCTAATTTCTGAATATCCTTTCTCTGAGGTCACTGTTCTTGGTGACTTCAATGTCCATAATAAGGAATGGCTAGGATTTTAAAAACCGATCTACAAGGGAGAACAGCGGAGGCCTTCGCAGTGAGCAATTCTTTAGCCAATATGGTTCAGCAACCTACTTACTTTCCTCGCATCGCAACACACAGCTCAAATCCCTTGGATCTCTTTCTTACTACAAAACCTGAATGTTATAAGACATCAGTCACCGCCCCCCTTGGTCGCTTAGGCCACAGCATGGTCACTGCTTCCTGTGCAATGCAACCCGAGGTCACACAGTCATCACACCCATGTATCGTTTGGCACTAAAACTCCGCGAACTGGGACGAAATGCGGGATTACTTTTCCTCATTTCCATGGGCGTCTGTGTGCTTCTCTCATCCTGACCCCTCTGATATCTCACCAAACGTCACCGACATCATCCAAGCTGGCATGTAATCATTTATTCCACGTACACAGAAAACCTCCTCTGCCACTCAAAAGCCATGGTTCTCTAAATCCTGTGACAAGGCCAAACTTGAAAAGGTCAAAGCTCGCAAAACGCTTCTACAAAATGCCAGTCAACCGTCAAGCATTTAACGACGCAAGAAACCGCTATGTCCGCATTCTTTCTGAGGCAAAAAACTCTTTTATTAACCACATCAAAAGCAAAGTCCTCTCAAGCTCCAACGACAGAAAACCCTTCTGGACTCTTGCTAAATCTATTGGGAATAATTTTCCCACCTCTTGTTTCAGGGGATGAAATTGTTTCTACCGGCCTGGGCAAGGCTGAACCTTTTTCCTCGTTGTTCGCCGGCAATTCTACTCTCAACTCACCTCCAAATCTTCAACCACCAACAGTCCCCAATTCGCGCATAAAATGACGGATATCATTTTTAAAACTAAAAAGGTACGAAAGATGCTCTCTTCTCTTAACACCAGGTAAGCATCTGGCCTTGACGAGATCCCAGCAATTGATCCCTATCTTTCTTTAAGTTTACTAAATTGTCGTTAAAAGTAATTTCAAATTCTTCTAAACACATTCTTTTGATAACCAAGGATTCACAGTGTAAAATAGAAAAATTATTAAAATTTATATTGTGGCCACTTTAGAGATTATGTTCAGCAGAGCGCAAGTTCTTTTTTGTAAACGTGTGTCACTTTTGTGCTGTGCTAACCTATCTTGAAGGACTCTGCTTGTTTGGCCAATGTATTTTAAACTACAATTACTACATGGAATACAATATACCACTCCAGACACTTTGGAAATTTCATCCTTACTTTTTAGTTTACTGAAAATGTTATTAATTGTTTTTGAATATCGAAACCTTATTTTAAAATTGGTTTTATCTTTAAATATAAACTTTAACCTATTGGAAATACACTTAATGTATGGGATTGATATGTCAAAAAAGTTAGATGTTTCCGAACCCGAAATTATATGGGTGTTATATCTGTCAGACAAATTTGATACTGTTTGTAGAGAGTGTCTTGTATTGTAATGGTGATTGTTTGAACAATTGTATAAGAGTTTATTAAGCAGTTTGGGAGGATAAGAGTTGTTAACAAAAAGATTATAGTTTTCTTAAATTTTTTTTTTCATGGAAAGAAGGATGGCATATCTTCAATAGTCTATTTTTTAAACCTAATAAAATGTTAATTTTAGTTTTAAATAAATGACCTGAATGAAAATGAATATACCTTTAAGAATTAGTTGGCTTTCTATACCAATCTAAAATTATGTTGTTCTCGTTTGTTCTACTTAATTTTGTATCTAGGAATGGTACACTGTTATCTGTTTCCTCTTCTAATGTAAATTGGTTGTAAGAATTAAAAACATCTGAAATGTGTGCTGTTAAATTTAGAGGATTACCATAAATAACGTCGTCAACATATTAAAAAAAAAAAGGAATATTTAAATTTAATTTTGATATACATGTTTCAAGTAAATCATCTATAACATATTGTGCAATAATATATATATATATATATATATATATATATATATATATATATATATATATATATATATATATATATATATATATATATATATATATATATATATATATATATATATATATATATATATATATTTGTGTGTGTATGTGTGTGTGTTTGTTTTTGGAGGCTAAGTTCATTGGTCTGTTCTGATAGTCAAGCTTTTCATGCAAAATCACAATTTTTCTTGACGAAAATGCCAATTTCTATGAAATCGTCCATTTATTTTTACGAAATTTTACTCATACATCACAATTAAACTACAGATTCAATGTGCTAAGATTTGGTTTAACTGAATAATTGTAAATCAAGTTTTTCAGGAATTAAATTTAAAATTTATAATTTGGCAAAGGCCGCGTAATATCTCACTTTCCAAAAAATACAGTAAGAGTCGACCAATTGCAATGAAGTTTTATATATCACTGTTTTGATCTGGCACCAAATATTTTTTTATAGCTTTTTGTTTTCTTGTAACATATAAATATAGATTTTAGTATATAGTTTCCTTTTAATACCATAAACTTACTCAACAAATTTGGTTACCATAGCTTTTCTATTTTTTGAGATAAAAATTTTTTCCTAAAGAAAACCAAAAATTTTCCCGAACAACTTGGTTAGATTTTACTGGCTAACGAACTTATTCAACCACTTAGAAAAGGAAGACATGCCAAATTTTATCAAAATGGCACCATTATTTTTATGGGCCGATCAGTGACTGTCAAAATAATTTTGTAAGATGCAGCTCAAGACAGCCTATAATTAACGTATAAATTTTTTTCGCTTATCTTGTATAATAACAGATACATTGAGCTTTACCGCAGAAATGCTTTACCCTGTGTATATGTAAACAGAATAAAACTGAAACTCACCCTGGATATGGGTTTTAGGGTGCCTATTTTGCGCTCATTAGAAGAAATCTTGTCAAAATTCAAAAGTCGCAGTCTCTTCCTCAGCGAATTTTTTTCCACTAAAATTAGCTAAGAATATTTAGACTATTCGACTGTAAACTCTATAACCAAAAAATGCTGCCAAAGCATCAGAGAAAGCGTCTATTTGATATAAATTTTCGGGATATATTTTGCTAAAATGAAGGACAATGACGGTTGAAGCTGAATACGCTCTTTGCAACATTTTCTCTACATAACCCGTATTCGTTTCAGGTTCTTTGCCTAAAAGTTGTCCATTTTAACGTTTCAAATTGCGACTTTGACGTTTTTAGAGGAAAATCCTATTTTTTTTAAATGCCTATAACTTTTTGTCTTTTAACTTACAGATCTAAATTTTGGCACATGGTTAACTTTTAATAGAGTAGATCAGGGTACTAAATTTGGTTGCGCCAGCGTGGTTATTTCCCGAAATATAAAAAAAAACCGAAAGGAAATCCAAAATTTTCCGGGAAAAATCGGGCCGATTTTGCTGGCTGACGAACTTATCCAAACTTGTAAAAGGAAGATGCTCACCAAATTTGAACTAAGCCGTTTTTTAAATATATTTTTTGAGTGATTGGTGTGATACATACATACATACATAATTTTGAAATTGAAAAAAAAATCGAAACTGACTCTGGATATATATTCTAGGAGGCCTAGTTCGCGTTCATTTGAGAAATTTTTACAAAATTCAAAAGTCGCTATCTCCTCATTAGTGTTTTTTTTTTAAGAATATTCACCCAAATTGGAATGTAAGCATGCGTATACGAATCTTTGTTCCTTGTGGGTTAACAAATAGTGAATAAAAATTCGTTTCACACTGCATAACACCAATTTTTAATAACTGTCGATGATGTAGTTAGACTATAATAATTTATTGTTATCTAAGTATTCATTGGCAACAGCTTCATTGTTTTATAATTGCCGTACCAATAAATAAAATTTATAACATCACGTAGCCTATATGATTTACGATGATGTCTGATAGTATGTGTATGTTTAATGAAAATAGATACTGTAAATGTAAATGCATCCCATTCTATTACATCTAATTTATTGCTAATTACACGGCGAATAGCATTGTAGGTGTCTTACAGCCTTGGTAGGATCCTATTAGAGTATCATTTTATTAAAATTGTGTATTAAGTCTTAACTGAAAGGTCACATAATTTGCTGTGGTGGTCGAAGTGTATTATGCAAATTTAAAATAATTGTAAACATCAAAACCAATATTTTACTGCATTTTCTGGTTTAATTGAATGATTATTTATGGCATTCTTCTTTAACATAATGGTGTTGTGTTTTGCAATTTATGAGACACAAGTTTACTACCACTGTAATTACTTTGTATAAAAAGCTTCACAGAAACACAAAGTTTCAAGCAGCTCTTTCATTATAAAACTGATGACGAAACACTTATAGAAACAAATATAGCAAAGCTCCTGCTGCCCAATACGTCGGCGACACCGCCATATTCGCGTTGTCGTGAGACTCACGACTGGTCACACGCCGCCTCCAGGAGGCGGCGTCCAATTCGGAGGAATGGTGCTGCAAATGGAGAATAGCGATCAACCCAGAGAAAAGCACGGCGATGCTTTTCACCTGGAAGCGCATAGACCTTACCAACAAAATAATACGGATGTTCGGCCAGACTATCCCGTGGATGGACACCGCAAAATACCTAGGAGTCGTACTGGACAGGAAACTCACCTGGAAAGCCCACAGCGACGCGACGGTCGCGAAAACCAAGGTGGCGACGTCGGCGCTCTACCCGCTCATCTGCAGAGGTAGTAAGTTAATTATTTCTAATAAATTTTTAATTTACAGATCCATGATTCGGCCGATTGTGCCCTACGCCGGAGCAGTCTCGGGATACGCCTCGGATTGCCATCTGAAGCGACTTCAAGTTGTTCAGAACAAGATCCTGAGGATATCTCTGGGCGCCCCGTGGTTCGTAAACAATCGGCAAATAAGAGAAGACACCAACACCGTGGCCTATCTACAGGTGCGGCCGCGAAGACCTTCGCCAAGGCGTAAACCCATGTCAACCAGCTCATCTGGTCCTCAGTCGACTACGATGAAGCGGCGCGGAGAAGATTCAAGAAATCCAAGATGATCCTCCTGTAGTCGGCAAGTCACCTTGTAGACTTTCTTCAAATGAGCGCAAACTAGGCCTCCTAAAATCCATATCCGGGTTTACGTTCAGTTTTTGTCTGTTTACATATATACAGGGTAACGCATTTCTACGGTAAAGCTGAATATAATGATAATTATTATACAAGAGACGAGAAAAATTTGTATAAGTTAATTATAGGGTGTCTTGAGCTGCATCTTATAAAATTATTTTGACAATCACAGGCTGTCCCCTAAGTCGTTGGTGATTCTTACCCTTATTTTATTGCATTTTTTATCGAAATATGTTTGTAAGAAAAAGAATCGAGACGCAGTAAGTGCCTTTTGGTAGCAAATTTTAATTAAATTCTTCAAATTTCAATAACTCAATTTGCTATTAACCTAAGATTTGTTGACTAGGAAACCAGCATTTAAAGTTTATTGTCGCAAAATTTTTGTACATTTTCAAACAATAAGTTATTTTGATAAAGTATGGCACATTGTTTCTACTATATAGGTTATACCGGTAACCAAATTGATGACTGCTTCCATTAAAAAGACAGATTTGCTATGCAAAGCATTTTTATAAAAATTCACTTCCATAACGCACTTGCTGCGTCCAGACTTTTTGTCTTTTAACTTACAGACCTAAGTTTTGGTACACGGTTCACTTTTGATAATATAAACACGCGTACAATTTGTTTGCCTCTACTTTGTTATTTACGGAGATATGACAATTTTCCTAAAGAAAAAACATAATTTTCCGGGAAACCCTTGGCCGATTTTCTTGGATAACGAACTGATCTAAGCCACTTGCAAAAGGAAGATACTTACCAAATTAGATTAAAATCGGCTCATTATTTTTTGAGTTATTGGTGTGATATACATATAAAATTTGAAACTGACCCTGGGTATTGGTTCTCGGGGGCCTAGTTCGCGCTTATTTGAAGAAATTTTTTCAAAATTCAAAAGTCACGTTCTCCTCGCTAGTGAATTTTTTAAAGAAAATTCACTAAAACTAACATTATGTTCGCTCATACTTGTTCTTTCGGTGGATACTCAGCTTCATCCTGACCAAAAATACACCACCCCAGCTATTATATAACCAGAAATAGAGACAAAGAAACACATTTCTTGTGCCAAAATTAATTTTAATTCATCTTAAAACCATGCTCATTTGGCATTCATGTGTGAATATGCATTATCATAAATTGTGATGTAGTCGCTTTAATTCCTTCCATTAACTGTTCTACAATTACTGCGTTAGTGGATTAAGATAATTATACATTTCATTACAGACCCAATAGTAGTTTACTTTATGATATTGTTTTTATTATTTCGCTACTCAATTACATTATAAAGATTTCATTTGATATGTATATTAAGTGAACTAATGTTTAATGTACTAAAAGAGATGCTTTTTATTGCAAATTTATAGGTATTATGGTGCCAAAAATTACTTCCGCAGTTTCTTGTTTTGATTATATCAATCAAGGACAAAGGCGACTTGGCTGACTTTCAGATATGCATAGAATGAAGGAAGAAAATAATTTATAAACTATAAAAACTTTGGCTATAGATTTTTGTAGGCATTTTTAGCTGTTAATGGATTTGCTAAGTCTAAGGCTCTGGTATGAATCCTATATACAGTGAGTCCGCATAGAATGGAACAATTTCCTTAAAATCTTTAGGGGACAAACAGAAAAAATCGCTGAGACATATCAAACCTAAAATTTGAATGTGCACATTTTTACATATTGTGATGTTATTGGTCAGAGACACCGCCAATGATATAGTAAGATAAAATATTAGATGCGCCCTGCCGCATACGTCGGCGAAATAAGATTCAAGCCAGAGAGAGTTAAACATAACCTGAAACAAGTACGTGCAAGAAAGATAGGCATAATTAGGTCACGTGACCTAGTGCTCTGGGTAGGATTATTACATTGCCTTATATGGAATACAAGTCTGGACGAAGCAAGTGCGTTATGGAAGTGAATTTTCATAAAAATGTTTTTTATGGCAAATATGTCTCTTTAATGTAAGCAGGCATCAATTTGGTCACCGGTATTACCTGTATACTAGGAACAATGTGCCATATTCTATCAAAATAACTTGTTTGAAAATGTACAACAATTTTCCGAAAATCAACTTAAAACGTTTCCGAGAAAACTCGTTTCTTAGCTGACGAACCTTAGATGAATAGCAAATTGAGTTATTAAATTTTGAAGCATTTAATGAAAATTCGCTACCAAAACGCACTTACTGCGTCTGGATTTTTTTTTACTAACATGCATCATATTTTGATGAGAATTGCAATAAGGAATGTCCAAAAAAATTTATAGGTGTCACCAACGGCTTATGCGCCATCCTGTGATTGGCAAAATAATTTTATAAGATGCAGCTAGAGACACCCTATAGGTAACGTATACAATTTTTTCTCGTATACTGTACTCGTTCACTGTATATATGTAAATAGAAAGTAAACCCGTATATGGATTTTAGGGGGCCTAGTTTGCGCTTATTTGATGAAATCTTTTTAGAATTCAAAAGCCGCGGTCTCTTCATTAACGATATTTTTCTACGAAAATTAGCTACAAATTATAAACTGTTAAACCATAAGCTTAACAAAAACTACTTCCAAAGCATCAGAGAAAGTGATTATTTGAAATTAATTTCCTGGAAATATTTTATTAAATTGAAGGGCAATGATGGTTGAAGCTGAAAATTAAGGGTTTGCAGAACACTCCTTATATAATCCGTATTTCTTCAGGTTCTTTGCCTAAATGTTTTTGATGATGACTTTTTACATTTTGAGGAAAACCCCAATCATGTAAGACCTGGTTAAGCACACGTCTTGCAATGTTTATTGTCCAAAACATTTAAAATGTTTTATAATGTTTGTTTAAAAATCACAAATTTTGACGTTTCAAACTGCTAGTTTAACGCTTATAAAAAAATCATAACATTTAGAACACATTTTTTTTTGCAAATTTTGACCTTCTTGCTAAAAAAAAACTTAATCTTTGCCTGTAACATGGAATATATTTTGTTACTCGCATATTTTATTTTCGTATTTTGACGTCTAGTGCGAACGATTTTTTTAATGTTTATAACTTTTTTCTCTAGAGCTAGAAAATTAAATTTTAGTGCATAGGATAAGCCATATATGGGCAGCCCCCGGCCCCCGGGTCGGATCCGGCCCTCCACCAGCTTCAATCCGGCCCGCGAGAGCTTCAGAAAATTCAAATAACGATATCAATTCAAATCCATAAATAATATTATTAAGCGTACGCAGTGGAACGCCACAGATCGAGTCAGAAATAGTCGTTAGAAAGAGACAAACAGATAAACATTCGGGAAGCCGCCCGATGTGCTTGAAGCACTCGCGTACGATCGAGAGTATTCTAGTTGCTTATTGTGGGTAATATATAAACCGCTCATCTCAGTACTTCTTAACAACTGATAAAGTGCATCGCATATTCGCGTACGGTCGAGAGTACGACGTGGGAAATATTCAAGCAAATTCTATCAACATGGCTGGTTTAAAAAAGAGGAAAGTGAACACAGAATGTCGTCAGTTCCAAGACAAATGGACTGGTGAACACTTTTTTATCTTGCACAATAATAAACCTATGTCTTTGTTGTGCAATGAAACAATCTGTGTTTTAAAAGAGTACAATATGAAGCGGTATTACTCCAGCAAGCAATTCGCTCAATATGATTTACTGACAGGCTAGTTAATAAAGGAAAAAATTTAAAAACTGATTACCGATTCAGGAAAACAGCAACAAATGTTCCATTCACAACAATCAAATCTAGACAGTGTTGTTAAAGCTAGTTTAATAATTAGTTCCAAAATAGCGAAAACATCGAAGTCATTTTATGAAGGACAGTTTGTTAAAGAGTGCCCAGAAAAGAAGAAACAGTTTGAGAAAGTGAGCTTATCGCGACGTACTGTTGTTCGACCTATAGATATGATGGCTAGTGATATCAAAAAGACATTGACCGATAGATTGTTTGGTTTTCAACCACTTTCGATTGCTTTGGAGGAGAGTACAGATTTATCTGACACAGCCCAGTTAGCTATTTTTATACGAGGTATTGATGAAGAATTTGCAGTGATAGAGGAATTACTGGCTTTACGGCCGCTACAAGGAAAATATATTTTTACCGAGGTGCAAAGTAGTTTTGAGCAATATAGTTTGCAGTGGTGTAAATTAGTTGGAGTGTGCACAGATAATGCGCCTTCAATGGTCGGTTCACGAGAAGATTTTATCGGAATTCTGAAGGAAAGAGCAACCGCTATGAATGTGCAAGAATGTGATTTAATAATTCTACATTGCATTATTCACCAAAAAAAACATGTGCTAAGTCCATTCGACTGAAGAATGTTATGGATGTGATAGTAAATACCATTAATTTCATTAGATCCCGCGGTCTTAACCATCGACAGTTTAAAGCGTTTTTCGATGACCTCTCTTCAGAACACGATGATGTGACATATTATTGTGAAGTAAGGTGGCTAAGCAAAGGTAAAATGCTAAAAAGGTTTTATGACCTTAGAAAAGAAATAGTTGATTTTATGGAAATGAATGAGAAAACATTGCCGCAAATTTGTGATTCAACTTAACTTTGTGACTTGGCATTCCTGGTAGACGCCACATGACACTTAAGCTACCTGAAATTGAAGCTTCAAAAACAAGGGCAATTGGTAAGTCAGCTGTTCAGTCATCTTAAAGCTTTTCAAAACAAAAATCTTTGTGGGGAAAAACAAATGAGAAGTAAAAACTGTTTTCATTTTTTAACATTATTCAGTCACGAAAACATTTAATACGGTCGCTATGCTGAAGAACTGGAACTACTGTCGTAGCAATTAACTGATCGATTTTACGATTTCAAGAATATGGATAGCACTTTCAATATTTTTGCAAATCCTTGTAAGTGTAATGTGGAAGATGCTTCGCTTCACTTACAAATGGAGTTGATCAAGCTTCAAGAAAACTGATATTTGAAGTCTAGATTTGATGATGTGGAACTAAGAGAATTGTACAGAACATACCTTTCCGAAGAGAAGTATCCACAGCTGAGAGTTTTTGCACGAAAAATAATTTGCACATTCGGAAGCACGTATAAATGTGAGCAGCTTTTTTTAATCATGAAAATTAATAAAAATAAGCATCGTACTCGGCTAACAGATGTTTATTTAGAAATTACTTTGCGCCTATGTACTACTGATATTGGCCCTAATAGTGATCATCTTGTTTATCAGCTTCAAATTCAAGTATCTCATTAATTTAATTTAATTTTTCTATATTATATTTTTATATGTTTGATTATGCTATTATAATTAATAAAAGTCCCGAAATTGGGCCCTCAGCTAAGCAAAGGTTGCCCATACCTGGTATAAGCTAGATATGAGCAAGTAGCGGTTACCAAATTTGGTTAAAATATATTTGCTGTCTTCGAAGACATAGTTAACGAACTTGTCCAAACAATTAAGCAAAGTAATACATGTGCCAAATTTAATTAAAATGGAGAAAAAATAATGAACCGATTTTAATATATAAATATAAATTGACCACGGACATGGGTTCTAAGGGAGGGCCTAGTGAGCGCTCACTTGAAGAAATTTTCCCCAACATTTCAAAATGTCGCGATCTCCTCAACGGCGACCCTTTTCTACGAAAATTCGCAAAAGGGAAATATTATTCTTAGGCGTGTTCTTTAGTAGCTAACATTTTGGAACGATAATTAAGCACGTGGAGCTAATAAATGATGTATGTACATTTAAACGGAAATAAATAGATAATATGTGAATATGGCCCGGAACCGGCGATAGGTATAAGTAGGAAGACAGTCTCTGTCTTCTTAGACAGGTGGACCGAGGAAGCAATGAAGAGGCACTGGGGGTCGGTTGGTGGTTGCAGGCAGGCGAGGGACTTCTTGGAGGGGCCGGACAGAGATAAAGCTGTCTGGCTACTCGGAAGGAGTCGACCTACGCTTCGCCGCATCCTTGGGGTGCTCACAGCCCACTGCGCCCTTAGAAGACACCTCACATTGATAGGCGTAGAGAGGGATCCCATTTGCCAAAAATGCGGCGAGGATAAGGAAACGTCCTACCACTACCTGTGCGAATGCGAGGCTTTTGGGAGTCTTCGAGCAGAATTGTTCGGATAGAGGACTCTGCAGAGGAATCAGGTAAGTACCGTCCAATTGAAGACCGTCACCGCCTTCATCTCGAGGTCGAGGGGGTTTGGCGACGGAACCGAGGAGGAGTAGAGCTGGTTTGCTGGGGTTGGCAAAAAGGGCCCATGGTGGCCTATTTGCTTGGCGTTGGCCTCCCCCCCCCACTACTACTACTACTACTACTACTACTTATTCAGTAAATGTTAAGTTTCAGACTTGACAATAAAATACATATATTTTACCATATGTAAATCACACATCTAGAACGTATCACTGCGCTTGCCTAATACGTTTGGTGAATTGTGGTGATTTAGAATAAAATTTAGTGAAATCTGTGATTTTTTGAGCTACCATCTGGTAAAATTTTGAATTTTAGGTTGGCAACGGTGGTTACCATAACTAGTAGGTACCTAGCCGTCTGTGAAACGCCACGCATGTGGCGCAGGGTTAAGAAGGAAGTTCTAAGATTCTAAAACAATAAAAAAGCAGCTATGTACATGTGATCCACATTTATAACTATGTATTTAACACCGGAACGATCAATTTAAATAACTGGACATTAAGTGCTAAATTTAGTATCCTTTGTTAGTTATTTAAACTATGATCGCTAAATCACAATATATGATTAAATTTATGCGTCGTAAATATAATAATCAGATAGACATCAATATCCTTTTAGAATTATTTATACTCACTAACTGACAACCACTGTTCCTACTGATTCTTGGACTTTAAACGCACATACCTGAAATAGAAGAAGAACATTAATATTTATTACTTATTTCTCGAAACTATAATACGATACATTCTATACGGTAATATATCATGGATTCTGTTCATAAAATTAAAACCAGGCTTTATACTGGCCGCACTTTTCAATTTACTAAAATAAATTATACCAGCAGGTACATGTTTTAAACAGTAAAAAGCTGACATCAAACAGCAGAAATATGTAATTACTGTTTTTAAAAATTTTAATAATTTATTACAACAGCATCAATAAATCATTGTTCACTTAACTGCTTCATTTTCGAGACTGACAATCCTTGCTAAAGGATAAAATATATTTAGTTTTACGTTCTGCATGTGTTTATTATTTATAGGTATACATTAAAAGTTTGGACGCAGCATGTGCGTTATGTTGCGAATTTTCATAAAAATCATGTAAAATGCAGGATCACGTATTATATAGTGACCGCCAAAAAGGGTACCCCAATAAAATTTCGGGACGCAGCAAGTGCATTATAGTAGCGAATTTTCATAAGAATTGTACAGTATATTACACGGCATATTAGCAAAGTTAATGTTTTAAACTTAACACATACCTTGAAGATCGATTTTAGAGGTCCTAGTACCCGCACATTTGAAGAATTATTTCGAAAGTGTTACCATCCATATCTCTCTATTATCAAAAAAATCTTCTGTTCTAACTCCTTTTGAGAAAAATGCCCAAAACTCAATTTGACATGAACCTAAAGAATTTAATTTTGCTATATCTGTAGATAGTGTAGGTCTCTTTAAAAGAAACTTGTATTAAAAATTTCATTACAGTTATACAAAAGATTTCCATAGCGAAACTTAATTCATATTTAGAAAAATAAAATATCTGCCAAATTATAAACGTAGCAGTTATTTTTCCTTATAAATCGTCAGTATAATTTCGTTTTAGTCAACCTAATCAAACCGGTTTTTTTTTCATTATAAACAATAACAAATTGAAAATTAACTAATACACTGAATTTTCTTAATGAAAATTCACTAATAGAGAGGTATCGATGGTGAGACTTTTAGAAAATTTATATAAATATATATATATATATATATATATATATATATATATATATATATATATATATATATATATATATATATATATATATATATATATATATATATATATATATTTCCTTCATTTTGTTAATATATTGGATAAGTTAGTTAGACAGATTTGACACTCAAATACTTTTAGAAAAACATGCAAAAAACTGCTTGAAAACGCTTTTAATCACTAGAAATATTAAACTAAAACAGAAAGTGCGTTATGATAGCGAATTTTTGTAAAAATTTTGCAAATAGTGATTCAATTTCCAATGAAACTAAAATGTTTAGTTTTGATACATAGTAAAACCCATATAAAGGCAGCCAGGGTACTATATTTGAAAAAAACTAAAAATTTCTTTTAAAAAAACCTTTTTTGTTATTTTGATTGCAGAAACTGATTGAGTCGACTAAATCCGGGCGATTAATATGGAAGAATACCTGCCACGTTTATAATTTGGCAGGTACATTTCTTTTGGAGGTTTTGACAGAGAGTTTCCAGAGCAATGGATTGGGCGTAGAGATGCTACTGAGTGGCCTCCTAGATCACCGGATTTAACTCCTTTAGGCTTCATTCTGTGGGGCCATTTAAAGAGTGGAATTTTCGCAACAGAACCGGAGTCTCTGGAAGAATTACGTAGACGCATTGGTAAATAAATGCCGTCTAATAACTCCACAAATGCCCCAGAATGTCAGAGCCCGTTTTGGACAAAATTTTTTACTTTTGTATGGAAGCTGGTGGTCAACAATTTGAACACTTACTTAACTAAATAAACATTTTTGAACGTTTGGTTTTGTTTTTTAGTTTTTTTAACAAAAAATTGACCAATTAATGCATTTCTTATCACAACGAACGAAATACGTTCTTGCAACTCCAACTGTGAATAATTTTTAAACGAGTTGATAAAACTTCCAAAAAATTAGTCTGCTGAATCCAGAAAAGAAAGAGCTTTCAAATGATGTAACACTCGACCCATGTTCCCTATTTAAAATATAAGGGTTGTTATCACCACCCTTAAGGGGTTGATGTGACAAAGTTGAGTTTTATGTCAAAACATGTCCCCCTCAATATTAAAATAGACATATTTCAGCGTTTCTTAAAAAAAATTTGTCTGGACGCAAATCGGTCTGTTTAGTTTCCAATACGCTAGCCTGTATACAATTTGTAAGCTGCAACTGTCGCTCGAAGGGGATTGAATGTAGGGGTGAAGTTTTTACGTTGCAAGATCATTTTTTAATCTAAGATTTAGGTGTTTCGGGATTTTTGATAAATATGCATAATAATTAAGATACTAAATTTATTCCATTAGGCAGTTCCATACTGTACAGGGTGAGTATTATAAATGATAACCCCCTTTTATTTTCGTTATTTCTGAGCAAATTTATTCGTTCAAAAACTTATTTTGAACAATTTTTAACGAAGTTTCTGAATCTGCTATCGCTATTCAATAATTTTGAAAAATGTACGAGGTGGAACAAAAAATATAGTTTTTTAAATTGAACACCCTGTATTTTTTTACACATTATAATTTGCCGATTTTTTCTGATTATAAAAATATATAGTTATAGCACATTTAGTTAAGCAATTTTTAAGTTACGATGAAATATGTAAAACGACAAATCTGTTTACGTATAACTCAATAATACACCAAGTAGCCTTTGGAAACAAAATTTTAATTTTGTATACAAACGCCAAACTATTAGTTTATCCTAAAAATATAATTTGTCAATAATTAGTTAGTTATTATACAATACTAGCTAAGATATCTATTCAATGATTGTCACAACAAAATATATAACGAAACCATACACAAGGAAACAAATAAAATAGAACTATCAGACTTACAAAAATTAGAAAATGATATAAAGATTTAGATTGTATCTCCTACATAACGTCCGTTATTTTCTAAGCATTTGAAATATCGTCGTAAAAAATTTGATCGCACATCTTCAAATACCGCTGCATTTTCGATAAAAGAATTTATTTCTCGTCGTGTAAGCGGGTGTAATTGCACAGTGTCCCCTGACAGTTCTTCACTATAAATATTGTTGTTGAGAGCACCCCAAAGGAAAAAAATCTAGCGGATTTAAATCGAGGCATTTAGCCGGCCAATGGATGGGACCATTTTTTCCTACCCAGAGGTCATATTTTTGGTTTAAGTAGTTCGTCACAGGTCCATCTTGCTGCCAGATTGCTCTTAAATTTAGAATAACTGGCAAGTCATCCAAATATTCCTCAACTTGCTCTTGTAGCAAATGGAGATAAACTACACCTGTGAGATGTGTATGTAAAAAAAAATGGACCAACTATTTTGTTTTGGTGTATCCCACACCACGCATTGACAGTTTTACGTCTTTGTTTTTTTATTTGCTCTACCATATGTGGATTTTCTGTAGCCCAATGATGTTTGTTATGTCTATTAAACAAACCAGCTGTAGAAAAGAACGACTCATCAGTCCAAAACACATTTCACAAAAATCATTTTTTTCATTATACTTTTTAATAATTTGTTGGAAAAACAGTATTCTCTGTCGACGATCATTTTCGGTTAAGTGTTGAACAGGAAGAATGTGAAAAGGTTTATACTTATTTCTTTTTAAAGCTTTGGCTTACATTTAAATCTTTAGCTACAAAATAAGTAGACCGACTTGGCTCTTCTATAACCGATAATAGAATATTCATTTGTATTTCCTCACCAATAGTATTCCTCGTTTTTTATTCTATTTGCATTCTTTAATGAATTTGTGTCACAAAATTTATTGTAAATTTTCTTGAATGTTCCTTTGCCAGGCACAGTCGCATTCGGATACAGTTTTCTAAACTCCCTTTGTGAAGTAGTCATGTTTTTAATACATTCTAAGAATATTTCTAAAATTCTACGCCTATTCTCTAAACTATGACAAGGCTTGATCGCTTTTTTGCACACAATAAAGATTCCTAATACAAAAAGCACTAACAAATCTTAACGTTTTTGACATTTATACAAAGTTAAAATTATATTTCCAAAGGCTACTTAATAATAATAATAATAATAATAATAATAATAATAATAATAATAATAATAATAATAATAATAATAATAATAATAATAATAATAATAATAATAATAATAATAATAATAATAATAATAATAATAATAATAATAATAATAATAATAATAATAATAATAATAATAATAATAATAAGATATATTTGCCAAAGACAACATACATTGTATCGGACTAGTCAAAATAAACAAATTACAAAAATTAACAAACTAAACACAAACAATCACAGCATATAAAAACATATCACTACATATGTTGTCCAGACATAAATTCGTCTAAACTATAAAAACATTCAGTCAATAATTTTGTTTTAAGTTCTTCCCCAAAAACTGACAGGCTACTACATGATCTAACTTTCTCTGGCAGCTGATTGAAAATCCTAGGTGCTAGGTAATCGGGAGAATTATATGTCACTTTGAGCTTGGCATATGATACGTGACCCCTGTTTTTTTGTCTCATATCTACATCATGTATGGCTTTATTTAATACAAAAGTTCCATCCTTATTATTGAAAACAAGCAAAGAAAGTTTCATTATAATCATCGAAAATAATGTAAGCACTCTGTTTTGCTGAAAAATATATCTGCATGATTGACGTGATGGAACTCCTTCCAAGCATCTTAGTACCCGTTTCTAAGCTACAAATACAGCTCTGGTATGTGCTGACAACCCCCAGAATATTATACCGTAACGCAACCGAGAGTCGACCTGCCCGTGGTAGAGCATCAACAACTAATCCTTCTCCATATAACTCCTTACCTTTCTTAGCTGATATGAAACCGAATTTAGCTTCCCAACCAGATACGCACAGTGATCATGCCAATTCAAAGAATGGTCTAGAAAAATACCCAAAAATTTATATTTTCCATCTGCGGCTATTGCAGACACTAAGCTGTTAGTGTCTAAAAAGTTATTGCGCTACAGTGCACATTCAAAAACAGTCTGTTAGCAGAAAACCATGCAAACAGGGCTTCACCTAGCTGCGAGACCCACATCGGAAATGTCAGAAACAATAACGGAGGTATAATCAGCGTACATGGTGATCGACGCTGGCAACTTCAAGCTACCCAAATCATTAATATATAATAAAAACAGCACTGGACCTAGGACCGATCCCTGCGGAACGCCCAGGTCACTGCTGATAATTTGAGAAGCGCTCTGCCCAACAACATACTGTCTTCTCTGGGAAAAATAACTAGGCAGCCAAGACAGGGGCAATCCCCGGATGCCATACATCTGTAGCTTCTCGATCAAGATAGAGTGATCGACGCAGTCAAATGCCCTGCTGAGATCACCAACAGGACACTCGCCAGCCTCTATGCTCTTAATTACAGAGCCACAGTATGAATAAATTGCCGTCGATGTTGATCTATTGTCCAGAAATCCATGTTGATTGTTGTAAATATTTGCTGCTGGAACAGCACGTCACAAGCCGGTTCAGAAATGCATACTCAAATACATATGAAAAGCTAGGAGGAATCGCCACTGGCCTGTAGTTTTCCAACAAAGAGAAATATTGTTTTTTATGTACCGGAGCTTTCTTGTCGATCTTTAACACTTCAGGGAATAGCCCACTTACAAAAGAAGTATTAACTAAGTGCAATAATGGTTTAATTATAATATACAGGGATTTCTTAAGAGGAAACTTGGGAAGATTGTCATACCCAGATGATAACTTATTTTTTAGCTTACATGTTAATACATTATAGAGTTCCGGTTCTGAAAACGGGGCAACATAAAACGAATTTGGCGGAGACGTAACGTTCTTCGTGAACTGCCTATAGTCAATCTGGTCAAGAACAGTTTTCCGCAAATTTTTGGATTGGTATTGTAGGTGATTTACCCATTGGCCATAATTTTTTACCCCGGAGATAAAATAGTCAATAGTGTCGTCATTTTTTGGAAATTGTATTACCTGAACTATTAGAAAATATCCCTCTGGCAGAAAAAGCAGCAATGTAGTTTTCTCACGATGCTGCCTCACCTCACTGCGTACTATCACGTCAATTTCTGGATGCAACTTATGGAAAACGCTTCCATGGCAACCTTACTTTTGTTACTTTCAAAACATTGCAGAAATAAATGTTAAGCATAATATTAATATTTTTTCGATTTTACCGAAAACACTTACTCTGAGCGAAAAAAACTTAAGAGTTGACTCTCGTGTAGTTTGAATTGCTTAGTCATAAAATCTTATCCAATTAAAAAAAACAGTGGCGTACTATAATTATTTTTTAATTAATATTCTGGCGTTACGCCTGTGCACGCCACTGACAAAATAAAACAAACTTTTTTTTAACTTGAACATTTCTCTGTATACATTGAGAGATCTTGTTCTTTATGTATCGGACGTTCTTGTCGATCTTTAACACTTCAGGGAATAGCCCACTTATAAAAGAAGTATTAACTAAGTGCAATAATGGTTTAATCATAATATACAGGGACTTCTTAAGAAAAAACTTGGGAAGATCGTCATACCCAGATGATAACTTATTTTTAACTTACAAGTTAGTACATTATAGAGTTCCTGTTCTGAAAACGAGGCAAGATAAAACGAATTTGGCGGAGATGTAATGTTCTTCCTGAACTGCCTATAGTCAATCTTGTGGTCGGCTATCTGAGAGACCGTCTGCCTTGGAGTCTGTTCAAAATATAAGTTGAACAGGTTAGCAACCTCATCAGTAGAAGTCACCATACGATTACCCTGCTGGATATGAATTTCACCGTCACTTTTCCCACACTTGCCGGATAGTTCAGATACAATCTTCCAAGCGCCCTGTATAGGATTTTACGAGATTGTCATACTTTTGTTTCGCCATTTTATAAGATAAATCTAATTCCGCATATGAAACTTTTAAGTAGTATAGATCTTTAAGATTTAAGCTAGACGCCCTCGTGGCGCAGGTGACTAGGTGCCAGCCTGCTAAGCGAGAGGTCCCGGGTTCGATTCCCGGGCGAGCCAATTTGACTCTGTCTGGAAAATTTAAAAAAAATATTGAATGATGGGAAAAATGTGCTAATGGCCTAAGTGCCGCAGCCAATAATATTAAATAAAAAAAAATAAAAAAAAGATTTAAGCCAGATCTCCTTACTTCATCAGTTACCCAATGTTTGGAAAGGTCACCTCTCACTTTTCGGCAACGTTTCGTATATTATTGAGTAATACGTAAACAGATTTGTCGTTTTACACATTTCATCATAACTAAAAAACTGCTTATCCAAATGTACTATAATTACATATTTTTGTAATAAGAAAAAATCGACAAATTATAATATGTAAAAAAATACAGGGTATTTCATTTTAAAAAAACTATATATTTTTTGGTCCACCTCGTACATTTTTCAAAATCCTTGAAAAGCAATAGCAGATTCAGAAACTACGTTAAAAAATTTTCAAAATAAGTTTTGAGCGGATCAATTCGCCCAGAAATAACGAAAATAAAAGGGGATTATCATTTATAATACTCACCCTGTACATTCTTCTTTAGGCAACAGGATCTATAGAGCTTTTATCTTTTGTTTACGTTAATATAATCTTTAGAGCCACACTATCAAATAATTTTTCATGTAAGATAATCGTCTTGGTGTATTGTTTGCAGAAACTGTTGCTGCATGTGCACTTTAAGTCGTATTACAAACACAGAAGACTTCACAGCAATAAGTCAAGCAACTCTTTATACATAATGGCTTGCACAAAAGCCATAAATATTTCAAAGCAATATCTATTGGAATTGTATCTATGTCTAATGATTGTAGTCATAGATTCAAAAGACTAATGTGGGAGTTTATTATGGATGTCTCATATATATAGTTATGGTCCAGTGTAAAGATGAACAAACGAAGCGATGATACTTAAATTTGAATTGCTTTAATGGTGCTCGCTTGGTGAAAAGCCGGCATGATCAGATTAAGTAGGTGTTGATTGTTGTTATAGTACACTTATGATGATTTATAATTATTAACATCGTTTACTTAAGCCAAATGTAATTCTGAAGCTTTACTTATATCACTAAGTATTTAAAATATCAATAGAGATAATTAAACTATCTAATAGACCTATTGGCAAATGAAATAAAGTGTGAACGCAACAACTATGTTATGGAAACCTATTTTTAAAAAACTTAAAACTCTGTTCGCTCTACTGTTCCCATGAATTTTTAACCAATTTCTTGATAGTTGTTGATTATAATCCACCTGCGTTATATTTTCATATTTATATTAAAATAATAAATAAAAAAACTCTGGACGCAGCAAGTGCGTTCTGGAAGTGAATTTTCATTAAAATGTTTTTAATTACAAATATATCGCTCTAATGCGAGCAGGCATCAATTTGGTTACCGGTATAACCTATATAGTAGGAACAATGTACCATATTTTGAAAATGTACAAAAATTTTCCGAAAATAAACGTTAAATGTTTCCGAGAAAACTGGTCTCCTAAACAATAAACCTTAGGTTAATAGCAAATTGGGTTATTGAAATTTGAAATATTTAATGAAAATTCGCAACCAAAACGTCCTTGCTGCGTTCATACAAAAATTTTCAGAAAATAAAGTTAACTGTTGGTTTCCTAACTAACAAAACTTACGTTAATAGCAAATTGAGTTATTGAAATTTGAAGCATTTAATGAAAATTCGCTACCAAAACGCACTTACTGCGTCCAGATTTATTTCTTACAAACATGCATCATATTTCGATGAAAAATGCTAAAATGCCGTAACGAATTTGTTCTACGAAAATTAGCTAAAAGTTATAGACCCATAAACCATAAACTTCACTAAACCTACAGCGAAAGCATCAACTTAACTAAACCGACAGCCAAAGCATCAGAGAAAGGGTCTATTTGAAATGAATTTTATGTAAATATTTTAGTAAAATGAAAGGCAATGACGGTTGAATCTCAAACTTACGGGTTCGCAGAACATTCTCCTTGCAACATTTTCTTTTCACAATCCGTATTTGTTTCACGTCATTGGCCTAAACATTGCCAATTTTGACATTTTAACTTGCGAGTTTGACGTTTTGAGGAAAACTCCAAAATTTGTTTTTTAGCTGCCCGTAACTTTTTTGTCCTTAAACTTAGAGACCTAAATTTTGGTACATGGTTCACTCTTTATAATACAAATAGGCGTTGCCGTCACCTTGTTATTTCTGGAGATATAATTTTGTTAGAAAGAAAACACAACATTTTCCGGGAAAACCTGGTTCGATTTTCCTGGCCAGCGAACTTATCCAAGCCACTTGCAAAATATTTATATATATATATATATATATATATATATATATATATATATATATATATATATATATATATATATATATATATAACACGGATCTCCCCACTTAGTGAATTTTTTTAAGAAAATTCACTAAAAAAGAAAATTTGAATCACCAACGACTTATGGGCCATCCTGTAATTGTAGAAATATTTTTTAAGATGTAGCTCAAGATACCCTATAATTAATGTATACATTTTTTTTTCGTATCTTGCATAATAACGGATATATTGTGCTTTAATTTTTTTTTAACGAAAATTCGACAAAAATGATATACCATTAACCGATTAACTCTATAGCCAACACTACTGCCAAAGGATCAGAGAAATGGTCTATTTGAGATAAATTTTCTGGGAATATTTTCGTAAAATGAAGGACAATGACGATTGAAACTAAGACTTAAGGCTTTGTAAAACATTCTTCTTGAGATATTTTCCTTCCATAGCTCAGAATAGTTTCAGGTTCATTGCCTAAATATTACCAATTTTGAAGTTTTAAATCGCGACTTTGACGTTTTGAGAAAACCCAAATATATTTTTTTAAATGCCTTGTCCTTAACCTACAGAGCTAAATTTTGGTAGGTAACTTAGGTATAATGATATAAACCCGCGTACCAAATTCGGTTGCCCTTACTTTGTTAATTCCGGAGATATAATTTTTTTTTCGAAAGAAAACACAAAATTTTCCGGGAAAACCTCGGCTGATTTTCCTGGCCAGCGAACTTATCCAAGCCACTTGCGAAAGGAAGGTAGTCACCAAGTTTTAGCAAAATTGGTCTATTCTTTTTTTAGTTATAGGTGTGACACATAAATATATAAATATATATATATATATATATATATATATATATATATATATATATATATATATATATATATATATATATATATATATATATATATATATATATATATATATAAAGTCTGAAACCGACCCCGGATTTGGGTTCCAGGGGTCCTAAATAGCGCTCATTTGAAGAAATTTTTTCAAGATTCAAAAGTCGAAATCTCTTCATTAGTGAATGTTTTTAAAGAAAATTCACTAAAAGTCCAGACCCAGCAAGTGCGAATTTTCATAAAAATATTTGCCTTGTCAAATAGGTCGTTTAAAATGAAAGGCATCAAATTTGGTTAACCGTATAACCTATATAATAGTAAAAACAATGCACCATACTTCATGAAAAAAACTTTTTTGCTTAAAAAAGTACAAACCTTTTCCGAAAATGAACTGAAAATATTGCTGAACAAACTGGTCCGATTTTTCTGGCCAACGAACCCCTTAAAGGAATTTACACACCTGCCAAGATATGATTATTCTCAAAAATCTTTTTGACGAAAATTTTAAAAAATGTTAACATAAAAATTTGCAAACAATTTCTTTCACGAAAATTCGTCACCTTTTTAACTGGCAATGTTACAAAAAGTTTATATTTTTCACAAAAATTTGCTCAAAAAAATATTTTTTACGAAAGTTCGAAAACATTTATTCACAATAACTGGTTGCCAACTGTACGGTAATCTTAGCCGAAATACGGTATACGGTCCAAACTCATTACCGTACACAGAAAGTACGGTAATTTGAGGATCCAGTATTTCGTAAAAAAGCCGACAAATTACTGGTTGATTTCTACAGCAAATTCCAATTTGGTCATTTGTGCGGTACTGTATGCGGAAACCCATGAATGAGGTGTAGTAGTAGTCATCTATATAGAAGGCAGAAACCAGAACCCACGAAGAAAATCAAAACTGTGTTCCAGTAGAGATCTACGCGGTGTCTACTGTGGACAGTTATTTTTCCAGGGCTCGGGGATGTGTTGGATACCAATAAATCCATACACAAAGCAAAGAACTTCACTATATAATTCCTACTCTAAAAATATCCTGTGTTGGCATTTTGTGTTGAGTTCTAGTTTCTAGTCAGTAAGTACACTTGGAGAACCCAAATCACCACAACACATATTTCAGAGACCTTCAGAGATCGTTTCGTTGATCATGTCAACGTCTTCAGAGGAAGACAAATTCTAAAATTTAACTACAAGCTACAGTGTACTTATATCGCGACTTAGAGTTGTACTTCAATTGAACTTCATAAAGTTAAATTTATTTACTTGAAGTTACAGTACAACGATATATATATATATATATATATATATATATATATATATATATATATATATATATATATATATATATAGTGTAGCGCAACGTACCCATATGTGCTGAAAGGAGCCTTGGTGTGTGTAGTATACCGGGTGGTGCAACCATAACTCGCGTCTAGGTAAACGAACTAGTCCGAAGTAAAATTGTCGTCGAAGACCCATCGTTTTTTTATTGTGTAGTGAAACTACGAGGTCGAAGACCTGCTTTAATCTTCTGGTTGGCAAATTTATGAGCCCTTATCTAATGTAAGGATAATAGGCTTAAAAGGAAAGGTACCGAGTTATTTAAGGAATCTGCACGTTCCTTTTGATCTAGAAATTTACTATGTGGATATTGGAGCAAGCCGACAAGCACATCTGGCGAAACAAACACCATAACCTCTGCTCATCTTTTTTATAAAAAACTAACCCGAATGTTTGGCTCACAATGTTAACTCTAACAAAGGATAAATAATTCAATTAAAATACTACATAAAAACTATATTTATGTTAATTTTAATTCTTCGTAAAAACAGTGTTTATATTGACTTCTTAGATACAAAGAAAACGAAAGGGTCTTTAAGTCGAGAGAAGCGTAGAGATTATTATATGTATAGACCGGCCGAGTTATTGACAGTAATTTATTATTCTACCAGACTAATTAGGAGTGTTTATAAGTGGCCAAATGCAAAGTGAAAATAAAGGGCTTCAAATTAAAGGTGCCTCATGAAGTTTTGTTCTTAATCGACCTTGATATAAAAATACGGTCTAATTAATCAAACATAGTTTAATGTCTAACATTTTTGACAAGTTTCAAATTTTATTTGTCAATGTGGTGATTATTTTCCCATATATGTTGTGCCACACACGATTTGTCCACCGTACCATATCGTAAATGTGCGAGATGTTCACGAACTCTGTTGGCTATGTTTCTCCTAGTTTGACCCACGTATTTAAGATTGCAATCTTTGCAACTAATCTCATAAATACCAGACATTTCAGTGACTTTGTCTTTGTCTTTAGTATTACCCAACAAATTTTTTAAATTACTTTTCGTCAAAAAAGTCAAATGTAAATCGGCTTTGTTAAAAATACTTTCCAAACCCTTTGTGATTCGTGGTTCACAAGGTAAACACGTAATTTTTTTTCTATTTTATCTTTCTTAAATGTCGTACATTCAGATATTATTTTCTTTGTTCTGTGTTTGTTTACCAATTTGTCTATTAAACCGTCCGAATAACCGTTATATCTCGCCACGTTTTTTATGTATTTTAATTCTGTATTAAATCTTTTTTAGTTAACGGAAATTTTATCAATCTGTTTATTAGGAAATTTCCGGGGTCAGTAATATATATATATATATATATATATATATATATATATATATATATATATATATAGATATATATATATATATATATATATATATATATATATATATATATATATATATATATATATATATATATATATATATATATATATATATGTACCACACAGATAACTCAAAAAATAATACTCTGTTTTCGATAAAATTCGGCTAGCGCCTTCCTTTTGTAAATGGCTTGGACGAGTTCGCTGGTCAGGGAAATCGGCCCAGTTTTTTCCGAAAAATTTTGTGTTTTCTTTTGGGAAATTTTTATATGTCCGTAAATATCAAAATTATGGCAACCAAATTTGTTACGCGGATTTACGTTATTAGAAGTAAAGATAGGTACCAAAATTTAGACCTGTAAGTTAAAAGACAAAAAGTTATAGGCATTTAAAGAAAGAAAAATTGGGTGCCACTGATGACCAGAGAATCGCACAAAAACAAAATATTCTGGGTGAATCACAAAACCTATTGTATATTACACACAAAAATTTAGTTTTTTTGGCGTAAAGGTTAAGAAATGATAGAAAAATTGCTTTGAAAATTTTATAGTTTTTCCTCTCAAAACGTCAAAGTCGCAATTCGAACCATCAAAATTGGAAACATTTAGGCAAAATAACCTGAAAAAAATACGAGTTATGTAGATAAAATGTCGCAAAAAGTGTGTTATAAGAACCCTTAAGTTTCAATTCATTGATTGTTGTTGCCCTTACTTGGTGAAATAAAAGAATACTTCTCTGGCTTCACTGTTGGTTTTTAGTGGTGAAGGACGTAGCCAGCGCGTGAGCTAACTGGAGCAAGTGGCCCTTCGAATTCTGGAAGTTCTAGGATGTTCTTCACCACTAAAAACCAACAGTGAAGCCAGAGAAGTATTCTCCAAGTCTGTATGCAGCCTTAAGTTTCATTTTTGTTGTACCTGAGTTTACTAAAATATTTCCAGAAAATTCATTTCAAATAGAACCTTTCTCTGATGCTTTGTCATTAGTTTTAGTTATAGAATAAAGGGAGAACTTTGTCCCATTTTTCAGCACACTGGGCGCACGAACGGGTGTGGTATTTCGCATAGTTAAAGCTCATATGGAGGAGGAGTGCAGAAATGTAAAATGTTTGTACAATATGTGTTAAAAATAGATTAAACAACGATTTGTTTTAATTAGGCAGTTGTATTCCCCCGTTTGAGCTGAGTGTTAATTAATACGTGAAATGAAAAACACAGCACTGAGATTATAGAGGTATACTATATGACAACAGACCATCAATAACGTTAAAACTTAAAAATTTAATGAATTACGATCGAATTTCCACCACCGCATAGGTCCAGTACTATGATTTTTGTAGAGAAAATTCGCTAATGAGAAGACCGCGACATTTGTATTTTTAAAATATTTATTCAAGTGAGCGCGAACTGGGACCCCTAGAACCCATGCACAGTGCTGGTTTCAGTTTTTATCTGCTTACATATATACAGGGTGACGCATTTCTACGGTAAAGCTTAATATTGCCGTTATTAGAAAAAATTGTATACGTTAATTATAGGATGCCTTGAACTGCATCTTACAAATTTATCGGGGTAATTACAGTGTGGCTTGTAAGTTGTTGGTGGCAAACATTTTCTTTGAGTGAATTAAAAAAAAAATTCACCAATGAGGAGATTGCGAAATTTGAATTTAAAAAAAATTCTTCAAATGAGCGCTAATTAGGCCTCCTAGATAACATATCCGGGGTCAGTTTCAATATATATATATATATATATATATATATATATATATATATATATATATATATATATATATATATATATATATATATATATATATATATATATATATATATATATATATATATATATATATATATATATATATATATTATATATATATATATATATATATATATATATATATATATATATATATATATCACACCGATAACTCAAAAAATAATGGGCCCATTTTGATCACATTTGGTAAGTACCTTTCTTTTGCAAATGTCTTGGATAAGTTCGTTAGCTAGGAAAATCGGCCTGGTTTTTCCCGCAAAATTTTGTGTTTGCTTCGAAAATTTTTTATATCCGGAAATAACAAAATAAGGGCAACCAAATTGGGTACGCGGGTTTATATCTTTAAAAGTAAGTTTTGTGACAAAATTTAGCTCTGTAAGGTGCCTTTAAACCAAAAAACTAATACGGGCTATGTACAGAAATTGTTGCAAGAAGAAGGTTTTACAAACCCTGAAGTCTTAGCTTCAACCGTCATTGTCCTTCATTTCACTAAAATATTTCCAGAAAATTTATTTTAAATAGACCCTTTCTCTGATGATTTGGCAGTAGTTTTAGCTATAGAGTATATCGTTTAATGGTACATAATTTTTGGCGAATTTTCGTAAAAAATCAATAAAATTCAATATATCCGGTATTATTTAAGATACGAAAAAAAATGTATACATTAATTATAGGGTGTCTTGAGCTACATCTTAAAAATTATTTCTACAATTACAGGTGGCCCATAAGTCATTGGTGATAGAAATTTTCTTTTTTTTTAATCTAGCACGCCTTATGTTATTCAATTTTTGCATTTTTCATTAAAATATAATGCATGTTTGTACGAAAAAAAATTTTGAACGCAGCAAATGCGTTACGGTAGTGATTTCTCACTAAATGCTTTAAATTTGAATAGCCGAATTCGCTATTAAATTATAAGGTTCGTTGGCCAAGCAACAAGTTTTTTATGAACATTTTCGGTTTACTTTCGCAAATTGTTGTACATTTTCAAACAATAAAGTCATTTTGATGAAACATGGCACACTGTTTCTACTATACAGGTTATACTGGTAACCAAATTTGATGCCTGCTTTCTTTAAGAAACATATATTTGCTATTAAAAACATTTTTATGAAAATTCACTACTATAACGCACTTGCTGCGTCCAGACTTGTTTTTAAATCGAAAACCTCTTATGTTATTGCATTTTTGCATTTTCGCAGTTTCCATTGAATTATAATGCATGTTTGTAAATACAAATTTGATAGCGTTGTTCGTTTCCGAGTTATTTCAATTGTTTCAGATTTTTCGCACAAATTATGATACGGTGTTTTTACCAATATACAGCAGTCCCATACAAATGAAAGTTTTTCGTTTATATTATTCGTAAAAAAAACGAGGTCCTGTATACAATTTTTGTTTTGTTTTTTGTTTGTGTTTCTGTAGAAATCATGGTTTATAAAATTTTTATGAAATTTGGCAATTAATAATAAATGTTGATAAATTATTGTAAAAAACAATGAAGTTATTTTGATCAAATATGGTAAATTGTTTCCACTATATAGGTAATACTGGTGACCAAATTGGATGCCTGCTTTCATTGAAAAAAGACATATTTGCTAGTAAAAACATATTTATGAAAATTCACTACCATAATTGCTGCGTCCAGACTTTTTTACTTAAGCAGCTCAGCTGTCAACCTGCTGCTCAGTTTGATCCCCAGGAAGTCTAATAAGGCCAGACTGCAGCTCCAGCATGTGTTATATAAGATATGTTGACTTTTATTCTCATTTAGTTTGAGTCCATTGCCCCCGAATCAGTCTGCTGAAGCCTCCATTGTTTGATGAGTCTTGTGTTCAAGGTCTGACACATTGCTTCCTACCGTTAAGAACGCCTTGTCATCCGCATAACAGTACAAGCCATCTGATTACCTCGAGATTATTTATAAATATAATGAATAAAATTGGTCCCCAAATTGAACCTTTAGATACCCTAAGTAATTGGTCTCTCCGACGACAAGACATTGCTCCATACCACACACTGGGATCCCTTTCGAAAGTATGATTCCATCGGGTGATGTTGGATACCCCCGACTCCATTAAACTAGAGCTTGTGCAGTTGGGCTGATAACGACACGGTATCGAATACCTAACCGAGATCGCGGAGAGTTGTTCCCGCAATTTTTCTGTTATCACACTAAGCAAGACCGAGACAGTAGGGCGACCCTTCCTAGAACCTCGTTGGCTGTCTGAAAAAATATTATACTTTTCAAAAAAGTAAACTAACCTACTTTTTATAGCAGTGCCCAGGACCTTGGCGAAAACTGGCAGTATTGCCACTGCCATGTAATTTTCCACGTCTTCTTCACAACCTTTCATTTGCAGTGGTACTGGCTTTGCTTTATTTAGTTTTCTGAGGAACCCCCCTCTTGGAGACATTTGTTGATTATAACAGTTAGTAGTTGTGTGTTCTGCTTTTAGTTACCTCAGGTTCATCGTACTCATGCAATAGATATCTCTGGTATGCTTGGTCTTCAGTTTCCCAATGATGGACCTAATTTCTTCTTCTGTGACTTCTCCCATGAATATCGATGTTATGTTATCAAAAAAGCGTTTCCCCAGAAGTTCTTTATACTTGCCTGTGATTGTACCCAAGATTTTTACAAAATATGTATTGAACATTTCATCTGATAAATCAGCAACACCACCACCATCAGACTTTTTTTATCGTTGCCAGTTTCTGCATTTATAATCTTCCAGATTACTCTCTGTATATTTTCTGCGATGTCTACCAACCTCTTTTTTATAGGATGTGTAGCTGGATCTGAACAAACGTCTGTGACCTTTTACATAATCATTGGTCTCAATTTTGTTACCCTGTATGTCTCAAATAGGATGACGTTTAGAATTAAACTATTTTATTGATCAAACAAAGCTCTTTGTGAACAACTATAAATTCAAGCATTTAAGAGAAAGCTCACTTCAGAGGTAAAAGACTATACTCTACGAATACCATACCTAATAGCTTCTTCTATGGTGAATGACCTCTACTTTTACCCTCTATAATCTAGAGCAAACTGTTCTGTCTTCCAGCTACTTTTATGAATGCTTTATTCCAATAGAGCAAAATATTGTATTTTAAAAACTCTCAGCCAAACTTTTAATCAATGACAAAATAACTAACATAAATGACAGTCATTAGCAAATGAAAATCAGAACTAATTAGCATTACTCCGTTATTCATATTCAAAATCTAATCTTTCGGCTATTTATGGTTATATTATACATATATAAGACGCGGTGTACGAAAACAAAGCAATTATCATATAAAATATTATAGCGACTGACAAAATCAGGTAGAATACAGAACCGTACAATCTGATATTAAATTCTCAGATGCAAATTAGCGTGTAAAGAACTAGATTGTCGCTAGTGCTCCGCCATTGGCGGTGCCAGATGCGTCACAAGACTAGTTTTCTGAATGGGACTGCAGATCATAAAAGCCAGATAGGACATAAATAGAAAACGATTTATGTTAATAAATGGCAGAATGGCACCGAGCGGCTGCAGGTAACCGGACACGGAGACGGCCATTCAAGATATCGTGTGTGAAAAATGTCACCGGCCGCTAATATGAAATTAATGGTGTGTGTTTCTTATATAAGCTTCGTGATGTTTAATGGAATACAGTTTAAGACAGCTAGGTTTAGGTGTATCTTTTGTACTATTTATGTCATTTTTTGGCAATCGTAATTTTTAGCGATTTTTCCTAAAGAAAATTTAGCTGAGAAGGTAATAGCTTACAAAAAATGTTTTCAAATGAACGCAATTAGGAGCTTTTGAAACCCATTTCCGAGGTTCGTTCATATAGTGTGTGAAAATGTCACACACAAGCTTCGCAATATTGCCTAATAAAATACACTTTCAGACGACTAGATGTATCTTGTGTACCTACTATTTATGTCATTTTTTGTCCAAAGCTAGTTCTAACCGATTTTTCATAAAGAAAATTCAGCTTTAAAACGTTATAACTTTCAAACTTGCAACACTTGCAATTTGGAGCTTTTCCAAAACTTTTCCGAGGTTCATTCAAATTTATATATATATATATATATATATATATATATATATATATATATATATATATATATATATATATATATATATATAAATAGCAAATATGTGAGAAAATTAGAAACATTATTGTGGAGTAAAAATATTTTAATACGTCCTAATATTTAAATGCCCTGTATAATTCAGAGTGTAAAATATTTTAGGTTTAAATAAGAAAAAGCATTAGGTAGAAGAATACAGAACAATGATTTCTTTTTTACATGTAGTACATTTTAAATTTCACGAAGCAAAAGTCGTTAAAATACAATAGAATTCAGAACAATAAGCTTGTTTTTATTTATAGAATTGTAATAGAATATAACGATTTTATTTTATTCTTAGGCAGTAAGTAGATTTAATATATTATACATTTATAATATTAAGTTAAAAATAAGTTTTTTGTAAATACCAACTGTAAGAAAAGACGCAGTGTTCGTTGATAAGGATATATTTTTTGTGCTTGTTTCAAAAGATTGCAAAGAACAAAAAGTTGGACAATGGGAAAACGCGAGGTCTATGAACTTTGTTTTACCCGAGGTACAGCAGAAAAGGTTTTTTGTAACACAGGTATAGTTCATTCAAGGAGTCGACGGCAGGTCGATGAGAGGGAATTTGTAATTGAACTACCACAAGTGAAACTTGAAATTCGTTGACGTGCGGCGACAGGGTAAAATATGGAAGTTGATAATTAAAACGTGAAAGGCAAGTGCCTGATAATAAAATCATATACAATTTTTGTGTAAAGAAAATAAAAATAAATACCTGGTACACGGTCTGTTAAGACCGTTTTAAATAAAATGGAAATTAATCAATAATCACAGGCAAGCTACTAAATCCAAACAGTAGATCAAATCGAAAATAATAAATACACATCAGTAAGTCGTTTTATGAACTTTATCGAAATAAATGTGCTGACTTTTTTTCTATAGTGTGAATAGTTTTTAAGAATATTTTTGTCCCATTGATGATTTTAATCTATATTTTAGTCCACTAAGGGGGATATTACATAAAGGCCGAAACACTATATCATAGTTAGGTAATTCATTGTGTTAAGTAAATTTGATTTGTATTGATTTATCGACAATCTGTGATGATAAATTTGATATAACCTTTTGTAATGGAAATTTGTTAATTTAATCAATCAAAAATAAAACATACTAGATTGTACTTACATAATCTGTTTAATTTTGCCATTAAATCAAACAATTATTAGCTATATGATAAAGTAAGGCTATTTTTCACCGTTAATTAAAAGTAAAATCAAAAGAACGCAATTTTTTTGAAACTTCCAAACACTCGGGAGTACTATAAGCACAGAACCCTACCCATGAGATGAGAGACAAATTTAAAATCAAAGCAGTAAGTAAACAATTTTTGGCATAATTTCGGGATCATCAATATTAGCGTTTTTTAAATAAAGACGCTATTGAATTCACATGCTCTACAATTAAAAGTGCTATTATAAATTAAAGTAAACAAAACAATAAATACCATATATATATATATATATATATATATATATATATATATATATATATATATATATATATATATATATATATATATGTATATATATATATATATATATATATATATATATATATATATATATATATATATATATATATATATATATATATATATATATATATAATTAATAATAATAAATTTTCTTTACTTAACAACTTACAAAAAGCACCACAAAATACAAGAGAAAAACCCACTTATAGATCTATAATACTAAGTTAAGCAAATAGTATTAGATATCCTTGCCAAAAACATTCTTGTCGGCAAGTAAGTTTCCTTGTTACACAATTACAAAAGCAAGGTACATAACTTTTATGAGAGCCTCGGTGGTTCAATGGTAAGAACGTGTGCCTCTGAACCGAAGGGTACTGGGTTCGATATCAGGGTACTCCTTTAACTTTTCCAGTACATACTGTACAATGAATATCAACCAAGGTTGTGGCATTGTATTTGAGCAAGTTGAATGTCTGCACGTTCCGCCCTTCGGAGGGGGCGTTAAGCCGTCGGTCCCGTGTCCATGCGATGTTGGGCACGTTAAATATCCATACTATCCTTACAGAAAGGCAGGGGTTTGGCAAATTTTCCAGGATAGTGAGGTGAAACTGCTCCCTGGCGTCGGTGATTGGCCATAGTCGCGGAAATAGGCCGACGTTAAAGAAATAAAAACAGATACACACACACATAACTTTTATGTTAACATGCAAAGGGAAACATTCACTCATCCCAGGTATGTCA
Organism: Tillus elongatus; assembly: GCA_964006375.1. NCBI lineage: Eukaryota > Metazoa > Arthropoda > Insecta > Coleoptera > Cleridae > Tillus > Tillus elongatus. The sequence continues at coordinate 76,073,265 of OZ023262.1, forward strand.
GATACCAAAGGGACTGAGCTCAGATGGAGCCCTTTCCAAGTTATCAGACCCTGAACGACAACCCGACTCATCCTTATTTCCCAGGAATCTCCGAACTGTGTGGGCAGTTGCAAGTAGCACCGCCTTCTGCATAACCTTGTAAAGATGCTCTCCAAGGCACAGGCTCTTAATGTTCTCTCGAAGATTCTTAGGAACCACACCAGTTGAGAACATGACTATTGGAATCACTAGGACACTATCTGCCCTCCACTGTCTCTTTACTTGTATCTCGACGTTTCGGTACTTAATGATCTTCTCGTTGTACTTTATATCTAGATTATTAGTATTTGGAATGGCCACATCAATCAGCGTCACTTGGTTGCAGGACTTATCCACTATTATTATATCTGACCTGTTGTGTGCAACTCGTTGATCTGTGAGCACGGTCCGATTCTAGTAGAACCTGTATCCCGAGTTCTCTAGAGGCTCAGGAGTATACCTATAGTAGGGCTCCTTACTAAGGTTTAAAACTACCAGTTTCAGAGCCAGTTCTTGCTGAAGTATCTTGGAAACAGCGTCGTGCCTCTCTTTATACTCTCTTGCAGCAAACGCTTGTCATCCTTCTGTGACTTGCTGGATAGTCTCTGATGACTGACACCCAAATATACATTTGTCATCTTGGACCGAATTATATCCAACTATATACTGCAGGTAGTTTCTTGTTGGGATGACCTGATCTTGTATGGCCAGCAAAAACCCCTCTGTCTCTGGAAACATCTGTCCGGACACCAACCAGTAGTTTGACGCCGGTTTGTCGACATGAGCCTGGGAGGTCTCATTTAGATGTCGCCCATGGAGAGGCTTCTGCATCCACGATTGCAACTTGTACTGATCAGTCCGATGGTGACTTTGTATTTCACTTTCTTTTAATTGTAGCGGTGTTGAATCATCTACATGTACGCAGGTTCACTATATGCTGGTCCAACTGTTTATCGATATCTAACACTACCCTTCCACCTTGGTGTCTAGGTAGGGTTAAGAGCCTTCGGACCTTTCGTTGTAGATTTTCTATGTCCGTTTTACTCCAGTTCACAATCCCAAATGAGTAGCTAAGTGCAGAACATGCATATGTATTCAGAACTTTAGTCACGTTCTTGCTGTTAAGATGTGATCGCACCACCTGCTTTACTCGTTTCGTAAACTCATTTGTCAGATCGTTCTTCATTACCGAGTGGTTTATTTTCCTCGCTTGCTGTATTCCCAGGTATTTATAACACTCCTCCACATCCATCGAGACAATGTGCTGGCCGTTATACATTTCATATACACCTGGTTGTATTTTCCCTTTGACTACACATAAGTTGCGACATTTATCAAGCCCAAACTGCATGTCAATATCTCTGGAAAACCCTTCCACAGGAGTTGCTCCAGGTGGTTCTTTGTGGAGGCCATCGGCTTAAGATCATCCATATATAGCAAATGATTTAGCCTCATTTGCTCCCTGCCATTGCTTTTTATACTGAAACCATATCTGGTGGAGTTCAGGTGGTTTGATAGTAGATTCAATGCGACGCAGAACCACAATGGGCTGAGCGAGTCGCCTTGAAATATGCCTCTTCTGATTGGTATCGTGCTGGTTACGATGTGATCACCCGTTTGTACCCGTAACTGAATCATTGTTCTCCAGATAGACATTGTGTATTCAAGGAACCACAGGATGTATGTATCGATCTTATAGATCTTCAGCACACTTATAAGCCATTCGTGTGGAACTGAATCAAATGCCTTTTTGTAATTCACGTAGGCAGCAAAGAGACTTCTTCATCAATTGTAGGCTTGATTGCGCACAACCGAATCAATTATTAGATGTTCTTTCTTTGCATCCCATAGATCCTTTGGCACACACTTTTTGCTGGCTCGCAATTATGTTGTTTCGTTCACAGTGCGCATATATGCGTTTCTCACGGCAGGATGCGATCAAATATAGGGTCAGAAGACAAGTTATTGCTTGGTATCTGCTGGGGTCCGCAGAACAATTCTGGTCATTTGGCAGAAGATACGTATCTCCTTGTATGAAAAACAATGGTATCTTATTTGGGTCAAGTATAACATCATTTATGAACACCGACAATGGATGATGTGTACACCCAAATTTCTTCAGAGACAAAAGTTTTGGACGCCATCAGGCCCGGGTGCCTTCTATTTATAAAGTTCTTTAATAACCTCGAAGACTTCATCTGTGGTGAACAGCTAATCATGCATTTGGTCATAACTCAGACAAGCTCGGCGTTCTTCGTTAACGCAGCTAGCGCCAATATTGCAGGAGGCTGTTGTGGCTAGTTGACTTTGACAGAACTCTTCAATATGTTCCTTTTTTGGAAAAGCATCGGTGGTTGCATTCATATCTGAATTAAGCTGACGGTAGAAAGTCCTTTCAGAGCGTTCAAACATTGTATTGTCGCACTTCCCATTATTGCTCGCTTTATAGCTCCTCAATCGTTCTGCATATACAGAAAGCTTCTGTTTCAAGGTGTCCAGACATTCTTGTGCAGTGTGGTTGACTAAATCTTGTGCTGAGTCTTGTCGAACTCGGTCTATTATCTCCTCTACTTGTCTCTGCAATTTTATTGTCTGTACTCCCCAATGTATTGCGTTAGTTGTCCAATTTCTTTTCATAGTGTTTCCACTCTACTTATAAACTTTTTTCCCACGGGGGCAGTCTTTGACGCGAGTCTCTGTGATTGGGCCTTCGATCAGAAATCTTAATGCCTAAGGTTTTAACTGCTGCAGTTGCTGCACAGTAAGTCAGTGTATGCATGTGCTCCAATGCGTTAGTCTCCAAAAGGCGCGATGGCAAAATTATTCTGTTCAAAAGTTCCAATAAAATTGCCAGCTTTCTAGATGATCTTAGCCTAGGTAATGGTGGTCTAGTAAGAGGATTTGTTCCTTCATACTCCGCGACTGCACGATTCATTTCTGTGGACAATTTGTGGATAAGTTCCTCATTTTCTTGCGTACCCTCGATGTGCTCTTCTTGCTCAGTATGTACAGGTTGCAGATTACTACCATCAAACAGGGACTCATATTTGCCGTAACAGCTATCTTAGTAAATTCATACTCAACTTCCTGTCTGATGGTATGCAGTCTCGTTTGTGGAACAAGGTTATTCCTAAGTATGACGCGATACTGATCTGCTACTCTCTGCTGAGTCACCTGTTACTTTGCAGTAAATGCGCATAATGCTTTCATTCATACCCATAGTCCATTTCATGCGCCGTCTTGGTAATCCTATCTGTGTGAGCGCTGGCTGATTTTCATGCGCAGCATCCTCAGTGGGTGGAGCTCTTGGTCTTACTAGGCTCCCCTGCTGTTGATTTGGGGCTGTAATTTCTTGCATGACAGGGGCCTACCTCTTCAGCACCCCACCACCGACGTCCCGCATGCTGTCATGTCCAGCGTCGGCTCCAGACATGCCCTGGCGAACCCCAGGCAGCGGCATTTTTCCGAGGCTGTGATTTTGCCCCATTTCCATGGGTGTGCCACCAATTAACCCTGGTGGCCTAGGGAGGGATAAAGGAAGTAGTAAGGTAATATGGTTAAGAACAAAAGGGTAAATGGGACAGCGGACAGCTGGCGTCGCTGGCTGTACCGTCTACGGATACTATTATTATTATTATTATTATTATTATTATTATTATTATTATTATTATTATTATTATTATTATTATTATTATTATTATTATTATTATTATTATTATTATTATTATTATTATTATTATTATTATTATTATTATTATTATTATTATTATTATTATTATTATTATTATTATTATTATTATTACTATTAGTTGCTGGATTCATACCACATAAAACGCGTTCAGCCACTTCTTTTTTCTGATTTTTCTCCACGTATTGCATTTTGTCAATGGATTTTGCGCACACTGGTCCAAATTTTGCAACTACAGTCACTGAGTATTTTTACCGATGAAGCGAATTAAATGCAATAAGCAAATTTCCATATATGGGCTGAAGAAAATCTAAATGTCGTCCTTGAAGATCGTTTTGTACATCAGTTTTTGTTTAACATTTGCGTTGGATTTATGTGTGAGTGGCATTGCATTTTTACCCGCAAGAGGTAATAGTAAAAGGATTTTATTGAAAGTAGTCATACAGGGCACCTTAAACAAAAAAGGTTTTAGCTTGTGCTTGATAGATACAATTTATAAAAATAATGTATTTCAGTCAAAATAATCTATAAGTGTGCCTTAAATACATGTATCACCATTCTTCTTGTTATGATTAATCAGAAATTAAAATGTTCCAGTCTTTAATTTTTGTTGTTGAGCTATATTTGACCATTTTCGTTAGTACCTTATCCAAAACTGGAATTTACTGGGAACTAATAATATAGAGCAAATTGTTTACAGCGTAACCAAGCTTATAATAGGTGTATCGAAATTTTCTGGAACACTTGCTGCTCAGTTTCTATAGAATGTACCATCGGCAACAAGAAATGCATTCTGGTTTTATTACAATGTTTGTAACGATTGCGTTTCGTTTTTACTTTAAATATTCAAAATGAACCCGTAAGAGACTTAATCAATAGCCAACAATCCAATATCTGTAAGGCAATTCATGTTTTGATTTCAAAATTTTTCATTGAAAATTCGCTAAGCAACTTTACATCGTAACACCCGTACTGAATTTCCTATAATATGCGTCGAAAAGCAAGCATTGAAAGACGTTGCACTTTTGTTGGGGAACATGAATATCTCTATTGTACTGAAATTCTAGGTAAATAACAGAAGCTGACGTAATTATGATGAAATCTGGAAATAACGGTTACAAAACTGTGGACCAAGTCCAATATTGTTTTGAGGTGTGTATAGAAGACGCCGTGGTTTTGCCACCGATTAGAGGTCTCGTTTTATCTCATTCGAAAAGAGGAAGCTCGCGCACAGCCACTAACAGGTCACTGGAAGAATTTTGCGTGCAGCTTTGGCAGGAGGAAGATTGACTTGCCACCAATAAGAGTGAGCTACGCGGTTGACAAATTAACATCGTTCTAATTAGCGTGGCTCATTATCTTAAAAAGCGTGATCAAATTCCTTTCCGTTGTTGACACTATCTAACAACAGTTGTCAATGATTGTTTAATATCATTTGATCGGTTTTTTAATTTAAATTAACATCGTGTTTAGCAGAAAAACGCGAATTAAGCAGTGATCCTTTGTTCACAGACCTGGTGAATCCTTCAAGTTAATCACACAATGTTTCTGATTATTACCGAGCTCTGAATCAATTGGCATTATAAATTTCACTTGAGCCAATTTACATTTTAATTGCTGTAGAGAGATTTCAGTCAAATTAATTCCGAACATCGACATAAGACAATTGTTCATTTGATGTTAGGGGCCAAATTGTCTCCCCCAGTATTGGAGCAACAAGATCCCGCTGCCCAATAAACGTTTAGGGAAAGTACCACTTGTTCTCTCTAACCTCCCTTCTCGATTGGAATTGGTAAGCCTGTGTTAGGCACTGATGGTTCACTTTACTTGGAGAGCATCTTCAAAGGTTCAACAGGTAACTCTAGGTGTCAGGACTTGGTGAGTCGATTAAGCTGCATTTGTGTGGATCAACCAAAAGCTTTCATGCAGCAGTTCATTATTTGGACCTTTGCAATTTGAATTTTCAAAGTAAGCTGATCAAATTTGAACTTCAATAGTGTCAGTGAGGTGTCTGTAAAAGGGCAACTGTAAATTTCCTGTTTATTCTTTAGAATTTTGTCAATATTTTGAATTTAAATGCATAGTACCTGCAATTGTAATTAGCAGATTTTGTGTGTAAAATATTTAACCTGTAAATTTCTTAATATTTTTCATTGACAATTATTAAAGTAAAAATTTCACCTGGTAATATTTTTTTTAATGGAGCCTCACTCAAAGGACTGGCCAGTTATTTCATTGAAAAATCAACCGAACTAATTGATATACGTCAAGCAATTTAGATAATGTATAATATACCTCAAATATGTAATGTTAATATTTTTGCAAATTCGAACCATTTTATTTCATTATTTTATCACATGCTATATGAAATAATAATTTATTTTTCTTGAAACTTTTGTTGTTCATTTAAAAAAATTTTGTGTATGAGTTAATATTTATTTGAAATTTGCCAACCATGTTAATTTGATTTTGTTTGCTATCCCAAATTTATTTATATGAATAAATTTAATATTATTGTTACATTAACATATCTGTTTAATTGAAGAGAAATTCCTCCCTAATATCTCTCCTGTTTGGCAGCAACACAATTAATAAATTCAAATTATCATTCATCTATATTCCTTAAATTTAATATAAACAGGCTCTAGCCTGTGGCGCTCACAAATATAAGACTTCAGGCAGAGCAACACAGAAAAGAGCGTGAGTATCAAACCATATCAACATCTGCCAGCCTCTTAAAGTGTTTCTAGTGTTAATAATAATAATAATCTGATAGATAGATACTTTTAGGGTAGGGCTAATAGGCAAAAGTGACCTCACTATCAAGCAGGTTCAAATCCACTTGAGATAAATCACAATATAATACGTCTCCAGAAGAGTTTTTGTTTGAGTACGGTTACATGTTGCGCGAATGCATTTTAATGTGGTTGCTCGTGGATTTTTAACAGCAACATATGGAAATCGCTGGATTGATAGATGTGGATCTCACCTATGGTCCGCTCAATCCACAGACCTGAACCCCCTAGACTATTGCCTACGGAGGCATCTAAAGTCACTAGTCTACATTACTTTAATGTGAAATTCAAACGATTTGAGAAATCGGATAATTTCTGGGTGTAATTCAATAAGAAACGACGCTGGTGTTTTGAAAATAGTTCGGCAGTCAATGAGGAGAAGATCGGATTCATGCATCCTAGCTGGCGGTACTCTTTTGCAACAGTTCTTGTCGAATAGGAAGCTTTCCGAATAATAATACTAAGGTGAAAAAGATTGTTATTGTCGAAAGCTTTTATCGCCGTGTATCTTCGAAATAAAGCGACCTTCTAAAAATCAGCAAAGGACAAAAAAGTATCAGAATAACTCAGGGAACAAACTTTATTTTTTTACCGTATGTTTAATAAACACGCTGTATACTCAAGCTGTTGGCAGTAATATGCTTTATAAATAGTACCTTCTTCCTTCATTTATCATACACAAATCATCAAAGCAAATAAACACAATATAAGGCTCCGTATGTTTTATACGTTGAAGAAAGCTTGATAACACATATAAGGAAGCGTTGCAAGACGAACTCATATTTTGATTACTTGCCAATAGGTTATTCAAACATTTATGATTTGTTAATAAAATATTGAAGAGTATTTATCATGTCCACGTTGGTTTCAGCATTCAATTAATTTTCTTGTGAACGATCAATTACGTCTTTCACAACCTAAGCGTGACCACCTGAAGTGAGACAAGCAATTAATTGATATTTACAACAGATGTATTAGAATTGAATTAAATAAAAATTGTGATAGCAAATCTAACTGACAAGTTGACTTCGTACCCGATATTACATGACAGCCAGTCAGATGGTTTAAAATGTCTTTCAGTCTATGAAATGGCGTATGGGTATTAAACAAATGAATGTAGTCTAGAGATATTGTTTTTTGCATTGATAGGTAAATTAATTTCATTTAAATGCATTTTACATCCTGACAATGTAACAAAAGGTTATGAACTTATTGTCACTCATAATACGTTTCAACATTATCGTTTCTTTACGTTTAAATAACTAATGACATGTAGTGAAAAGAGGCACGGTCCACTTAGCTTTTTTAGTGTAAATCTTATTTTGCAATTCCTGCTTGACAGCGAGTCATAAAGTGATGAATATGCTTATTTTAGGCTGAAAGTTTCTACTTTTAAACTGCTTGGAACACATATAAAGTTTAATTGTATATATTGTATCTTTGTGTATAGTTTGTACATAAATTGTGAATTTGCATATAGTTTGTACATAAATTTGGAATTTGCATATTTGTGAATAATTTGGCAAACACAATTTAATTGTATATTTAAACGTATATAATACCTATAATCAAAGAAAAAATAATTATGATAATAATTTTTTTTTAAGAGAAATATTAAAAAATAAATAAAAAAGTCTGGACGCAGCAAGTTTATTATGGTAGCGAATTTTCGTAAAAATGCTTTTAATGGCAAATATGTCTTGTTTTTAAAAAAAAGGACATTTAGTTGGAGGTATAACCTATATATTAGTAACAATCGACGGTATTTTATTAAAATAGCTTTGTTGTTTCAAAAAGTACAAACATTTTCCGAAAATAAACCTTAAAAGTTCCAGAAAAACACTGGTCCGATTTTCCTGGCCAACGAACCTCTTCAAGATGTTCACACAACTGCCAGGATATAATTATTCACAAACAGCTTTAGGACCAAAATTGAAAAAAAAAATCATGAAAATTTGCAAAAATTTATATTACAGAAAATTACAATTTTTTTTACAGAAATTGCCTTCAGTAATGTTACACTAAATTATATTTTCCACAAAAACTCGACAACTTTTCTTTTACAATAACTTACTAAAATTTATTATTAATTACCAACATATCACAAAAATCTTACAAAAATAAATTCCACAGAAACACAAAACATTTCTGCGAAAACTTTTAAAATTCAGCCACTATTTGAGCGCGCCCGTGTACGGCAGTACGATTTTTTCGACGAGTAATACAAACATAAAGCTCTCGGAATGCGTCATTTCCATGGGCCTCCGCGATCTATTGATAAAAACGCCGTTTTACAATTTGTGATATGTGTTTGAAATATGTTCAAAAAACGTGAAAGCTTGCAAAACAATTGAAATAATTCAAAAACGATGAACTATATGAATTTTGTTTTCCTTACAAACATGCATCATAATTCGCTGAAAAACACAAAAATGCAATAAAATAAGGGGGTGTTCTATTAAAAAAAGAAAGTGTGTATCACCATCGACTGATCGGCCACCCTGTGATTGTCAAAATTGGTTTATAAGATGCAGCTCGAGATACCCTATAATTAGCGTATATACTTTTTGTCATATCTTATATAATAACGGATATATTGAGCGTTGCCGTAGAAAAGCGTCACTCTGTATATTTGTAAACAGACAGTAACTGAAACTGACTCCGCATATAGGTTTTTTGGGTTCTAGTTCGCGCTCATTTGAAGAAATCTTTTTAAAATTCATAAGTCGCGGTCTTCTCAATAACGATTTTTTTCGACGAAAATTTGCTAAAATATAGACTATTAAACCATAAACTCTATAGCTGAAACTACTGCCGAAGCATCAGAAAGAGGGTCTATTTGAAATGGATTTCCTGAAAATATTTAAGTAAAATGAAGGACAATGATGGTTGAAGCTGAACGTTAAGGCTTTGTAAAACACACTTCTTATGACATATCGTCTACATAATCCGTATTTGTTCCAAATTCGTTGTCTCAAAATTGCAAATTTTGACGTTTCAAATAGCGACTTTGACGTTTAAAGAAGAAAAATTATCAAATTTTTGCGTCAAGAAAACTGAACCGTTGGATGTAATATTCAATTGGTTTTGTTAATCACCCAAAATATTTTGTTCTTGTGCTTTCCTCTGATCACCAGTGGCACCCATTTTTTTTTCTTAAAATACCTATAACTTTTTCTCTTTCAACTAAGAGATCAGAATTTCGGCGTGTGGGGTAAGTTGGACAGTAGAAACGCATATTCCAAATTTGGTTGTCATAGCTCTGTTACGTTCGGAGATACGAAAATTTTTCTAAGGAAAACCCAAAATTTTCCCGGTCCGATTTTCTTGGCTAACGAACTTATCTAAGCCGCTTACAAAAGGAAGGCACGTACCAAATTTCATTAAAATCGACATATTTTTTTTTGAGTTATCGGTTTGATATATATATATATATATATATATATATATATATATATATATATATATATATATATATATATATATATACATATATATTGCCACTAAAAATATCGGTATGTTTATATATACAAAGTTGTTTGTAATGTATTAGTGTATAGGTATAACACAGAGTATAAGTAATACTATAGTTATAAGTACACGTCTAGACTATGGCAATTTTGCATGAAAGTGTCATCTTCTCACTTATTTTAGAAACTCAAAGTAACTGAAGAAGTCTGTGGCCAATGAGACCACAAGTTCGACTCCAAACCGCTCCTCACACGCACAAGCTGCTTGAAACGAGGTATATTTATTATAATAGTAATATAAATAATAGTATTTATTTGGTCCATTAGTTACAATAATTATAAATCAGACAAGTCATAAAGCTTATAAGATAAAAACGTTTTACAGTCTAATACAAAGGTACTTAACAATAGTGTCCAATAACTCGCTAAGTGAAGATTGGGACCTGTGGTGAGCACTTATAAGTACACTTGGACAACCCAAATCACCACAACACATCTTTTTAAAGACCTGACGATCGTTTCACTAACAAAGTTGGCGTCACCAGAGGATGAAAGGTACTAACTACTTACTACTAAAACATTACCTTTTATACTGCGGTTAAGAAGGATACCGAGAGGCTCCATTCATTGCAGACCTTTTCATGAGCAGATTTCAGACGGATTTAGAAAATGAAAGTTACTATTTTCCTAGAGTGTGGTTTCATTATGTGGACGAGATTTGACAAGTGTTTAACTCAAATATATGCAAAGCAGATGATTTTATTAAAAGATTGAATGTCAATTTGATTCAATAAAATTCACCCACGAATTCGAAGTTAACAGTAAACTTCCTTTTCTAGATGTACTAGTTATTAAAAATCATGACTCTCTTGAATTATATGTCCGTAGGAAGGAAACTACCACTCCAAGTTACATTTCAAATGACTCACATCATACGTTTGCACAGAAAAAACGGCCAATTTAAATTTCTCAGTAGATTGCTAAATTTTCTCTTACGTAAAAGTAGATATAGTATAGAGTACATTAAAAACGCTGTTAAATATAGCGGATATTCGGATTGCTTAGTGGAAAAATTAGTTAACAGACACAGAACAAAGAAAATGTTAGCGCAATGCACTACATTCAGGAAAGATAAAATGGAGAAAAAAATTGTTTGCCTGCCTTTTGAATCGCATATCATAAGGGGTCTCGAGAGCATTTTTAAGAAAGCCGATTTGCGGCAAACTTTTTCGACAAAAAATAATTTAAGAAATTTGTTAGGTAATACGCAAAATAAAGATAAAGCCACTGAAATGTTAGGTATCTATGAGGTAGGTTGTAAAGATTGTAATCTTAAATAGGTTGGAAACACTTGAGACTAGATTTCGTGAACATCTAGCACATCTGAGATACGGTAGTGAAGACAAGTCATCCGTGGCACAACATATTTAGGATAATAATCACCACATTGATAAAGAAAATCTGAAACTTGCCAAAAATCTTAGACAGCCAGCGGAGCTAGATGCGTACGAAAGTATTTATATTTCTAGGGCAATAAAAAACAAAAGTTCCTTAAACCGAGCTTCGCCACTGGCTAGCAGTCCTCTGTTTGCGCTCTGTCTTTGATGCAGATAAACATTCCGAAACCTGCCAGGTGGAGTGATAAAGGAGGTTCAAATACCTCGTCCGGAAATTAAAGTACAATACAAATAAAATTTTCCTGCGATCTAATCTTTACTTTACTTTACTTAAAGACTCAGTATAACGCGATGTTTTAGTAGTAGGTAGTTGGAATTTTTCATCATGTGATGACGATAGCTTTGTTGGTGAAACGATCGACAGGTCTTTAAAAAGATGTATTGTGGTGATTTGGGTTTTCCAAGTGTACTTATCAGTGTCCAATAATCCAAAATATAAGTAATTGAACATGACAACAAAAATACCGGTACTGTGCAGCTGCATAAAATTCTCTCAAACTATAAACACAATTACCAATCAAAGCAACTTTTAGTTGTTTTTAATTTTTTTTTGGCAGTTTGTGTCCTTCAGAGAACAAGGCAGTTGTACAAAAAACAACCTGCATAAGGTATATATTTCTTAAAGAAAGAATTCTGACATTTATTTAGGTGGAAAGTATCTTTTCTAGAGTATTGTGTTTAACATCCGAGTTGATTACAAATTTGCTCTTGTTTTAGCGAATTTTTCGTAAAACGAAAAATTCACAAATGAGGAGATCTGTTTTTATATATATATATATATATATATATATATATATATATATATATATATATATATATATATATATATATATATATATATATATATATATATATATATATATATACAGGGTGTTCACGGAAATCGGGAACAATAGCTATCTTCGTTATTATTTGAGCTACAAAGTCGGTTAAATGGGCAAAGTTGACCAACTGGACACCCCGCTTCTGAATATGTCACGGATATCTAGATTGCACAACAACTGTCAAATCTGTTGACATAACCTCAATTTTTTTAAATGGAACGATACGAATATTTTGCGTTCAATCTACTCAGGGCAAGCCATTCTATACGTACACATAATAGTCTTTCCATCTCATTGAAATATTCCGAAGATAACTTGATCCCAAATGTTGCCAATTGTAGGTGTTTACGGAAATCGGGAACAATAGCTATCTTCGTTATTATTTGAGCTACCAAGTCAGTTAAATGGACAAAGTTGACCAACTGGATACCCCGCTTCAGAATATGTCACGGATATTTAGATTGCATAACAACTGTCAAATCTGTTGACATAACCTCACTTTTTTTAAATAGAACGATATGAATATTTTGTGTTCAATCAACTCAGGGCAAGCCATTTTATACGCACACATAATAGTCTTTCCATCCCAGTACAATATTCCGAAGATAACTTGATCCCAAACGTTGCCAATTGTAGGTGTTTACGGAAATTGGGAACAATAGTTATCTTCGTTATTATTTGAGCTACGAAGTCGGTTAAATAGGCAAAGTTGACCAACTGGATACCCCCCTTCTGAATATGTCATGGATATCTAGATTGCACAACAACTGTCAAATCTGTTGACATAACCTCAATTTTTTTAAATGGAATGATACAAATATTTTGCGTTAAATCGACTCAGGGCAAGCCATTCTATACGCACACATAATATTCTTTCCATCCCAGTACAATATACAGTAGATAACTTGATCCCAAACGTTGCCAATTGTAGGGGTTTACCGAAATCGGGAACAATAGCTATCTTCGTTATTATTTAAGCTACGAAGTCGGTTAAATAGGCAATGTTGACCAACTGGATACCCCCCTTCTGAATATGTCACGGATATCTAGATTGCACAACAACTGTCAAATCTGTTGACATAACCTCAATTTTTTTTTAATGGAACGATACGAATATTTTGCGTTGAATCTACCCAGGGCAAGCCATTCTATATGTACACATAATAGTCTTTCCATCCCAATAAAATATTCCGAAGATAACTTGATCACAAATGTTGCCAATTGTAGGTGTTTACGGAAATCGGGAACAATAGCTATCTTCGTTATTATTTGAGCTACCAAGTCGGTTAAATGGACAAAGTTGACCAACTGGACACCCCGCTTCTGAATATGTCACGGATATCTACATTTCACAACAACTGTTAAATCTGTTGACATAACCTCAATCTTTTAAAATGTAACAATATGAATATTTTGCATTCAATCGACTCAGGGCAAGCCATTCTATACGTACACATAATAGTCTTTTCATCCCTGTACAATATTCCGAAGATAACTTGATCACAAACGTTGCCAATTGTAGGTGTTTACGGAAATCGGATTGGCCATGGAGGTACAGTTGAATGGTCGCCAAGATCGCCCGATTTGACCCCATTGGACTTTTCAATATAAGGGACAATAAAGGACGATGTTTACGCATCAAGAGTGGATAGTCTGGACGAATTAAAGGTAAAAATCAGGAATGCAGTCAACAGAATTTCTGTACAGACCCTTCAAAGAATACAGTCCATCAGTGGCGATTTCTCCTAGTGAGCTAGGTGCGCCGCACACCCTAAAATATAATTAAAATGTACACATTTATATATATATATATATATATATATATATATATATATATATATATATATATATATATATATATATATAGTTTATTGTTATATAAATAGTACAAAGCATCTTACAAATAAGTTTAAACTTGTGACTGCAAATGATGCAATTTTGACTAAATTTTAATCTAAATGTCAATTGTTCTAAAGTTCTGTCATCTGATTTCTAATCTCCAAAATTACCTCACCTCATTATGTACCATTACAATTTCTAGAAATATGGATGGTACTTGAAATCAGTTTGTTCATTTTAATCAGAAATTTCTATATTTTAAAACTTGACTCAAATTAAATTCTTATATATAAAAATTGAAACTGACTCCGGATATGGGTTCTAGGGGTCCTAGTTCGCGCTCATTTGCAAACAATTTTTCAAAATTGAAAAGTAGAGATCTCCCCATTAGTGAATTTTTTCTACGAAAATTTACTAAAATGTATTATAGTCTTTGATTCTAGAATACTGTGGTCCAGGCAAGCGCAGTTGTAATGTTTGTAAATAATGCTATCACAACGTTTGTTAAACCGGCGTTCCATTCATTTGTCTTGAGCGGTATTTTTACCGCTCACTGCAGTGTTAAAACGAATGGTATTTCCTTACTATTTTAAACACATGGGTGGGGGACTGTATTGTATACCAATACAGCTGTGTCGAGTGAAGTGGTTCGGAAATAACAACGCACACCTAACCCGAATTCATTCCCAGTTGCTATTGACCTACTCATATTTTCTGAATGAAGACGTGGTGCCGACTTCATTCCAAGTCACTATTAACCGACTATTTATGAAATCAAATAAGTAAATTAAATCGATTGTCATAACATATGTAGTGTATTAAGACTAAGGGAAAAAGAAATAAAACATATTTAACTGTGCACATTTTAATTATATTTTAGGGTGTGCGGCGCACACCTAGCTCACTAGGAGAAATCGCCACTGATGGATTGTATTCTTTGAAGGGTCTGTACAGAAATTCTGTTGACTGCATTTCTGATTTTTACCTTCAATTCGTCCAGACTATTCACTCTTGATGCGTAAACATCGTCCTTTATTGTCCCTTATATTGAAAAGTCCAATGGGGTCAAATCGGGCGATCTTGGCAACCATTCAACTGAACCTCCATGGCCAATCCGATTTCCGTAAACACCTACAATTGGCAACGTTTGTGATCAAGTTATCTTCGGAATATTGTACAGGGATGAAAAGACTATTATGTGTACGTATAGAATGGCTTGCCCTGAGTCGATTGAATGCAAAATATTCATATCGTTACATTTTAAAAGATTGAGGTTATGTCAACAGATTTAACAGTTGTTGTGAAATGTAGATATCCGTGACATATTCAGAAGCGGGGTGTCCAGTTGGTCAACTTTGTCCATTTAACCGACTTGGTAGCTTAAATAATAACGAAGATAGCTATTGTTCCCGATTTCCGTAAACGCCTACAATTGGCAACATTTGTGATCAAGTTATCTTCGGAATATTCTATTGGGATGGAAAGACTATTATGTGTGCATATAGAATGGCTTGCCCTGGGTAGATTCAACGCAAAATATTCGTATCGTTCCATTAAAAAAAATTGAGGTTATGTCAACAGATTTGACAGTTGTTGTGCAATCTAGATATCCGTGACATATTCAGAAGGGGGGTATCCAGTTGGTCAACTTTGCCTATTTAACCGACTTCGTAGCTTAAATACTAACGAAGATAGCTATTGTTCCCGATCTCGGTAAACCCCTACAATTGGCAACGTTTGGGATCAAGTTATCTGCTGTATATTGTACTGGGATGGAAAGAATATTATGTGTACGTATAGAATGGCTTGCCCTGAGTCGATTGAACGCAAAATATTTGTATCATTCCATTTAAAAAAATTGAGGTTATGTCAACAGATTTGAGAGTTGTTGTGCAATCTAGATATCCGCGACATATTCGGAAGCGGGGTGTCCAGTTGGTCAAGTTTGCCTATTTAACCGACTTCGTAGCTCAAATAATAACGAAGATAGCTATTGTTCCCGATTTCCGTAAACACCTACAATTGGCAACGTTTGGGATCAAGTTATCTTCGGAATATTGTACTGGGATGGAAAGACTATTATGTGTACGTATAAAATGGCTTGCCCTGAGTTGATTGAACACAAAATATTCATATCGTTCTATTTAAAAAAAGTGAGGTTATGTCAACAGATTTGACAGTTGTTATGCAATCTAAATATCCGTGACATATTCTGAAGCGGGGTATCCAGTTGGTCAACTTTGTCCATTTAACCGACTTGGTAGCTCAAATAATAACGAAGATAGCTATTGTTCCCGATTTCCGTAAACACCTACAATTGGCAACATTTGGGATCAAGTTATCTTCGGAATATTTAAATAAGATGGAAAGACTATTATGTGTACGTATAGAATGGCTTGCCCTGAGTAGATTGAACGCAAAATATTCGTATCGTTCCATTTAAAAAAATTGAGGTTATGTCAACAGATTTGACAGTTGTTGTGCAATCTAGATATCCGTGACATATTCAGAAGCGGGGTGTCCAGTTGGTCAACTTTGCCCATTTAACCGACTTTGTAGCTCAAATAATAACGAAGATAGCTATTGTTCCCGATTTCCGTAAACACCCTGTATATATATA
Organism: Tillus elongatus; assembly: GCA_964006375.1. NCBI lineage: Eukaryota > Metazoa > Arthropoda > Insecta > Coleoptera > Cleridae > Tillus > Tillus elongatus. The sequence continues at coordinate 76,089,976 of OZ023262.1, forward strand.
TATATATATATATATATATATATATATATATATATATATATATATATATATATATATATATATATATATATATATATAGTGGCTTGGATAAATTCGTTAGCCAGGGAAATCGGACCAGTTTTTCCGGGAAAATTTTAGTATCTCCGAAAATAACAGAGCCCTGACAACCAAATTTGACATATCCATTTCTTCTATCAAACTTACCCTACACACCAGAATTCAGATCTCTAGGTTAAAAGAAAAAAAGTTATATTCATTTAAAGAAAAAAGTTTGGGTGCTACTGGTTATCAGAGGAAAGCACAAGAACAAAATATTTTGTGTGGCTAACAAAACCAATTGAATATTACATGCAACAGTTAAGTTTTCTTGGCGCAAAAAATAAAAAAATATATTTCGAACATTCTATAATTTTTGTTCTTGAAACGTTAAAGTGGCGATTGGAAACGTCAAACTTTGCAATTTTCAGACAACGAATTTGAAGCAAATACGGATTATGTCGAAAAATGTCATAACAAGTGTGTTTTACAAGGCCTTAAGTTTCAGCCTCAACCATCACTGTGCTTCATTTTACTAAAATGTTTTCGGAAAATCCATTTTGCTGCTTCGGTAGTAGTTTCCGCTGTAAAGTTTATGGTTTATTAGTCTATATTTTAGCAAATTTTCGTAGAAAACATTCGTTAATAAGAAGACCGCGATCTAAGAATTTTAAAAAGATTTCTTCAAATGCACGCGAACTAGAACCGCTAAAACCCATATACGGGGTCAGTTTTAGTTTTTCCCTGTTTACACATATACATGGTGACGCATGTCTACGGTAAAGTTCAATATATCCGTTATTATATAAGATATAAGGAAAAAGTATATACGTTAATTTTATGGTGTCTCGAGCTGTATCTTATAAACTTATTTTGACAATTACAGGCTGGCCCATAAGTCATTGGTGATACACGCTTTATTTTTTTTTAATAGAACACTCCTTATGTTATTGAATTTTTGTGTTTTCTATCAAATTATAATGCATGTTTGTAAGGAAAAAAATTAATATCGTTCATCGGTTTTGATGTATTTCAACACTTTAAATTTATTTTCGGAAAATTATTGTACATTTTCAAACCATACAGTTATTTTTATTACATGTTACATTATTGTTTCCATAGGTAATACTGGTCACCAAATTTGATGCCTGCTGTGAATACAAAAAAAATCACATTTTTGCTATTAAAAACATATTTATGAAAATTTCCTTGCAGAACGCACCTGCTGTGTCCAGACTTTTTTAATTTTGGTTAGAGTACTAGCTCATTTAGCCACTCACCAGATATTCAATTTTATCTAGCAATATTCATCATTTACATAAGTATGTTATATTCCAATAAGCAAATATTCTGTGGAAGTTTTTTGTATATATTTAAGAATATCAACAATTAGATGTATTACTCATGCTGGGGTGATAATAATACTAGGAGCACCAGCTACTACTACCAGCTAGGTGTAACTAAAATCTAAAGAATTTGAAAACAGACTAAAACTACCAGAAAGAGAAAATATGAAAATTAACTTTGATACAAAAAGTGTAAGAAATAATTAATTTGATAGGATTATCTATGTTTATATTTTCAGAGTATATCAGTAGTTAATAAATTGTTTTCGTAAATGTCAAATGAAAATTTAAAGTGACAGAAATAAGTAATTTTCTTATTTCTGACAGCTTTTGACCTAAAAATATGATTATTTTTTCGTTTATATTTTTCTTTACCTCCACTGGTTCAAATTTCTGTAAAAATGTAAAAGAAAACGTTAGTCTCTTTTTATTTTTTAATTTAAGTTACAGATAAGGTACATAATTTGAATTGCATGTCGTATTCGTTTAGTGAATTTTTGTGACAGAAATATTTAGTAACTTTTCGCAGAAATGTTTTTGGTTTCGTAGAAATCACATTTTTAATGATTTTTGGAAAATTTTGGTAATTAATAATAAATGTTTAATATGTTACTGTAAAAAATTTGTTTAGGTTTTTCGTGCAAAAAATTGTTTGCAAATTTTCATACAAAAATTTTATTGCAAGTTTCGTCGAAAAAGCCGAGATTTCACGATTGTTGGTTTGGGTGGTGTTATTAGCGAATTAAAAAAAATCGCTTATGGGGAGATCTGTGTTTATATATATATATATATATATATATATATATATATATATATATATATATATATATATATATATATATATATATATATATATCCGATAATTCAAAAAATAATGGACCGATCTTGATAAAATTTGCAGTGTACCATCCTTTTGCAAGTGGCTTGGACAAGGTCGTTTGCCAAGAAAATCGGACCAGGTTTTCCCGAAAAATGTTGTGTTTTCTTTATAAAAAAATTCTTATCTCCGGAAATAACAAAGTAAGGGCAACCAAATTTGGTACGCGTGTTTGTATTATAAAGAGTGAACTCTGTACCTGTCCCTAGCTTTAAAGACAAACAAATTAATGCATTTTTGCATTTTTTATCGAAATATGATGCGTTTATAAGAAAAAAATCTGGACGCAGTAAGTGCGTTTTGGTAGCGAATTTTCGGTAAATTTGCAGATTAGCTCCCGAACGCTCTTCAAAAAACTGTTTTCAGAAACCTGCCTAGCCCCCCCCTGGATCCACAAAACCCAAGAAAAATTTCTTGTGCACACCCCCCAAAGAAGTTACGGGACCAGGAGTGTATATGGGTGCTGGGCGGGGTGGGTAGTAAAAAGGAAATATGAGCAGAAAATGCGAATACCACGCACACCATCCCTATTCACTCCCAATCCCATAACTTCCTTGGGGGTGTGAACAAGAAGTTTTTCTTGTGTTTTGTGCATCCAGGTGGGGTCCTAGTAATGTTTCAGAAAACAATTTGTTGAAAAGCGTTCGGGAGTTAATCTGCAAATTTGCAAATTTACCGAATTTTCATTAAATCCTTCAAATTTCAATTTGCTATTAACGTAAGCTTTGTTGGATATAAAACCAACATTTAAATTTATTTTTGGAAAATCTTTGTATATTTTCAAACCATAAGTAATTTTGATAAAATATAGTACATTGTTTCTACCACATGGGCTATACCTGTAATCAGATTGATGCCTGCTCGCATTTGCTATTAAAAACATTTTTCTGGAAATTCACTTCCATAACACATTTGCTGCATCTAGATTTTGAATTTTTTAATATATTCTCAAACAATAAATTTATTTCAATGAAATATGGTACATTGTTTCTACTATATAGGCAACCAAGTTTGATGCCTGCTTTCATCAAAGAAATACATTTGCTATTAAAAATATTTTAAAGAAAATTCGCTACCATAACGCACTTGCTGCGTCCAGATATTTTCATTTAGTTTGGTTACCGTTGATGTATGGTTTATGCCTGTTTTATTAATTAATTTACGCGTGGCAGTTAACTACTCTGTCTGTCAGGCATTGAACTTTAACCACTAAGTTGTTTCAACGCGTCTTTCAGATTTGATTTTTAATTTGGAAAAAGCTAAATATTGAGTACCAAATTACTTAAAATTCACAACATAAGTTTATTTACACAATTTCTAGCCACATATAAAGTCCCGTTCCAGTTACTCTGATACTTACAAAAATATAGTGTTTAAACAAATATTTTTGTATATTTTTGGGGGAATTTTACGAACTCGTCAGCACACAGATACACCCCCCCCCAAATATACGTGTATATACGTGTATATATATATGTATATATATATATATATATATATATATATATATATATATATATATATATATATATATATATATATACATATATATATATATATATATATATATATATATATATATATATATATATATATATATATATATATATATATATATATATATATATATATATATATATATATATATATATATATATAGCATATACAAATTTTAACGGACCTTGGTTTTGGGTTATAGGGACCCAAATTCATGCTCATCTGAAGACATTTTTCCAAAAAAGCTTTTCATCTTGACATCTCTAAGAGCGAATTTTTTTTAGTGAAAATTCGCGAAAAAGCAAAGAGTTATTTAAAATTATCACTTGCATGATCATGCGGATCATGTCAGATCGTTTGGTCTTGTACCCATTACTTACATGATACCGAAACATCACGTTCTTTCCTCTAGCGTGATAAGTGACGGCCTCCTCTACACAACGATTCATTAAAATCAAGTTTACAACGAAGTTAAGCAGGTGTCTTATTATGTTTTCTACCATCAACTGGCTTATTCATAAATAATATTCGTATGGGATGTATTAATTCAATCCCAGTATATCGCTTTAATGTCTGTTAAATTTAAGAAATTTATATTCAAGCATATTAGGCTACAGCTTCGTTTCGTAAATAAGTATTGTAGTACTTCACTATGTGAAAACTGGAACCTGTGATGAGCACTGATAAGTACACTTGGAGAACACAGATCACCACAACACATATTTTAAAGAGACCTTACGATCGTTTCACTGGCACGTCAGCGTCAACAGAAGATGAATAATTCTAAATTAAATTAGCAGCTACAGTGCATTTATATCGCACTTACTTAGACAAACTGAGGCGAAGTAAAAATTGTAGTCGGCGACCCATCGTTTGTCTATTGTGTCAATATTGAACGGACGAGGTCGAAGAACTACTTTAGTCTTCTGGTTGATAAATGTATGAAATTTTATCTAATTTAAGGATAATGGGCTTAAAATGAAAGGTACCGAGATATTTAAGGAAGCTCACGTTCTTTTTGACCTAAAAATTTCACTAAGTGAATATTGGTGCCCGTGACAAGCGCCGACAAGCACGTCTGGCGAACACACCGATAACAACCGCCCATCTTTAAAAAAAAACGACTGTTTTCGTCACAATGTTAACTTTAACAAAGGATTTTTCTTTTTCTTTTAATTTTAACAACACACCACGAGGGCTTACAGCCTAAACAGTATCGTACCGTGGGTGTTGACAAGGAGGAAAGAGGCAACTTGTTAATTCTGGACTTGAAGGTTTGGAGGTTCGGAGCAGAAGGAAAAACATGTGCCGGCAAAGAATTCCACAACTTGGAAGTCCTCGGGACAAAAGAGCGGGCATAACAAGATGTTCTATGTCTGGTGACCTGGACAGTAAAAGGGTGCATTCGCTCTGTTCCCCTGGTAGATCTGTTGGGGGCAGCAGGTGGGGGAACTATGGAGGAAAGCTCCTCTGAGCAGTGCCCGTGCAGATATCTATAAAAGAGAGAAAGGTCACCAACGGCACGTCGGTGGGCAAGGGATGGCAGCCTTTGGGTGAGGGTAGGGTCACCGATGAGACGTATAGCTCTCTTTTGAATGGAGTCCAGGATAGCGAGTGTAGAAGCGGCGGCTGCACCCCAGATGTGGGAGCAGTATTCGAGGTTTGGCCTTATTTGTGAAGTATATAAGGTATAGAGATTAGCTGGTGAAAAGTATTTGCGAGCCCGGAAGAGGAAACCTAATTTCTTAGCAGCCGCTTCTGCAATTGATGTGACATGTTGGTGCCAGTTAAGATTTCGGTCCACAGAAATGCCAACAAGAGAAAAGGACTCATTACTTTGAATAACTTGGTTGTTCATTGTGATGGGTCTGGGGCTGGTGTATCTTTTATGAGAAATAAAGCAAGACTGAGATTTGGTGGGGTTAAATTGTACAATATTTCTACTTCCCCAGTCTAATATTTTTTGGAGATCCACGGAGACAGAGCCCTCCATGAGTCTGCGATCCTCATTTAATTGGGCAAAAGAGACAGGCTTAGAATATTGTATATTTGAGTGGAGGGTGCTGTCGTCCGCGTAACTGTGAACTGGGTTGGATGTGCTAGAGAGGAGGTCATTGATGTGGAGAAGAAACAAAGTAGGGGCTAAAGCTGAACCTTGAGGAACTCCTGCATTAATTTGATACAGTTTAGAGGAATGGCCATCCACAACAACAGAAATGTTCCTGTTGGAGAGGAAATTTGCTGTCCAGGTACAAAGTTTTGGTGGTATGCCATAGGCCGGAAGTTTATTAAGCAGCGCTGCGTGCCAGACCTGGTCGAATGCTTTGGATATGTCTAGAGCAACAATCTGAGATTCACCGTGTAGTTCCATAGACTTGTTCCAAGAATGGGTGACAAAGGAAAGGAGGTCGGCAGTCGATCTGCGCTGACGGAATCCATACTGCCTGTCGTGGATTAGACTGTGTTTTTCAAGAAATTTCAGTAGTTCGGTGTTTATATACTTTTCCATCACTTTAGAGATGACTGAAAGGAGAGAAATAGGCCTGTAGTTGCTAGGAAACGCTTTGGATCCTTTCTTGGGGATGGGTTGTACTCGAGCAGTTTTCCAGTTATTAGGGAATATGCCTTTATTGTAAGATGTCTGAAACAGACGAGTCAGGACAGGAGCAAGTTCTGGTGCGCAATTTTTGATTACAATTGCTGAATATTCTAGCTAAAATTTTACATAAAAACAAGTATTTATATTGATTTCTTATCCTACATAAAAACAAGTATTTATATTGATTTCTTAGATACAAAGAAAACGAAAGGGAATTTTCCAGTCGAGAAATAAAGGTAGAGCCTAGTATCTGGATAGACCGGCGGAGTTATTGACAATAAATTATTAATCTGCCAGACAGATTAGGAGTGTTTAGCAGGTCAAATACAAAGTGAAAATAAAGGGCTTGAAATTAAAGGTGCCGCACGATTCAATGGCGTTTTGTTCTTAATCGACCTTGATATATAAACGCTTTCAAAAGCATCAAGCATAGTTTAATGTCTAACATTTTTAACAAGTTTCAAATTTTCCTTGTCAATGTGGTGATTATTATCCCATATATGTTGTGCCACACATGATTTGTCTACCGTACCATATCGTAAATGTGCGAGATGTTCACGAAATCTGGTGAAATCAAGTGAATTTAGCACCGAACAAAAAAGTTTTTCGGTGCTAAATTCACTTGATTTAATTAATAAAATTAAAGATGTTAAATTACTGGAAGGTGAGATTTTGATATCATTTGACGTGGCGTCATTATTTTATAATGTACCCACGCTATTTTGTTTCTTATACGGTCCGGTTTCTATTACATTATATTCTCTCTCTTTATAATCGTTTTGTCTAAAATCACAACCTTACTACCTTTGTCTGCTTTAACATAACATTCTTTCTCTCGCAGTCGTTTAGCTATATTTATTTCATTAACATTTTTAGTGTTAATATGCTTGTTTTCATTTAATTTTTTTTGTTATTTTATCTTTACATGGTTGTCTAATAATATTTTTTGAAGGCCAGAGAAAAAAGAGAATGTTAGCGGAAGGAATCTACGACTTTCAGAAAAGAGACAAAACCATTGTCTGTTCACTATTGGAACCCCGAATCAAGTTTTAATAGCATTTTTAAGAAATATAATTTACTGCTAACATTTTCGAAAAAATAAACATTTAAAAGTTTGGTAGGTAAGCCAAATGATAAATATAACACCACATAAATGTCGGGAATCTATTAAATGGGTTGTAAGTATGGTGAACGTAAATATGTTGGCAAAGTAAAATAACTTTTAAAAATAAATTTTAAAAACATTTGGCACAACTGAGATATGGCACTATTGACTAATCGTGTATTGCTCAGCATATTTGGGATAATAATCGTCATTACTTGACAAAACTGACGTTATTAGAGGGCCGAATAAACTAAGCGAATAAATACTAGGACTATTATTTATATATCAGTTTCCAAGCAGTCGCGAACAGGGTCCCTTACGAAGGTATACACACAGACCCCCACTGTTCAGACTAAACTCCCTGTAATTAAAATTGCATATCTGCTTTTGTAAAACTGCGTGTCGTTATCAAATATTCCTACTAAAAAGGACACACTGATTATTAAGATAAGAGTTCGAACAATGGACTACACAGAACCGGACCTACCATATTCATAGAAACATTTTTGTTAAAATTTCTAACGATATATATATATATATATATATATATATATATATATATATATATATATATATATATATATATATATATATATATATATATATATATACACGTGCGTAAACATCAAACTGTCGCGACTGCCTGGCATTTTTTAGTGACTTGGGATTTTCTTTATCTAGATGATGATTATTATCCCAAATATGCGGGTGTGTCACACTGATAACTCAAAAAATAATGCGCCCGTTTTAATCAAATTTGGTTAGTGCCTTCCTTCTGAAAGTGTCTTAAAGTGTTCGTTAACCAAGAAAATCTGCCCAATTTTCCCGGAAAATTTTGCGTTTCCTTTTGAACATTTTTTATATCTCCGGGAATAACAAACTAAAGGCAATCAAATCTGGGCGCTCCTTTACATTGTTAAAGGTAAATTACGTATCAAAATCTAGATTCGTAAATTAAAAGACAAAAAAGTTAGAGACGTCTACAAAAATGGGGTTTTTCTCAAAACGTCAAATTCGCGATTTGAAACGTCAAAATTGGCAACATTTAGGAAAATAACCTGAAATTAATACGCACTATGTAGAGAAAATGCCGAAAGAAGAGTATTTTACAAACCCTGAAGTCTCAGCTTCAGCTATCATTGTCCTTCATTTTACTAAAATGTTTCCAGAAAATTCATTTGAAATAGACCATTTCTGTGATGCATTGGTAGTAGTTTTAGCTATAGTTTATCGTTTAGTGGTGTATAATTTTTAGCGCATTTTCGTAAAAATCAATAAAATTCAATATATCTGCTATTATGCAAGATACAAAAAAAATTGCCAATAAATTGTTGGTGAATAAAATTTTCGTTATTTAATGGAACACGTCTTATCTTATTGCACTTTTGCCTTTTCAATCGAAACATAATGCATGTTTGTAAGAAAAAAAATATGGAAGCAGCAAGTGCGTTATGGTAGAGAATTTTTATTAAATGCTTCAAATTTGAATAGCTCAATTTTCTTTTAACCTATAAGGTTCATTGGCTGATATGCCAGTTTTTTCGCGAACATTTTATGTTTATTTTTGGAAATATTTTTTACATTTTCAAACAATAAAGTTATTTTGATAAAATATGGTAGATTGTTTCCTCTATAATGGTTATAATGATAAGCAAATTTGATGCCTGCTTCCTTAAAAAACCATTTTAATGAAAATTCGCTACCATAACGCACTTGCTGCGTCAGACTTTTTCGTTTCGCCAGTCTATGAATCTTGCATAGTCGTCGCAGAAAACAGTACTTTACAGACTCGTTACGTAAATAAATATTCTAGGCTTGCGTTGCAGTTGGTGCTTCTCCAATGAAACTAAAATAATTTTCATATAACCACCTATTATAATAAATTTTTGATGAAATCGAAACACGTGATGTCATAATGATATTATACGGACAGTTTCTGCAGTTACAACTCATGTATTACCTAACAACTTAACAATTATATCTTAAAAAACGAATAAAAATGTGGCGACAGTTTAATATATATTAAATAAATCGTGTGTCTTAGTATATCCTGAAATAAAACAACCAGATAAAACGTAAATATAACATGGCATTGTGAAGGTTAAATACTGTTGTGCGTGTATTATACACATAGAAGGCATTCAGGAAATTTATTTTATTTATTAGAAAAACCTTGCAAATATTTTACATAGTGTTATGTGAGGGAATTGCATTTCTTATCTGTATATCTCTAGCTCAGTGACACATGACAATATGCAGTTGGATACTTGTTATGCTAAAGTGGTGAATCCAACAGTGTGCTGAATGTACCTACTGATAAAAAATATGACCATTTCAACCCATGTTGAAGTATGCATGCAAAGAAATAGTGAAGCAATCGAAAACTACATGAAGAAACGACGATCCGAACAAGCTTAGCCACAGGTAAGGAGACTACAGGAAGAAAAACGAAAATATAAAGGACCACGATTATATCTATGGGAGTAATACTAGACATACGCCTTAACTTTCACCAACAGATCAATCAACTTATGAAAATCGGTTACGCTGCACTTAACACATTATACCGTTTACTTACTAACGTAAACATCAGCTTGAAAAAAAACTGCTAATTTATAAAGTTATAATCCGGCCTATAATAACATATGTTGCTCCCGTTTGGAGTAGCATTTCTGACGCCAAGCACAGAAAACTCAGCGTTTTTGAGAATAAATGCCTAAGACTAGTAACAGGTGGCAACAGATATACTAGAGTGTCAGACATGCTGATGCAGACAGGTATTTTACCGATAAAGGACCATGTACTAGCTCTATCAGAAAACTTTTATTATAAGCAAATTAATTACAGCAAACTGACTAACAACATAGTAAACACCAGACTGGATAACCCACAGATAGAATTTAAACATATACTACCATTTTACAGAACAAAATTTTGGAACATCTCATGACACTCCACCCAACAATAATTATTAAATAAAACTCTGGACGCAGCAAGTGCGTTATGGTAGTGAATTTTCATAAAAATGTTTTTAATTGCAAATATGTGTGTTTCCTTTTTAAGAAAGCAGGCATCAATTTTGGTTACCAGTATAACCTATATAGTAAAAACAATGTGCCATGTTTCATAAAAATAACTTTATTGTGTGAAAATGTACAAAAATTTCCAAAAGTAAACTTAAAGTGTTCCCGGAAAAACTCGGTTCTTGGTCAACCTTATAGGTTAATAGCAAATTGAGCTATTCAAATTTGAAGCATTTAATGAAAATTCGCTACCATAACGCACTTGCTGCGTCCCGAATTTCTTTTCTTACAAACATGCATCGCTGAATAATTCAAAAATGCAATAACATAAGGCGTGTTTGATTAAAAAAAAGAAAATTTGTATCACCAACGACTTATGGGCCATCCTGTGATTGTAGAAATATTTTTTTAAGATGTAGCTCAAGACACCCTATAATTAATATATACAAATTTTCTTCATATCTTGTATAATAACGGATATATTGAGCTTTATTGATTTTTTACGAACATTCGACAAAAATTATATACCATTAAACGATAAACTCTAAAGCTAAGGCTACTGCCAAGCATCAGAGACAGGGTCTATTTGAAATGAATTTTCTGGAAACATTTTAGTAAAATGAAGGACAATGACGGTTGAAACTAAGACTTCAGAGTTTGTAAAACATCCTTCTTGAGACATTTGATTTCCATATCCCGTATTAGATTCAAGTTCTTTGCCTAAATGTTGCCGATTTTGACGTTTTAAATCGCAACTTTGACGTTTTGAGGAAAACCCCAATTTATTTTTCTTTAAATGCCTATAACTTTTTTGTCTTTTGACCTACATAGCTAAATTTTGGTAGGTGGCTTACCTATAAGGATATTAACTAGAGCACTGGTTGCCCTTACTTTGTTAATTCCGGAGATATAAATTTTTTTCGAAAGAAAACACAAAATTTTCCGGGAAAACCTGGGCAGATTTTCCTGGCTAACGAACTTATCCAAGCCATTTGCAAAAGGAATTTTTCTACCAAATTTAGTCAAAATCGGCCTATTATTTTTTGAGTTATCGGTGTGATACATACATATATATATATATATATATATATATATATATATATATATATATATATATATATATATATATATATATATATATATATATATATATATATATATATATATATATATATATATATATATATATATATATATATATATATATATATATATATATATATATATATATATATATATATATATATATATATATATATATATATATATATATATATATATATATATATATATTTATATATATATATATCCTACCCCCTAGAACACATATCAGGGGTCAGTTTAAATTATATATATATATATATATATATATATATATATATATATATATATATATAAACATATAAAAATTGAAACGGACCCCGGATATGTGTTCTAGGGGGCCTAGTTCGCGGTCATTTGAAGAAATTTTTTCAAAATTCAAAAGTCGGGATCTCCTCATTAGTGAATTTTTTTTAAGAAAATTCACTAAAAACACTTGCCATGTACATACAAATGTATATACTTGTAAATATTAGAGTTAAGCCACAAATTGTACAAAAGTTAAGTAATTAGTTTTCGACATGTAACATATCGAATTACCTCAAAGCAAGTTTTTAATTAGTTTTCCTGTTAAGTGCAATATAGAATTATAGTTAATCTAGGAACAACCTCTCTTCTATTACTAATTCACCTCAAGGATGCACGCCACTGTGAAACTTAGGGTGTATCTATGCTGTAATTATAAATATGGATAAATACAAGTATAGGAGCCCTACATTGTAAACCACATTAGGTAAAAATAATATAGTTGAATATTCAGATTACTCTAATTTTACTTAGACTAAGACTGATATTAAACTTGTATTATAAAATTATGTATTCATAATATTGAATAAACGTTTTGAAATTGAAATTGAAATTAAATTGGTTATATTTATTGATAGAAAAGAAAAAACATTACAAAGTACTAAAAAGCCTATATAGCACAGAGAGGAAACAAATTGCGAAAAAGCCTAGCCTATAATATAGGAAACAGAAAATATAAACCCAGATGATTTGGGCCCGCATATTCTAAGAGAAAAATTTGAAAAGCTAACGCAGGTCCTTGGTATGCCCATTTCAGGAGAAAAGTTTAAGAAAGCCCTTAAAAAACTTAGACAAGGAAAATATCCTAGTGCCGGTGAACGAACAAAACGTCTGGACGCAGCAAGTGAGTTGTGGTAAAGAATTTTCATTGAAATCCTTTTAATACTAAATGTTTTTTTTTTAAATCAAACCCATCAAATTTAGTTGAAAGTATACCATATATAATAGTAGACACCATTTTATCAAAACAACTTTGTTGTTTAAAAAGTACAAAATATTCCCGAAAACAAACTTTAAATTTCCCTCAAAACACTGATCGTACTTTTCTGGCCAACGAAGCTATCCAAGCAATTTACTGAAAAGCTACACGTGCCAAATTATAATTATTCACAGAAATTTAAAAAAATTCGGCACGCTGCAAGTGCATTATAGTAGTAAATTTTCATAAGAATTGTCCACTATTAGTAAGGTATATTATTAAAACTACTTAGTTAAACTTAAATGGATCTTGAAGATTGGTTTTAGAGGTCACAGTTAGCGATTATTTGAATAAGTTTCTATTTTCTATGGAGCTAGAAAATTATAGTTTGGTAGAGATATATGTAAGTACTGCAAGTCTCTTTAAAAAAATTGTGTTACAAATTTCAATAAAGTAACAAAAGTTTTCTAGAAAAAACTTAATTATTTACAAAGGGAATGTAACTGCCAAATCATAAGTCTGGCAGGTATTTCTCCTTTTAATTGCTTGGATCGTTTTGTTTTAGTCAACCCAAACAAACAACAAAAAAGTTTTTTTTTTAAACCAACTTGTAGTTATCCGCGTAACTCATTATGTTATTTTTCTTTAATTTAGTACCCAGCCTGCGTTTACATAGGTGTTACTATGGTTTAAGATTGAAGATTCTAGCTTAATAGGAAATTGAGTTATCGGATTTCAAATATTTTTACAAAAACTCTACCATAATGTGTTTGCTGCACCCAGACCTTTTTCAACAATAATTTACTGTTGCCGTATCCACACTTTTTTAAAAAGATGAAATATTGTAGCTCTCTATGTAAGACTGACGAACAAGGCAACCTAAATTTCATTTTGGGAAAAATATTTTAAACAAATGAAATGGGGTAGGGTAAAAATTTAAACATAAATTGAAAATCTGGGTCCACTGCTTTGTTGCAGAGGTTCCCCTTCCCATTCTGCATGTATACAACAACCCTCAATGCATAAACAAGAACAATGTCAACAAGAAAAGTTTGTTGTGAACAACCCGCAAGAAAGTTACGGAACCTGCGGTAAATATAGCGGTTCTGGCCGGGATAAACATAAATTTAAGGAGGTATAGCTGCAAAATGGGATAAAGGCAGCTATAGAGTTCCAACTAAGCTGGTTTTTTTGCACTTTTCGGCCACATTTACTTTTTATCTTCTTCCCCTCCCAACACTCCTATGCACTCTTGGTTCCGTAACTGTCTTGGAGGCTGTTTGCAAGAAATATTTCTTGTGGTTTGTGCATCCACAAGGGGATATAGGCATGTTTATGAATTTTTTCCTAAAAAGGGCCCGTGTGCTAATCTGCACATTTGCCGGAAATTTAATTTTTATTTACAAAACGAATGTACCTGCCAAATTATAAACGTGGCAGGTATTTTTTCTTATTAGTCGCTTGGGCTATCCGTTTTAATCCACTCAATCGAAACAGTTTCTGCAAACAAAATAACAAAAATAGTTTTATAAAACAAATTTATCGTTGCTTGTCAAGCTCATTGTGTTATTTTTAAAATCTAGTACCCACGCTGCTTTTATATAGGTTTTTCCCCATTGGGAATATTTCTACGAAAATTCGCTACTATAACGCACTTGCCGCACCTAAACCCCTTTCAAAATTTATTTACTACTGTATCCATACTTTTTGAAAATGAAATAAATAAAGATAAACAATACAAAATTTTGAAATTAAAACTTTAATAATTTACACATCTGTTTATTGGTATACTTTAAACCACTTCATGATATTATGTAGTTTCATTTACCTAAAATCTTCCATGTACGACATGAGTAAATAATAAAAATTCAATAAAAACTAAAAGTAAACAGTAAGTAGCTTATTCCAATATTCTAAGGTATTAGTAGACTCTTATTATTTGTTTATGATGTCTGTACACAAAGAAGAAGAAGAAGATAACCTCGAATTCAACTCCCCCCTACTATCAGATTGCAAAAAAACAAATTACAATGACAAATAGCTAACTGGCGTTGTCAGATTTAACTAGGAGAAGTCGATGGGCCTTTTATAACTTGAGAATGGTAAGCTTAATATTTATACATAATAAAACGTTGTTCTAGATTGTCTTTAAACAAATTGAATAACTTTCATTCAAATTTTTATTTATTACTACATATTTTCCTGATATCTTCAAATTCAGATGACAGTTTTGACAAATGGCAACCCCGCTGATTGTTTATTGTGACATATTTTTCTAACCTGTTTGTTTGAAGTTTAATTTGGAGCATTTGTTTGCAATAGCAGCGTAACCCTGATATATCTGTCTGACCTTGTCTAACATTATAGGCACATTCAGTGGTAATTTCAGGTTATATCGCAAATTATATATTTACTTTTTATTTGGTTATAAGTCAGAATTTACTGGACTAATTGTGTTATGATTTAATTTAGAGAGGACCACTGATACTATATCTACGCGCGTGTAAAGTTTTAGTTTCATACTTCTAGTATTTTACAAGTTATTGCTTTTTCAAACAGTTTTTCACATTTTTTTTCTGAAAGTATGTGAGTGTCAAAACTGACTCATCCAAGCTATTAACAAAATGAAGGAAATTGACAAAATTTGGTTTGGGTTGGTGAAGTATTTTTTGAGTTATCGGTTGGATACATACATACATACATATATACATATACATATACATATACATATACATATACATATACATATACATATACATATACATATACATATACATATACATATACATATACATATACATATACATTTACATATCCACATACATAAATATATATATATATATATATATATATATATATATATATATATATATATATATATATATATAAACTTTTCAAATCTTACCATCGATACCTTTCTATTTGATGAAAATTAACTAAAAAGTACAAAATTATCCCAAACAAACTTTAAATTTCCCTGAAAAAAAAAACTGGTCGGACTTTCCTGGCCAACGAAGCTATCCAAGCAATTTACTAAAAAACTAAACCTGCCGAAATGTAATTATTTAACAAGAGCTTTTTCACAGAAATAAGAAGAAAAGTCTAAAAATGGCAATACTGCTGGCTAAGTAATCTCACACATGAAAAGAAAAAAATTTAAACTATACATATGAAAAATACAAAGGTTTTAAATACCTTAAAACCTCGGTAAAACCTCAGATGTAAATTTTAATTTTTTTTCTTTTCATGTTGTAGCCTTGATAATGGAATAAATTATTGCGAAAGCTCGGCAATCAATAAAGAGTTTTTATTGTAGATCTAACGACTATCACACCATTTTTAAGAAAATAGCGAGGTTACTGTCACAAAAACTGAATATTATATATATATATATATATATATATATATATATATATATATATATATATATATATATATATGTATATATATATATATATATATATATATATATATATATATATATATATATATATATATATATATATATATATATATAGTCTGAAACTCATCTGGGATATAACGATTCTAATTCTTGTCAGTTTGTTGAAAATTCGGAAGTCATTACCTACTTATTAGCAAAAAGTTTTTTACGAAGATTAGTCAAAAATGGAATACAGCTAAAGTGATTTACAGAAATAGCTAATCTTGAAGAAAAAAGCTAAAGATTAGCTTCCCTGATTGTAAAGCAAAATTTTATACGGTAGGTATCTAATTTTTTTTTTGTAATATAGGTCAGTGTTGATTTAATGCAAGTGGCCTTTTCCAGTACCTCCACCGCGGCCCTAGGTCCATTGTAGATCACGTCTGATTGCTAAAATCTTATCCATCAAATCCAGCTTCCTGCGGAAGCCGATATTTGTGAGGGTCAAAATTGCTTTGGAAGCGTCCTTTAGGTTTTTTTAACGTCCGCTGTTAAAATGCACTGCCATCGGATCAAAATCGGTTGCCCGTTTCGAAGCTCACATAGAGATAGCCTCTATCTGATTTCATCAGGACCCGACATCAGTCGATGTTTAATTCGATGCGGTATCATATGAAGACCTGCTCCCGCGCAGCATTCAAGTAAGGTCGTTTGCCCATTTTGCTCACAGTGAAAGACAGTTTCTATGTTTAATATACCCCCTAGAGAGCTCAGCTCCACTTTGAGTCCGTTTAGACTCGACACTCGCCAATGCTCGACTCAAGGCGACACCACACGGAGTCTTATTCCCAAGTATCACACCAGCGAGGTCATTTGACCCTTTCAAAGCACACACACAGTGGGAGCCTCAAATACCAGGTGCATCTCACCCCTAGATAACTCTGCCCCATCTGAGTTTGTATGGACCCGACGGCCGCCAGCGCTTAAGCCAAGGAGGCATCACTTGGAATCTCGCTCTTGAGTCACATCCAAGTGAGGTCGTTTGTCCGTGTCGAAGGTTAGAGCGGAGGCCTCACCCTCCAGATGTTAATAACTTTATGGAGATCTAAGTATCCCTCCGGGTTTCTCTGGACCCCACACCCGCCAGTGATTGACTCCGATCAGTCGCCTCTTACGACAGAAACGAATTTCTTTGGGGCTATTCTGATATTTTCTCCTCGGATCCATGGTTGACAACATACTTTTAAGAACCATTTACTTAAGTTGCAAGGAAAACTTTAAACTGCTTACTTTAATGTTGTGTATGTTTTCGTTTAGAGTTATCGTGTGATACAGTGCAGCCATAGTGTAACTAGCTCGGTTAAATTAACGTCAGTTTAAGGTTAAGTTTTTATTTGATTATCTTGACCAAGTTACCTTTACATTCACTGTTTATTTTTTGGAATGTCAGTTTTGATATTGACGAATAAGTAATTGGTTACAACTAGATAAGGTAATACAATAAGCACCCTTGGAGAACCCGAATCACCACAACATATTAAAAAAACCAAGTTATCGTAATCAGAGGATGAGTAATTATAAATATCTTATATCCACAACTCTATTTATATTCTTCTGCAGGTAGTCCGTCACTAACGATCTAGGAAGGTTTAACGACAAAACAAAATATTTCATTTATTTTATATAGCAATCTATCAGGAGACTTACCATAGGCGGAGGAGCGAGATTCATACATTTTTTATTATTACTATAAATAGCAATATATTCACTTTTGAATATATATATATATATATATATATATATATATATATATATATATATATATATATATATATATAGAGTAGTTAGCTATGTTAATACACCTAATCATAAGATAGCCAACAAACTGATTTCACTTATTAGAGAATACAATTACTTTCCAAAATATTCAGTTAAGAATTCTTATGAACTTACACAAAAATTAAAAAATTAAATTATTCCCACAAATAGTAAATTTGTCTCGTTTGATGTTTGTAGCATGTATTCTAAGATACCCCCTAGGGAATGTTTACCTCTATTAGAAAACGTTTAAATAGAAAGGAACGTAAATCTCATAAAAAGACAAGAAATAATGAACCTATTTAACGAATGTATAAAACAAAACTATTTTAAATTTAATAATAAAATTTATATGCAAAATGAAAGCCTACCTATGGGTAGTCCGTTGTCACCTTTATTATCTAACATATTTATGGAAAACTTAGAAAACCAAATTTTAACATCAGAACTTTCGCATAATATTGTCTTTTGGTACAGATACGTAGATGATATTTTAGCATGTTTTCAAGGTAGTCATACAGAATTAAATGAATTTTTGAATTTTATTACTAACTTTCACAATTAGAAAGTTAGAAAATAATTCATTTGACTTTTCAATATATAGGAAACCAACTTACACTGACACAAAAGCTGTCAGCCTACCATTCTATGATACATTGTGCATTTTCAATACCTATGTAACAAAATAATTTTGATAGAGAAATTTCAATAATTAATCAAACAACACTTAATAATGACTACTCTGTTAAAATAATAGATAAAATGATCGAGAGAAAAGAATACAAATTAGCGATTAATTTAATTTATCAAAATATTTAAGACAAAGAAGACAACAGATACGTTTCAATAAGTTATTTTGGAACCATTTCAGAAAACATTTCAAAAATTTTAAACACCTGTACAAATACAAAGGTAGCTTTTAAATCTTACAACAGACGCGTGATTTACTATTTAACGCGAAAGAAAAATCTTGTTTCCTGACAAAAGCTGGAGTTTATAAATATTAGCTTGTACACATTGTAACGCAATCTACATAGGTCAAGCTTCTAGAAATTTTAACAGCCGATATAAAGAACATATTTCTGCATTTAGAAATAACCACGCTGACAAATCTACATTTGCAAAACATATTATTGATACCGAATGGTGGGGCCTGTTGCCTACAGTGGTGGAAGAGCGGGAGGGTGTCCTGGCACTGTAGTTAACCACACCAAGTACAGAGAGAGAAAGAGAGAGCGTATGGACTGTATATTTTTTGAGGTTGAGATCTGAGTATGTAAGAGCGCGCGAGAGCGTCGTACACTGTATGTTAGAGAGAGAGAGAGAGAATTCGGGTAGGTTTTAGTCACACAATAAACTATCACTGATTTTCTATAACTTGTATTAAAAACTTTAAATACTTCACGATAACAATTTATAATACACTTAAATGTAAATAACAATATTCGGCAACTTAAATACACTAAACTGATGGAGGAGGTTTTTAGAGCACTTTGATAGAGAAACTCACTACTTGATGAGAAGCACGGAGAAATGAACTTTTCACATACACACCCTTACTCAGACTCCCTAGTCTCGAGATGCTACCGAGCCCAGAACCGTTGAGAGAGTTACGACCTCTGGCGCCTGCAGCGGGAATTGAGAGCAGTAGGGAACCGCGGGAAATATGTTTTGCAGAAATATTCAGCTGGCCTGAACATCCTGCGCGGGCGGCGAGGATGAGAAATTTTCAATAGGCAAGGGAGCGAGTCGGTTTACAGATCGAGTGAAGCTACCTTTGGAAGTCCTAACCTTGAAGATCCTCACTCGGCCATCTTTGCCAGGGAGGCAGCCTTCAATTCTTCCCAAAATCCATCCTTGAGTAGGCAGGGATGGCTCTTTGAGTATGACCATGGTACCGATGTCCAGATTGGGGTTGGATTTTTGCCATTTGGGACGATTTTGAAGAATATTCAGATACTGGGCGGACCAATGTTTCCAAAAGCTCTGGGTCAGCCTGGAAATGTGGTTCCATAGAGTGAGCCTATTGACAGGGGTTTTACGCAACTTGACTTTCTGCTTGCAGTTTTTCATAAACAAGAGTACATACGAGACCGTTTTGTTGAGCTTAAAGAAATCTGAGAACCTTGAAAAGTCTATAAGAGGTACTTTTCTTTGGGAAGTGAATGTAGATTTTCTTTCTTCGGTGATATTAGGAGATGCATCTATTAGCTTGGGAGCTTTAAATTCTTTCCAAGAATATTCGAGAGACTGCAGCCCTGCCGGGCCTTGCCACCATAGAGAAGTGGAGCTTAGGAATTGGGGACTTGTACCCCGAGAGCAGAGATCAGCGGGGTTGAGATCAGTTGGCACATAAGCCCAGTGAAAGTTTTCTGAGAGGGATTGAATTTCGGCGACTCTGTGTGAGATGAATACTGACCACCTTGAGGGATGAGATGAGAGCCAATGAAGTGTTATGCACGAATCACTGTACATAACCACTTCCGTCACAGGCACCTGGAAGAGAGAGTGGGCACGGCGCATCAGCCTGGACAAGAGAAGAGCGGCACAGAGCTCCAGTCGTGGGAGAGAGACTGGTTTTCTAGGGGATACTCGAGAGCGAGCACAGAGAAGAGCGACCGAAATATTATTTTTTGAGACAATGCGAGAGTACACGCAAGCACCGTACGCCTTTGGAGAAGCGTCGGCATAACCGTGAAGTTCAACTTTCTCGTGGATTGTGGAAAGTCCAATCCATCTAGGGATGTTTACCTTGGGCATATTTAATAGAGAGTCCTTAAACGATAACCATTCTAGAGAGATTTCCTTTGGCAAGGGTTCGTCCCAGCCAAACTGCCAGAGGTTTTGCATAAAAAGTTTGGCTCTAGTTACAACGGGGTTGAGATATCCTAGAGGATCGAATAGGCTACTTATCACGGAAAGAACAGAGCGTTTTGTGAGTTTGTCGACTGAACTTTCCTTAGGAGCTGTGATTTTCAAGCAGTCTGAGTTTGGATCCCAATAGAGGCCTAAGACTTTGGAGTTCGCTTCACTTATAACGTTGATAGGGACTATGGATTCGTGATTAGACTTGTTTTTCTGCAGCTGGGGGAAGTTAGATTGCCATTTGTGCAAAGGGAAACTTGCCAAGTTCAAGAGCTCCGTCAGTTGCATCTTTAGGGATATGATGGCTTCTTCGTTGTCTTGACCGTATAATATGTCGTCCATGTAGCAACCATTCACGATTGCAGCTGCCGCAAGCGGGTATTCACTAGAGTATTTTTGAGCTAGATCAAGTAAGCATCGAGTTGAGAGAAATGGAGCGCAATTTGTACCATATGTGACAGTACACAATTCGAGACACTTGAGCTTTGCGTCTGGGTTTTCTCGCCATAGGATTCTTTGAAATTTATGGTGAGCTTTGGCGACCTGTACTTGCCTGAACATTTTTGTAATATCACAAGAGAGCACATATTTGAAGAATCTAAAAACGAAAATGATATCGAAGAGCTCTTTTTGTATCACAGGACCTGGCAATAGAATGTCATTTAGAGAGTTACCGTTGAAGGTAGGCTGAGAAGCGTTGAAGACTACCCGGAGTTTGGTAGACACGCTTTCTTCTCTAAGAACGATCAACTGAGGTAGAAAGTATCCACTAGAGTCATGAGATTTAAACTTATCAACTTCGAAAGGAACCACTTTGGCATGACCAAGCTTAATGTAATCACCAATGAAGTTTTGATATTGCTCATAAATGTTTGGGTTTTTTAGTAATCGAGATTCTAGAGCAAAGAATTTCTTAAGAGCTATAAAGTACGAGTTGCCCAATGGAGGTAGAGGAGTTTTCATTGGGAGATGAACTATATACCTGCGATTTTCCAAAACAGTTGTGTCAGAAAAGAGCTTTTCGCAATGTGCGTCTTCTGGTTTGGGTATCTTCGACGCTGAAACCGCTTCGAGTTCCCAGAATTTAGGTAGAAGCTTATCTAAATCATCAGTTGAGGAGTGAAGAGTAACCAGTGACGAACAAGTATTTTCTGATAGAGAAGGCGTAGTTCCTCCAACGACCCAGCCTAGTTTGGTATTCTGGAGGCAAGGCAGAGAGGGGCCTAGACGGTAAAGACCTTTATTTAGCAGAGTATAGTAAACATCTGCTCCTAGCAACATGTGTATATCGCCTGGGGTGGCGAAGTCGTTATCAGCGAGTTGCATATCTTGGGGGATTGGAAGCAGATCAGCATCTATCTTTGTTTGGGGAAGAGGACATGTGATCTCGTCAAGTATTGTACACTGTAGACCACACTCAAAATCTTGTGTGAGACTAGAGATCTTTAAGAAGGTTGATCGAGATGTTGGAGTAATTCTTTTTCCTAGACCATTCACTTCAACGAGGTGAGGAATAGTTTTTGCCTGTAATCGGTCCACCAAGTGCTGCGTGACGAAGGAGAGTTGACTAGCGGAGTCGAGCAGACACCTGGCCATAACCTTACAACCTCCGGGTGTAGTCACATTAACTCTTGCGGTAGCGAGAAGTACCTGACCTTTGCAATGGGTTGGTAATGAAACTTCAGTCGTAATAGTGTGCGAGCTTGCATTCGGTTGACTGAATCTTGTTTCATCTCCTTGGGAAGAGAGATTTCTTTTGAGACTAGGTTGGGAATTTTCATTGTTTTTGTGAAGGAGAGTATGGTGTTTTAGACCACAAGTTCTACAATTTAATTTCGAACTACACTTTGAAGCAATATGCTTGTGTCCAAGACAGTTAAAACAAAGAGGTTTTTCTTTAGAGAACTTTTCTTTCTGAGGAACTGAGAGCGCTAGAAATTCAGGGCATTTATATATTTTATGATCTTTACTATTGCAGTAGGAACAGTCGGCTAACGAGAGATTGTTAGTCTGTTCGTTTTCGAACCTTGGTGTGAAAGAGGATGACGACAACAGAGATGTTTTTTCTGAGGCATGCCTTGCGTAAGATTTATCTGATGAGGGTTTAAACGAGACACTAGGTGAGAGGGTTTCAAAGGCTTGACACCTTTTTTCGAGAAATTGTAGAAAACCTTTTAAATCGGGTAATTGTGAACTGTCTTTTTCTAGCTCATACGACCTTTGGGTCGAGTAATCCAATTTCCGAGTCAACATGTAAATTAATAATAAATCCCAATGTTGTACAGGTACTTTGAGGGCTTCCAGTGCATTGATATTTAACTTTACTTTTGTTATCAAGGACCTGAGAAAGTGGGTATTGGGTTTGTTCATGACTGGGAGTTCTAATATGGCTTTAATGTGGGAGTTAATTATTATCAAATTATTATCGTATCTTTCTTTCAAAATGGCTAGGGCTTTGCAATAATTTTCATTTGTTAGAGGAATGCTGTCTATGAGATTAAGAGGTTCGAACTTTAGCGAGTTTTTGAGATAATAAAGCTTCTGGACATCTGTTAACGATGCGTTCTCATCAATAAGTGCGCTAAACATATCAAAAAAGCTACGCCACTCATCGGGTTTACCTGTAAAATGAGGAAGGGTTACATTGGGTAATTTAACATTTAGTTTTTCTTGAGCACATGGGTATGAATTATGAGCAGATGAACGCAGAGGCGGAGGAGGTGTAGTTGAATTGCTATGATTTTGTTTTGAATCAATAATTTCTGTAAGCTTTGCTTTTAATTCGTGAAATTTATCTTCTACCTCTAATTTGTAGTCACTATCCTCTACCGCGTCCTCTTCATCTGTTAAATCAATTTGTTCCTGTATTCTACAAAATTGCTGAAATAAGTCAGTTAAACTTTCTATTCTAGAGGTAAATTCGTAAACAGATTTAAATAGATTTTCCTCCTTTGAGGCAAATGTTTCGATCCTTGTTATTGAGGCCTTTAATAAACTTCTTTTCTTTTTTAAGTTAATTAAATCAATTATTTGAGTTTCTTGTGCCATTTTGATATTTAATTATAAACGAGAATGGTATTCTTTATGAGCCAAAGGAGTTAAATTGAACACTTAAAATGTAAGATGTAATTAAAAGTTGTGTCTAAATCTAAATTAAATAATAGAGAAAAATATTTATCTTTAAATAAAATGCCTTATAAACTCTATTAAAGGGTATTTCTGACCGTTCTTATATCAACACATAAATAGTTCTTTATAAATGAATGAAATAAATGACGGAGTTAAATTGAACACTTAAAATGTAAGATGTAATTAAAAGTTGTGTGTAAATATAAATTAAATAAGAGAGAAAAATATTTATCTTTAAATAAAATGCCTTATAAACTCTATTAAAGGGTATTTCTGACCGTTCTTATATCAACACATAAATAGTTCTTTATAAATGCATGAAATAAATGACCTGGTGCTTCAAAATATAGGATAGAGAGCAGAGAGAATAATAGTCTTTAAGAATATAAGTCTCTAGTTATGTTTATATTACCACTTGTTTGAAACACAAACGTTAATTTCCAAGAAGGACAGAATCTGAGGGTGCTGGCAATAGCAGATACCAGCGCCTATGCTGTGATCCAATTCCTGGAAGCAAGGAGCTTGTAGGCCGACAACTTGAGCGACTGCCTGGCTTGTACCTGGTGCTGACTTAACGTCGTTTCCACAATAGCTGCGGGAAGAGAGGGTGTCTTCTAGCGATGTACTATCATCAAATGATGGGTGGCTGATATCCGGCGCTGAGAGGACCACTTAAGATGGTGGGGCCTGTTGCCTACAGTGGTGGAAGAGCGGGAGGGTGTCCTGGCACTGTAGTTAACCACACCAAGTACAGAGAGAGAAAGAGAGAGCGTATGGACTGTATATTTTTTGAGGTTGAGATCTGAGTATGTAAGAGCGCGCGAGAGCGTCGTACACTGTATGTTAGAGAGAGAGAGAGAGAATTCGGGTAGGTTTTAGTCACACAATAAACTATCACTGATTTTCTATAACTTGTATTAAAAACTTTAAATACTTCACGATAACAATTTATAATACACTTAAATGTAAATAACAATATTCGGCAACTTAAATACACTAAACTGATGGAGGAGGTTTTTAGAGCACTTTGATAGAGAAACTCACTACTTGATGAGAAGCACGGAGAAATGAACTTTTCACATACACACCCTTACTCAGACTCCCTAGTCTCGAGATGCTACCGAGCCCAGAACCGTTGAGAGAGTTACGACCTCTGGCGCCTGCAGCGGGAATTGAGAGCAGTAGGGAACCGCGGGAAATATGTTTTGCAGAAATATTCAGCTGGCCTGAACACCGAACATAGACCTACAGTAAATAATCGCATGCAACCACCACATTTTAATAATGACAAACATAAACTAAACTTTTTTGAAGCTTTAGAAGTCAAAAAGGACACACACGACAATAGCTACCTTGTTTTAAACGCATACAACCACCACATTTTAATAATGACAAACATAAACTAGACTTTTTTGAAGCTTTAGAAGTCAAAAAGCACACACACGACAATAGCTACCTTGTTTTAAACCAGCAAATTGATTTAATGAGTTCCCCTTTCTTGGATATTCTTCTTTCTAATTAAATAAGTCAAAGAAAATAAATTTAACTATTCTTTCAAAAAATGTGTAATAAGATAATGAGTCGATGTATGTCAATAATTTCGTTGCATAGAGACTTCCTTTATACTGTTATTGTTTAGTTAGTTTATTGTTGTAACTGTTATCATAGTTATTATAGGCTAGTTCTATTTTTATGTTAAATATTGACATACATCACGTAAATATTTTGAAAGCCTCATCTGTCATCTGTGTTTCATTTTATTTTCAATTTGATAAATTTTTTGATCAAAACACCATATAACATAGCAACAGATCTTTATTTGTAGTTGTCATGATTTCGTACTAATTCAATTTTTATCTGCCTGAGAATGCTGTCAAGCAGCAAAACTAGCCACAGAAACGTTGAAGAACATCCTAGAACATCCAGAATTCATAAGGGCCACTTGTTCCAGTTAGCTTACGCGCTGGCTACGTCCTTCACATACAAAAACAAAAACCAACAGTGAAGCCAGATAAGTAGTCTCCAAATATATATATATATATATATATATATATATATATATATATATATATATATATATATATATATATATATATATATTGCTAAATATAGTACTAATCAAAAATGTATAAATCTCGCTCCGCCGCGTATGGGTAGTCTCCTGATAGATTGCTTTATAAGATAAATATCGGCAGAAGCACGTCCGACAGATAATAAAATAATTAATATATTTCCAACAAAGGAAATATGTTAACTTTTGTGACATTGAACGTCCCTAAATCGTTAGTGATCGACTACCTGCAGAAGAATATAAATGGAGTTGTGGATATAATATATTTAGAATTATTCATCCTGTGATAACGCTAACTTGGTTAGTGAAACGATTGTGCGACTTTTAAACAAGGGTGTGGTGATTTGGGTTCTCCGAGTGTGCTAATTAGTGCTCGTCACAGGTTCCAATCTTCACTTAGTGAATGTAATACAAGTCAATCTGGTTCTCAGTTTGATGTTTTTCGTTCCGAAGATATTATATATATATAACCATAGAAACAACTTGTTTGAAGTCCAGTTCAATTAAGCTTGTTGAAATGTGTTTCAATTAATATTTACCCTCTACTATTAGGCGGTGTTACTAAAAAACAGATAAAATCGTGGGAAGTAAATATTTTATTTTCGTAATATAGTTTACCTATTAATCTTTGTTATTTAGGGTTGTTATATAATTGGCAGACACCCTAGGTGATAACTCATGATTTTGAAAGGTGGAAAGGTGAACACGGTAAAAAAACAATAAAGACAAGGGACACTCGCAGAAAAACGAATAACAGCGTAGAAGATATGATAGAAGAGATAAGGGAAGAAAAATCGTTGCTGAAATAATGGAGATAGCGATTTCTAACATTTATTGGATCACGAGCAGAATGATTGAACGATGGGCCAAGCACTGGAGTGGTAGAAGCACTGAGACAAGGGGACGAGCGGTACGACCACCTATTGGTACATAAAGATGCAGGGTAGAGCCATAGGCCAATCAGCCTGCTTAATGTCCGCAAGCCTTTTAAGAGCTGCTTTATTTTAATCTAGACATCCAGATGGAAAATCGTAGGTCCGCAAGAGAAAACTTTGCACGGAAACGGAAGAAAGTCGGGACACTTTACTTTTTGTGAATTTTATTTAAAAAAATTCACTAATAGAGAGGTATCGATGGTGAGCATTCGCAAACATTTTTTCAAATGAGCGCGAACTAGAACCCCTAGAACCAATATCCGACGTCAGTTTCAATTTTTATATGTATATATATATATATATATATATATATATATATATATATATATATATATATATATATATATATATAATATTGATTTGGGGCTTTGTGTAGCTTTATTTGTTATATAGGGCTTTGATAGATATTAATTTTATTGTTTAATTTTTGATGAATTATCTTTGATGTATATATAATGATTTTGCAAATAAAATGGGTTTTATTTTATGTTTGTTATTATTGATCTTTCTATGTATGTTTTTTAAAATTTTGTATGTGTTTATATTTGTCCGGCTATTTACTCCTGCTAGGGTATGTAGTGAGTTCCCTTTTTATTCCTTTTAATTAATGAATTTAATGTTTATTCAATTCCCTTTTACTTGCCCAAATAAAAAAATTGATATATTTATCATGTTCTCAAACAATAATACTGCATTTAAAATTTAATATATATATATATATATATATATATATATATATATATATATATATATATATATATATATATATATATACCTGATTTTATTCCACCAACTTTATAAGGATAAAGAAATGACAAATTCAACAAAATTACACCACTACTTAATAAACAAATTCTTATATTATTACTTGGGCTCTTTTTATTTCGGTTTTATCTTTGATGAAAATTTTTTTTTTTCGCTTTTCCAAAATTTATGATTTTAAAATATAAATGGATTTATTATTTAATACTACAAACAGATTAAAGGTTTATATACATCAATGACATAAATTTCCATTTATACATTCATTTGCGAAATTTAAATGTTCCATTTACTTCTATTTAGAGAAGCCTTTTTTACCATTACAGAAGTTTTAATGCCTTTGAACTTCCTGTCTCATTCCTCTTAGCAACCGCTGTTGGCGTCGTTGAAATCCAACGTTGCTAGGCAACCATCTTGTAGACTTCCCACTTCAAACAACGCGTCTATGGCGTCAATTATTATTCTGATATTTGCATATCTTTTCTTGCAGTACTTCCTTTGAGCTTATTGCTCATATATGGGACACATTATTAATTAATTTATAGTTTCCAAAACTTTTTAAACTTTAATTTGCCGATTTTACTACTTATTTTTTACTTTTTTGCATTAACAAATTGCACTGGCATCCTCTCGATATGATGAACCCAATTGAAAAGAGCTAGCTTTGATTCAATGCTTTTTACTTTCTATTGAATGCAAAGCAATCTAGTTAATACAAACTGTCAGAAATGTTTTCACATTTTTCCATAGAAATATTGTTTTGTCTATGTGGACACAAAAACTGAGAAATGAAATGTTGTCAATATCAAATTTATATTAACCCTACTTTAAACTTTAAAAACATCAACAAAAACAAGTCTTAAAATACTTAAATTACATACAAACTTATTTATCAAACTGTTAAGTAGTGGTATCAGAAATATTACAAATATTTTAAAAGAGTAGTACAAACTTAATATTTTCTTAGTATATATATATATATATATATATATATATATATATATATATATATATATATATATATATATATATATATATATAACAAAACACTTCCCATTTTTTTAACATAACATGTATCAACTATTTATTAACCAAATTGCACCTATTTGTTTATCAGTTTATATTCATTTCAAGCTACATTTCAGTTCTTTTTGAATGTCTTATTGTATCTTGAAAAAGTCTTTTGAATTTCACTACTGTAGTGTCTATCTGGATACATTATTCACAGTTTGCTTAAGATTAATTTGAGAATCATTTGCTCTGTTTATTATCTGAGAAATGTCTTTTTGTATATCTGTTTTTAACTAATTTTATAATATTTGTGTTTTAGATTGCCAATGCAGATCTTTATTGGACAAAAAATGCAGTGCTGTATTATAGTTTGGTTTTACTGGATATTTGAAACATTTGCATCTTTAGTAAGTTATTTTATATAACTTCATTTACACTTTACTTTGAAATACTTTACTTGTGTGGTTTATATGATTGTCTTTATATTTTGAGTGTATATGAATTTGTTTTACTCCTTTTATTTGTTCCACATATACAAAAACATCATCGATATTTATTTGCACCTAGGATGTGAATTTCCCTCTCATTATATCTGTTTTAAAATTTTATCTCTACATTTCAGGTAGATTTCAAGAATTCATTGGCAATCCTGTCCAGTATTCTACAAAAAAAAACCGTTTTGACTGAGATCAGTATTCTGCACGATACCAGCTTTGATATCCACTTAAATTGCTACCAGGTTTTCCACAGTATTGACATTTAGTGGCAGTGTTAGTGTTTTGATAATTATCGTTCATAAACCTTTAGTATTTTAATTAGTGATATTCTAGTTTACTCGTAAGTACTTAGTTATAAGTTTTTAGTTTTAAGCTTTGCGTGAGGTAGCTAATAATTTATGTTTGATATTGCTAAATATCAACACAACACACACACACACACAAATATATATATATATATATATATATATATATATATATATATATATATACATATATACATATATACATATATACATATATATATATATATATATATATATATATATATATATATATATATATATATATATATATATATATATATAACCGATAACTCAAAAAATAATTAACCGATTTCGATGAAACTCGGCAAGTGCCTTTCTTTTATTAATTTATTAATGGGTTGGATGAGTGTTCGCTAGTTAGGAAAATCGACAAGGTTTTCCGGGAAAATTTTGAGTTTTCTTTTGAAAAACATTTTTGTCTCCGAATATTACAAAGCTACTTTAATAAAATTTGATGGATTTGTTGCTCTGGGAAAGATCTTATCACTCACCAAAATTCAACTTTCTAAGTTTATAGCAAATTGAGTTATTCAATTTTTGATTTTTTTCCGAAAAAAATTTTTCTCCGAAAATTACAAAGTTATTTTAATGGGATTTGGCGGATATATTTCCTTCGGAAAAACCTTACTATGTACCAAAATTCAACTTGCTAAGTTTATAGAAATTTGAGTTTTCAAATTTGAAGGATTTAATAAAAATTCACTACCATAACGCACTTGCTGCGTCCCGAACTGTTTTTTTAAGGTGGCTAGGTCTACAAAAAAAAAGATAATCAGAAATTTGAGCTCATGGGAAAGAAGTGGCTAAATAGCGGAGGTGAGAGTGAAGAAAACGATGGTAGGAGTATGAAACAAGTCCTATAAAGGAGAGGTTAGTGAGGAAGGACACCATGGTGTAAAGCCTTCGGAGAGAAAGGCAAGGGCTGCGGCCCAGAATTTGGGATTGGCAACAAAACCCATCAAATTACTTTAATAAATAAATCAGTGTGAAAGGACGCCACAGCCACAGCAATAAATAAATCAGTGTGAAAGGACGCCACAGCCTAAAGTCTTCGGAGAGAAAGGCAATGGCTTCTGCCCCGAATTCAAAAGTGCGTCAAAGCCTTTTAAATGGCTTGAATAAATCGATTGTTAAGATCAATTAGCCCTATTTGTGTAGAAAAAAAATATATTTGCGAATATGGTAATGCTAGTCCAATAGTACGCGATTTGAGTCTTTAAAAACCATACAATGTAATTAGATTAGATCTGTTAAGTTTAGAGGTAATTGAGTCATTTATTAGATCAGAATGTTTAATAAAAAGTCGCTGCCGTTTTCATTTATATCACCACGATATAAGTTACAATCTTTAACTCATTTCTTGCAGTTCAATACAGCATTACTGCCAATGGAATCTGCTTAAAGTTTTAATGACTGAAAACTTAAATTTCTTCTGCGAATCTATTTTAAGAACAATTAGTAATACATATGAGCAAATTACAATTGAAATATTTCTAAGTGTGTGGTCTTGCAGGACGTGTGAACATAAATTGGACCACAGAGAATTTATTACGTGTAACTTCGTAGCTATAAGCTCTTTCAAAATACGACACGACCAAATTGTATACATGTGAAACAAACGGACAAAAATGTCTCCACTAAGAAGATTTATGTTTATCTAGTTATATTCACGGCTATATTGGCTGACTAATTATAAATGTAAATGCAATCGATAACTAATTACATTTTTTATTCACTAGTATGAATAAAAAATAAATTCTTATAATTGTTGATATTTCTTGTGGAAAAACAGGTTCTTAAACCATCACGAGTTTCGAGTCTCGTCAATGGCCGAAATTCTGACACAATTGTGTTTTATGGAACACGAATGTTTCGTGGTATTTAAAAAAAATGATGCGGAATAATTCTGCATATCTGATAAAGTGCAATTTATGAGATATTTCGGCAAAAATACCAAGAATAGCTTCTAATTTATGCAAATAAAATGAATTAGTAATTCTAAACCATTCTAAAGCACGATAACTTGGTCATCTAATAGGGGACCTAAAAAGGTGTCAGAGGAATGTCAGACCAACCTTTGTTTAATACAGCTTCTCATTATAATCATTGTCCTATGGTAATCCTGCGTTCACTATGATTTTCAGTCTCCAGCTCTTTGTGCTTCATTATTACTTTCGCATTATATTTATTGGGTCAGGTTTTCCGGAAATTTTCCTTTTGATCCTTTTCCCTAACTACGTGTCCTTAAAATAACGGTACCTAATAGAAAGCTATCCCACCACGAGAACTGTCTTACAGGGTTGCCAGATCTTTAGACTGTCTCTGAAATAATTGTGAGAATTGATGATTCGGCAGGATAAGTTTGTATTTTTCAGAATAACTGATTTTAGTGAATTTTCTTAGAAACAATTCACTAATTGGGAGATCCCGACTTTTCAATTTTGAAAATATTTTTTCAAATGAGCGCGATCTAGGACCCCTAGAACCATATCCGGGGTCAGTTTAATTTTTTTTATGTTTATATATATATATATATATATATATATATATAGCACACCGATAAAAAATAATGGACCGATTTTGATAAAATGTAGCCGGAACCTTCCTTTTGTAAGTGGTTTGGATAAGTTCGTTAGCCACGAAAATCGAACTAGGTTTTCCGGGAAAATTTTGGGTTTTCTTTCGGAGAAACAATTGATCTCAAAAGATACAAAAGCTATGGTAACCAAATTTGGTACGTAAGTTTACAATATTAAAAGGAAAATACATACCAAAATTTATATTTCTATGTTAAAAGTAACAGAGTTAGAAAACAATATTTGGTGCCAGATCATTTCTATGAAAATTCACTACCATAAGGCACTTGCTGCGCCCACACTTTTTAAGTAGTGCACACATCTTTCTGCTTTTGTGATCTATGTATAAGAGTCAAATTTTTAGTGAATTTTCTTTTAAAAAAATCACTAATGAGGAGATCCCGGCTTTTGAATTTTGAAAACACTTCTTCAAATGAGCGCTAATTAGGCCCCCCTAGAACACATATCCGGGGTCAGTTTCAATTTTTATTTGTTTATATATATATATATATATATATATATATATATATATATATATATATATATATATATATATATATATATATATATAAAAGAACCTGAAACTAATACGAGCTATGGAAAGAAAGTGTCTTAAGAAAAATGTTTTACAAAGCCTGACTTCTTAGCTTCAACCGTCATTGTCGTTCATTTTACTAAAATGTTTCCAGAAAATTTATTGCAAATAGATCATTTCTCTGATGCTTTGGCAGTAGTCTTAGCTATAGAGTTTATCGTTTAACGGTATATAATATTTGTCGAATTTTCCTAAAAATTCAATAAAGTCCAATATATCTGTTATTATACAAGATACGAAAAAAAAAATTGTATACATTAATTATAAGGTGTCTTGAGCTACATGTTGAAAAATATTTCTGCAGTCAGAGGGTGACCCATAAGACGTTGGTGATACGAATTCTCTTTTTTTTTAATCGAATACGCCTTATGTTATTGCATTTTTGCATTTTCCATCGAAATATAATGCCTGTTTGTAAGAAAAAAAATTCGGGACGCAGCAAGTGCGTTATGGTAGTGAATTTCCATTAAATGCTTCGAATTTGAAAAGCTCAATTTGCTATTAACCTATAAGGTTGACCAAGAAACCAGTTTCCTCGAGAACACTTTAAGTTTATTGTGGAAAATTTGTACATTTTGAAACAATAAAGTTATTTTGATGACACATGGCACATTGTTTCTACTATATAGGTTATACTGGTAACCAAATTTGATGCCTGCTTTCTCACAAAAAAACACACATATTTGCCATTTGCCAATAAAAACATGTTTATGAAAATTTACTACCATAACGCACTTGCTGCGTAAAGACTTTATTTTAAGTTTCAAAAGCTAAAAGTTCAGAATCACGATGACGAGCAGACTCAACACCGATTTGTGTTGGACAACTCTCTCTCTCTCTCTCTCTCTCTCTCTCTATATATATATATATATATATATATATATATATATATATATATATATATATATATATATATATATATATATATATATATATATATATATATATATATATATATATATATCTCTCTCATCAGCGAACCTTTTCTATTAAAATCGATTGGACAAATAAAATATGTCGAATTTAATATTATTTTTGAAATACGAGTTTAGTACACTTTTCACATCTAATCTCGATACATGCATCCAGAAAGCATCATGAATTGTTTAGTTTGAATACGATTAATGCTAGAAAATTATTATTAGATGAATACAGACAGTCGCGAATAGAAGAAAAACTCTTTTTTTTTGTTAGTAAAAGTACACAACAGCTGCAGGAACATCAACTTGTCTACAGATATTTACTTTCTCAACTGAAGCGCAAAATATGACCTGCTTATGCTGAAACTAATGTGCACATACCAAGCTACTTCCCGTGCATTGATACGTGCAGCTTTATGTAATATAAAATATCGAAAGAATATTTTAGAATTCCGTTAAGTCGGCTCTAATCTATTTACTTTATTATTATACAACATGTACAGCATAAACTTGGCAAAAGCTGAACCGTAAAAAAGTCTGGACGCTACAAGTGCGTTAGGGAAGTGAATTTTCATAAAAAAAGTTTTTAATAGCAAATATGTCTCTCTAATGCAAGCAGGCATCAATCTGGTTACCGGTATAACCTATATAGTAGAAACAATGTACCACATTTTATCCAAATAACTTATTGTTTGAAAATATACACAAATTTTCCGAAAATAAAATTAAATGTTTCCGTGAAAACTGGATATCTAGCCAACAAACCTTAGGTTAATAGCAAATTGAGTTATATAAATTTGAAGGATTCAATGAAAATTCGCTACTAAAACGCACTTAATCTGTCTCGCTTTCTTTACAAACATGCATCATATTTCGATGAAAATGCAAAAATGCAATTATATAAGGGTGTTCGAAAAATAATAATTTAGGTATCACGACTTATGGGCAACCCTGTGATTGTCAATATAGTTTTGCAAGATGCAGCTCAACACACCCTATAATTAAGGTATACAACTTTTTTCCTATCTTGTATAATAACAATTATATTGAGCTTTACCGTAGAAATGCGTCACCCTGTATATATGTAAAAAGATAAAAACTGAAACTAAACCCGGATATAGATTCTAGAGGGCCTAGATTGCGCTTATGCGAAATCTTTTTTAAATTTAAAATTCGCGGTCTCCCCATTAACGAATTTTTTCTAGGAAAATTAGCTAAAAATAACAGACCATTATACCATAAACTTAACTAAAACTAGCGTCAAAGCATCAGAGAAAGGGTTTATTTGAAATTAAATTTTGGGAAACATTCTAGTCCAATGAAGAACAATGACGATGGAAGCTGAAACTTAAGGGTTTGCAGAACAGTCTTCTTGCGACATTTTCTTTACAAAATCTGTATTTGTTTCAGTTCTTTGCCTAAATGTTGCCAGTTTTGACGTTTAAAGTCCGACTTTGACGTTGTAAGGAAATACCCAATTTTTTCCTTTAAATATCTATAACTTTTTGTCTTTAAACCTGCAGATCTAAGTTTTGGTACATGATTCATACTTTTTAATACAAACACGCGTACAAAACTTTGGTTGCCCTTACTTCGTTATTTCCGGAGATATACATTTTTTACAAAAGAAAACATAACATTTTCCTGGAAAACCTGGGTCAATTTGCCTGGCTAACTAACTTGTCCGAACCACTTGCAAAAGGAAGGTACGCATAAAATTTTATCAAAATCGGCCCATTATTTTTTGCGATATTGGTGTGACATTTATATATATATGTATATATATATATATATATATATATATATATATATATATATATATATATATATATATATATATATATATATAAATATATAAAAATTGAAACTGACCCTGGACATGGGTCCTAGGGGGCCTAGCTCGCGCTCATTTGAAGAAATTTTTTCAAACTCAAATTTAAAATTTTATTACTGAATTTTTAAAGAAAATTCACTAAAAGAGTGAATAATTTTAAGTCCCCAAGAAAGGATCCAAAGCGCTTCCTAGCAACTACAGGTCTATTTATCTCCTTTCAGTCGCCTCTAAAGTGATGGAAAAGTATATAAACACCAAATTAATAAGATTTCTTGAAAAACACAGTCTAATCCACGGCAGCCAGTATGGATTCCGTCAGTGCAGATCAACTGCCAACCTCCTTTCCTTTGGAACAAGTCTATGGAACTACACGGTGAATCCCAGATTGTCGCTCTAGACATATCCAAAGCATTCGACCAGGTCTGGCACGCAGAGCTGCTTAATAAACTACTGGCCTATGGCTTACCACGAAAACTCTGTACGTGGACAGCAAATTTTCCCTCCAACCGGAGCGTTTCTGTTGTCTAGGATGGCCATTCCTCTAAACTGTATCCAATTAATGCAGGAGTTCCTCAAAGTTCAGCTTTAGCCCCTACTTTGTTTCTTCTCCACATCAGTGACCTCGTTTCTAGCACATCCAACCCAGTTCACAGTTACGCGGACGACAGCACCATCCACTCAAATATACAATATTCTAAGCCTGTCTCTTTTTCCCAATTAGATGAGGATCTCCAAAAAATATTAGACTGGGGAAGTAGAAATCTTGTACAATTCAACCCCACCAAATCTCAGTCTTGCTTTCTATCCCAAAAGATATACGCCTAGACCCATCACAATGAACAACCAAGTTATTCAAGGTAATGGGTCCTTTTCACTTGTTGGCATTTCTGTGGATCGAAATCTCACTTGGCACCAACATGTCACATCAATTGCAGAAGCGGCTGCTAAGAAATTAGGTTTCCTCTTCCGGGCTCGCAAATACTTTTC
This sequence comes from Tillus elongatus, assembly GCA_964006375.1. Lineage (NCBI taxonomy): Eukaryota > Metazoa > Arthropoda > Insecta > Coleoptera > Cleridae > Tillus > Tillus elongatus. The sequence goes on from OZ023262.1 coordinate 76,126,493, forward strand.
ACCAACTAATCTCTGTACCTTATATACTTCACAAATAAGGCCAAACTGCTCCCACATCTGGGGTGCCGCTGCCGCTTCAACACTCGCTATCCTGGACTCCATTCAGAATAGACGTATACGTCTTATCGATGACCCTACCCTCACCCAAACGCTGCCATCCCTTGTCCAGCGACATGCCGTTGGTGACCACTCTCTCTCTCTCTTTTTATAGATATATGCACGGCCACTGCTCAGATGAGCTTTCTTCCATAGTTCCCTGCTGCCCCCAACAAATTTACCAGGGGAACAGAGCGAATACACCCTTTTACTGTCCAGGTCACCAGATATAGAACATCTTGTTATGCCCGCTCTTTTGTCCCGAGGACTTCCAAGTTGTGGAATTCCTTGCCGGCACATGTTTTTCCTTCTCCTCCGAACCTCCAAACCTTCAAGTCCAGAATTAAGAAGTTGCCTCTTTCCCCCTTGTCGACACCCACGGTACGATAGTATTTAGGCTGTAAGCCCTCGTGGTTGTTGAAATATAAAAAAAATGTTTCGAATGGATAGAAATATATTCGACACATCGATGTATTTTTCTAGATATACCAATTGCCACTTTAACATGTTTCAAGTTTTCTATACTCAAAGTTATACAATAGCTTGAGCGAAATGCATTTAGTAACAAATCACGTAAACGTCACAATAAGTAGCTCGGCTTATCAGTGCCTCCTAAAGGTTTCTCTTAATAATTAGACAGTGCAGCTCTTGTCGGTCGATATTCTTTTTTATGTGAATTTTCTCTAAAATAAACTCACTAATGAGGAGATCCCGACTTTTGACTTTATATGTATATATATATATATATATATATATATATATATATATATATATATATATATATATATATATATATATATATATATATATATATATATATTAGTGAGTACCTTGCTTTTGCAAGTGGCTTGAATAGGTTCGTTATCCAGAAAAATCGGCGCAGGTTTTACCGAAACATGTTGTTTTTTCTTTCGGAAAAAAATATATTTCCGGAAATCACAAAGTAAGGGCAACCAAATTTGGTACGCGTATTTATATTATAAAGGGTAAATTATGTACCAAAATGTAGGTTTGTAAGTTTAAAGGCAAACAAGTTATGGGAACTTAAAGACAAAATAAGGGTAAAACGATTTGAAACGTCAAAATTCGCGACATTTGGGCAAAGAACCTCAAAAAAATATGGATTATGTAAACAAAATGTCACAAAAAGCGTGTTCTGAAAACCCTTAAGTTTCAGCTTCAACCGCCACTGTCCTTCATTTTACCAAAATGTTTACAGAAAATTCATTTCAAATAGACACTTTCTCTGGTGCTTGGCAGTAGGTTTAGTTAAGTCTATGGTTTAACGGCCAATAATTTTTAGCTAATTTTTAAATGACCGCGAAGTAGGCTTCCTAGAATCCACATCTAGGTTTACTTTCAGTTTTATCTGTTTAGATATATACAGGGTGACTCATTTCCACGGTAGAGCTCAATATACTTGTTATTATACAAGCCATGAGAAAAAATTTAATACGTCAATTATAGGGTCTCTTAAGCTGCATCTTATAAAAATATTTTAACAATCACAGGGTGGTCCATCATCTCTACAATTGTTTTTTTCGAACAACCTTATATTATTACATTTTTGCATTTTTTTTATCAAATAGGATGCATGTTTGTAAGGAAAAAAAAATCGAGACGCAGTAAGTGCGTTTTGGTAGCGAATGTTCATTATATCCTTCAAATCTCAATAACTCAATGTGCTATTAACCTAAGGTTTGTTGGCTAGGAAACCAACATTTTAAGTTTATTTTCGGAACATTTTTGTACATTTAAAAACAATAAGTAATTTTTATAAAATGTGGTACATTGTTTTCTACTATATAGGTTATACGGGTATCCAGATTGCTGTCTGCTTGCATTAGAGAGACATATTTGCTAATAAAAACATTTTAATGAAAATTCACTTCAACTTTCTGCGTTCACATTTTTTTAGTTCCCTCTTATATGTTACTGCCGAACTTACTATATATATATATATATATATATATATATATATATATATATATATATATATATATATATATATATATATATATATATATCATAATGGACGGTAGCGAATTTTCATCAAAGTTTCAAATTTCAATAGCTCAATTTGCTCTTAACCTAACGTTCGTTGGCCACGAACCAGTCTTTTCGGCAACATTTTAAGTTTATTTTCGGAAAATTTGTGTACAGTTTCAAACAATAAAGTCATCCTAATAAATTATGGTACATGTATATGTATATATATATATATATATATATATATATATATATATATTTGTGTGTGGGTGTGTATCTAAACATTAAATAGAAAATATTTTTTTTCGAAACAAATTATCTCAGAAGAAAATCCACTTTATGTAAACGCTTTAATAAAATGAAAATTTTCGCATATGAAATTATGACCACAGGTTTGTTTTTAGAGAATCACTTGTTATATTTATAACACATTTATGACAGCATAAACAAATTTATTGAATATTTAAAAACTTCAAAGCGGTTTCATGACAAGACAAGAAAAATTTAATAGGTAACAAAATTCCATTCAAAACATGACAAAATTACCTGTGACATGCCATGTTACGGGCGACCTTTAACCTCGAATTTGTTAAAATGAATAACTAACGTAAATAATTTATTTTTATCTAAAATTTTATACACCAGATGAATATTAATGTTTTTTTCATGGAATTTTTGTATTAAAAGTCAAATGAAAATATCCAAACCTGTTGAAACAGTATGGAACACATCACAGATACAATCATAACAGCATATCACAATCAAGAAATCTAGGATATTAAATAATGTAGCCTTTGGTTAATATGCGACTTGTTGCATATACATACATACATATATCTACTGAAGAAATTTCTATGTTGAAATCTACATTTATTGCAGCTGCTGTTTACATGACAAGAAATAAATAACAATATTTTGTAGAGTATCCATAGTACTTATAAATATTCATTTACTTTAATAATAATAAATAACATCACCCAGGTATCAGAGCTTGTAATATAATAGATTATTAATTTATTGTTGCTTATTCATTGGTTGCCTTCTCTAAATGCGTCGATTCAACATTTGAAAATGAAATAATTGCTGCCATTTTTTAGAGAAGATTTCGCTTATTGAGAGGTACCGACATTCAGATTTTCAAAAATGTCTTTAAATAAGCGCAAATTAGAACCTTTGGAACCCATATCCAGGCCCATTTTAGGCTTTATATGTTTTTATACAAGGTGTGTCCCATTCCTGCTTCAAAACAATCCGTGTGCGGGTACCTTAGGGATACTCGATATACATCGGTGCATCGAAAACAATGATATTTCTGTTGTCGTGGATGGCCATTCCTCTAAACTGTATCCAATTAATGCAGGAGTCCCTCAAGATTCAGCTTCATCCCCTACTTTGTTTCTTCTCCACATCAATGACCTCCTCTCTAGCACATCCAACCCAGTTCACAGTTACGCGGATGACAGCACCCTCCACTCAAATATACAATATTCTAAGCCTGTCTCTTTAGCCCAATTAGATGAGAATCGCAGACTCATGGAGGGTTCTGTCTCTGTGGATCTCCAAAAAATTTGGACTGGGGAAGTAAAAATCTTGTACAATTCAACTCCACCAAATCTCAGTCTTGCTTTCTATGTCATAAGAGATACACCAGCCCTAGACCCATCACAATGAACAACCAAGTTATTCAAAGTAATGAGTCCTTTTCACTTGTCGGCATTTCTGTGGATCGAAATCTCAATTGGCACCAACATATCTCATCAATTGCAGAAGCGGCTGCTAAGAAGGTTTCCTGTTCCGGGCTCGCAAATACTTTTCACCAGCTAATCTCTATACTTTATATACTATACAAATAAGGCCAAACCGCGAATACTGCTCCCACAACTGGGGTGCCGTTGCCGCTTCTACACTCGCTATTCTGGACTCCATTGAAAAGAGAGCTATACGTCTCATCAGTGACCCTACCCTCATTCAAAGGCTGCCATCCCTTGTCCACCAACGTGCCGTTGGTGACACCTCTCCCTCTTTTATAGATATCTGCACGGGCGCTGCTCAGAGGTGCTTTCTTCCATAGTTCCTCCACCTGCTGCCCCCAACAGATCTACCAGGGGAACAGAACGAATGCACCTTTTTTCTGTCCAGGTCACCAGACATCAACATCTGGTTATGCCCGCTCTTTTGTCCCGAGGACTTCCAAGTTGAGGATTTCCTTGCCGGCACATATTTTTCCTTCCCTTCCGAACCTCCAAACCTTCAAGTCCAGAATTAACCAGTTGTCTATTTCCTCCTTGTCGACACCCACGGTACGATAGTATTTAGGCTGTGAGCCCTCCTGGTGTGTTGTTGAAATAAAAAAATATATAAAAAATGTATCGAACGGATAGAAATAGTTTCGATACATCGATGTATTTTTCTCGATATATCAATTGCTTATAAAGCTAGGTTCATATACTCGCGAATTGCGAAACTATTTCCTATTGGGTCTATTTTAAATATCGTACAATTACGATACGATTTAAAAGAAACCAATAGGGATACGTTTCGCGGTGATTTCGCAATTCGTGGAAGTATGAACCTAGCCTTAAAAGTTTTTACTTGAAATGAAAATATCTCGGAAAATATAAAGTATTGGTCATATCATAGTATAATAAACCCGCACAAACTCTAAATCAGCAAAGAATCAGACTCAAGGGTAAACGACTAAGTAAAACAATTTGGGTGCTAAACAAAAAGGCCTTTTCCTTCCAAACAAATACTTTATTTCTTATCCCGACGCGTTTCGACCCTCTTTAACAGGCCATCCTCAGAAGAATTTGTCTTGTTAAACAGGACTAAAAAACTATAAAGTTGAATGCCCAAGGCACATGCTTCATCTGTTGTTATAGGATTGATCCATTGGTATCAGAAGTGCTAATAACTCGGAAATTAACAACTCTGTTGAAATTAAGAAAGAATTTTTGTTTTAAATGTAAAAGTTGAGATTTAACGTGCGTAACACGTGACGACGAACACGAGTTGACAGAACATCTGCGCGCAAGATCGGTTCCAAAACTATTGAGTTTGGGAACAATAAGTAAAATACTCTTTTTACAGAGTTTGGGAAAATATTGGGATTTATAATCTTATTTTTAGTGAATTTTTATACTATTACTTCCACATAGCCAATACGTGTGAAAGTACGGCGACAAAAATTTCAAAATATTTTTTCATTTAAACGTCGTAAAAAGTGCCAAAATATATGGAAAACATGATTTGGGAACGAAAATTTTTTTGGTCTGTCGGTCTGACGGTATATATGTCTGTCTGTTTGTAGCCACGATAACTTTAGAACAAATCGAGATATCGTCCTCAAACTTAATATATAGATAGCACAAGAAAAACGAACGGTTCTAATTGTTTTTGGCTAAAATCTCTTCAGGGGGTAGGGGATGAATGCGGGGTGACTTGGTAAAAGCTGACATTTTTTCGTTAAAACTCGAGTAATATAACTTTTTAGGGTTTGTTGATTAGAAAACTTTCAATTTTATGCTGAAATTAAATTAGAGGTTGAATGTGTGGGGGTGGAATATCAGTGACAACATTTTCTAATTTTTTATTGCTAAAACGGCGTAAAACATCTCAAATCATATAGAAAACTTGATTCTGCAACGAATTTTTTTTGTCTGCCGCTCTGTCTGTCGGTCGGTCGGTCTGTACGTCTGTCTGTTAGTAGGCGCAATAACATTTCTAACGAATTGAGATATCATCTTTAAATTTGGTATCCAGTTAGCAGCCGACAAAGGAATGCTTCGAATAGTTCTTGGGTAAGATCGCTTTAAGGGTAGTGGATAAATGAGGGGTAATTTGCCAAAAAAAAATTTTTTTTTCATTACTCGAGTAATATAACGTTTCAGAAATGTATGGGTACAGGAATACGAATATTTACTTTGTGATTAAGTCATGGACGCTGACTTAATTCCATGAGAATGTCTTTCTGAGGAGAGTAGATTATCACAGCTATGTGGAAGTTATCATTCAATTTGCAGCATTATTTTGTATTCTGTTTTTACATTTTTTATAGAAATTTAGTAGAAAATACACTTTTTATTCATTTTATTTTACCGATTCTATGCATCGCAAACGTTGATGATTTTTTCCTTACTACTGCGGTATACATCCAGAAAAACATGATGTATATTTTCGATGAACTTTATACCTAACATTCCTTTAATAAAAAATTTTGAGTTTCAAATGTTGATATTTCCGATGCATCGCACACATGGTGTTTTCCCCGATGTATCGAGAAGAATCGACGCCACCCACGTAACCATGCATTATGTCGGTAAAAACATCGATGTATTTTTTCAGTCGACATCCCTAGGGTGCCTCACGCTAAAATTTTGTGAGTTCTACAACAACAAAAAAGTCTGGACGCAGCAAGTGCGTTATGATAGTGAATTTTCATAAAAATGTATTTAATAGCAAACATGTGTGTTTTTTTTAAAGAAAGCATGCCATGTTTCTTCAAAATAACTTTATTGTGTGAAAATGTACAAAAATTTCCGAAAGTAAACTTAAAGTGTTCCCGAAAAAACTTGTTTCTTGGTCAACCTTATAGATTAATAGCAAATTGAGCTATTTAAATGTGAAGCATTTAATAAACATTCGCTACCATAACGCGCTTGCTGCGTCCCGAATTTCTTTTCTTACAAACATGCATTATATTTCGATGTAAAATGCAAAAATGCAACAACATAAGGCGTGTTCGACTAAAAAAAAAAAAAAGAAAATTTGTATCACCAACTTATGAGCCACCCTGTGATTGCAAAAATATTTTTTTAAGATGTACCTCAAGACACTAATTAATGTATACAATTTTTTTTTCATATCTTGTATAAAACAAACCTTTATTAATTTTTCACGAAAATTCAACAAAAATGATACCATTAAACGATAAACTCTATAGCTAAGTCTACTGCCAAGCATCAGAGAAAGGGTCTATTTCAAATGAATTTTCTGGAAACATTTTAGTAAAATGAAGGACAATGACGCTTGAAACTAAGACCTGTGGGTTTGTACAACATTCTTCTTGAAACATTTTCTTTCCATAGCCCGTATTAGATTCAGGTTTTTTGCCTAAATGTTGCCAATTTCGACGGTTTAAACGCGAATTTGTTTTGAAGAAAACCCAGTTTTTTTTAAATGCCTATAACTTTTGGCCTTTTAACCTACAGAGCTAAAATTTGGTACGTGACTTACCTATAACGATATAAACCCGCGTACCCTTACTTTGTTATTTCCCGAAATATAATCTTTTTTTGAAAGAAAACACAAAATTTTCCGGGAAAACATGGGCTGATTTTTCTGGCTAACGGATTTGTCCAAGCCATTTACAAAAGGAAGGCATTTGCCAAATTTCATCAAAATCGGTCTATTATTTTTTGAGTTATCGGTGTGATACATACATACATACATACATACACACACATATATATATATATATATATATATATATATATATATATATATATATATATATATATAAACATATAAAAAATGAAACCGACCCCGGATATGTGTTCTAGGGATCTAATTAGCATTCCTTTGAAGAAATTTTTCAAAATTCAAAAGTCGTGATCTCCTCATTGGTGAATTAAAAAAAAAATTCCATGCAATTTAAGAATTTATGGCCTATTAGCTAGAAAATAATATTTTTGTTGAATCCTTGTAGAGTTCACCGTTTTCAAAATATTTACGACTGAAATGATGGGTGAGTTTGAGTTTCTAATTTGGTTAAATGTCAGGCTTGGAATCAAAAACACTTGATTTTTATGGAATTATTAGTAAAAATAAGCTTAAGGTACATGACAATAAGTGAAAATTAAACTTAGCGGATACACTATTTGCCTAGTGGAGAAATTAATTAACGAACAGCAGACAAAAAAAATGTTAGCGGAATAACCGACTTTTAGAAGAGAGAAAGCTGAAAAAAAGTTTGGTTGCTTACCATTTATATTCCGAATCACGCGGGGTCTAGATATCATGTTTAAAAAAGCTAATTTGCAACTAACATTTTCGAAAAAAAAAACTTTAAAAATTTGCTAGATAACCCAAAAGACAAGGATAGTACGGCCAAAATGTCGGGAATTTATGAAATAAGTTGTAAATATTATGATGCTAAATACGTCGGACAAACAAAAAGATATGTTGGAATTAGATTTAATGAACATTTAGCACAATTAAGATACGGTACTATATATAGATCTGCCGTCGCCCGACATATTTGAGATAATAATCACCACATTAAGGAGGAGAATCTAGAGTTAATAAAAATGTTAGACAACCAGGATAGCTAGACGCCTTCGAGATCATATTTATTGCTATATATAGTAATAATAAAAAATGTATGAACCTCGCTCCGCCGCCTATGAGCAGTCACCTGATGGATTGCTTTATAAAATAAATACCGGCAGAAGCACGTCCGAGAGATAATAAAATAATACAGATATTTCCGCCAAACAAAAATATGTTAGTTTATGTGTCGTTGAACCTCCCCAAATCACTAGTGACCGACTACCTGCAGAATTGCAGAAGAATATAAATAGAGTAGCGGATATAAGATATTTATAATTATTCATCCTCTGATGACGCTAACTTGGTTAATGAAACGATCGTCAAGGTCTTTTAAAATGTGTTGTCGTGATTTGGATTCTCCAAGTGTGCTTATCAGTACTCATCACAGGTTCGAATCCTCACTTAATGAACTATAGTATATACTTTACTGGTCGGCCCGTAATACTTTTGTTAAAGAATGGTATATCCACGGCATAATAAACAATTGTTTCTTGTTTGTTGTTGTTCTTATGCTGTGGTATATCATTAAAAATGACAAGCCCTACACCAAAGTTGACGTGTTAGCTCTTAAGGTAAATCTCGATTAAGGCATTCCGGTGGGATAAATTATATTACTCTTAAGTCAGGATTAAAATAACGCGGTGACAATACACATAAATATCTTAGTCTGTTGTTCTTACAGGCTGTTTCAACATGCCCTGGGACCTACCACCGCCTGCGTTGGCTCGATTGATCGTTCCACAGTTTTATTAAATCATTACTTGCAGCTGATTGAATATTGTGATGTTGTACCATATTTGATAAAATGGTCATTATTTATAAAACACAATAGGAGTATGTATGTTTTCAATTGAACTTATATTGCAACGTTTTCAATGAAGCTAATTTTTCAAAACTGATGTATTTACGACTCTTGTAGAATTGCTAGTTATTTCCGGCCTCGATTACTGTATTGTTATGAGTGGTTTATGAGAATATTTTCTAGGTAAGCAACTTTATGTCCAGCAAGGCACACACTTATTGTGGCTACATTTTTCTCTGCATTACTGTAGAATTATAAAAGTCCGTCTCGGCAACTGTGTTATGGTGTTTTTTTTTATCTTTCAACAACACACCACGAGGGCTTACAGCCTAAATACTATCGTACCGTGGGTGTTGACAAGGAGGAAAGAGGCAACTTGTTAATTCTGGACTTGAAGGTTTGGAGATTCGGAGGAGAAGGAAACATTTTTGCCGGCAAGGAATACCACACCTTGGAAGTCCTCGGGACAAAAGAGCGGACATAACAAGATGTTCTATGTCTGGTGGCCTGGAGAGTAAAAGGGTGACTTCGCTCTGCTCCCCTGGTAGATCTGTTGGGGGCAGCAGGTGAAGGAACTATGGAAGAAAGCTCGTCTGAACAGTGCCCGTGCAGATATCTATAAAAGAGAGAGAGAGAGAGAGAGAGAGAGAGAGAGAGAGAGAGGGGTCACCAACGGCACGTCGGTGGGCAAGGGACGGCAGCCTCTGGGTGAACGTAGGGTCACCGATGAGACGTATAGCTCTCTTCTGAATGGAGTCCAGAATAGCGAGTGTAGAAGCGGCAGAGGCAGCGGCACCCCAGATGTGGGAGCAGTATTCGAGGTTTGCCCCTATTTGTGAAGTATATAAGCTATAAAGATTAGCTGGTGAAAAGCATTTGCGAGCATGGAAGAGGAAACCTAATTTCTTAGCAGACGCTTCTGCGATTGATGTGTCATGTTAGTGCCAATTGAGATTTCTATCCGCAGAAATGCCAACAAGTGAAAAGCCAGGACGTAGCAAGTGCGTAGTGAATTTTCATAGAAATGATCTGGCACAAAATATTTTATTATAACTTTTTTCTTGTAACATAGAAATCTAAATTTCGGCATATAGTAAACCTACTTACCAAATTTGGTTATCATAGCTTATTTATTTTTTGAGACAAATTTTTTTCGAATGAAAACTCAAAATTTTCCAGGAAAACCTCGTCCGATTTTCCTGACTAACGAACTTATCCACGCCAAAAGGAAGGTACACGCCACAATGTATATATATAAACATATAAAAATTGAAACTGACCCCGGATATGGGTTCCAGGGGTCCTGGTTCGCGCTCATTTGAAAAAAAATATTTCAAAATTCAAAAGTCGGGATCTCTCCATTAGTGACTTTTTCTACGAAAATTCACTAAAAGGACTTATTACTTTGAATAACTCGGTTGTTCATTGTGATGGGTCTAGGGCTGGTGTATCTTTTATGAGATAGAAAGCAAGACTGAGATTTGGTGGAGTCGAATTGTACAAGATTTCTACTTCCCCAGACTAATATTTTTTGGAGATACAAAGAAGCAGAACCCTCCATGTGTCTGCGATTCTAATCTAATTGGGCTAAAGAGACTGCTGTCGTCCGCGTAACTGTGAACTGGCTTGGATGTGCTAGAGAGGAGGTCATTGATGTGGAGAAGAAACAAAGCAGGGGCTAAAGCTGAACCTTGAGGAACTGCATTAATTGAATAAAGTTTAGAGGAATGGTCATCCACGACAACAGAAATGCTCCGGTTGGAAAGGAAATTTGCTGTCCAGGTACAGAGTTTTGATAGTAGGCTATAGGCCGGAAGTTTATTAAGCAGCGCTGCGTGCGAAACCTGGTCGAATGCTTTGCATATGTTTAGAGCGACAATCTGGGATTCACCGTGTAGTTCCATAGACTTGTCGAAGAATGGGTGACAAAGGAAAGGAGGTCGGCAGTTGATCTGCGCTGACGGAATCCATACTGCCTGTCGTGGATTAGACTGTATTTTTCAAGAAATTTAAGTAATTTGGTGTTTATATACTTTTCTATTATTTTACAGACGACTGAAAGGAGAGAAATAGGCCTATACTTTCTGGAAGCGCTTTGGATCCTTTCTTGGGGACGGGTTGTACTCGAGCAGTTTTCCAGTTACTAGGGAATATGCCTCTATTGTAAAATGTCTGAAATAGACGAGTCAGGACAGGAGCAAGGGGTGTGAACGTGTGAATTTTTATTTAAAAAAAATTCATTAATAGAGAGGTATCGATTGCAACATTTTTTTCAAATGAGTGCGAACTAGGACCCATATCCGGGGTCATTTTCATTTTTTATATGCTTATATATATATATATATATATATATATATATATATATATATATATATATATATATATATATATATATATATATATATATATAAGTATCCAACCGATAACTCAGAAAATAGTTAACCGATTTAGATGAAACTCGGCAAGTGCCTTTCTTTTATGAATTGCTTCGGAAATTTTAAGTTTTATTTCGAAACAATTTTTTTTTCCGAAAATTACAGAGATATTTTAATAAAATTTGGTGGATATGTGTCCTTGTGAAGGGCCTTACTACGTACCAAAATTCAACTATCTAAGTTTATAGAAAATTGAGTTATTCACATTTGAAGCATTTAATGAAAATTCACTACCATAACACACTTGCTGCGCCCCGAACTTTTTTCTTTTTCTTTTTGTGCATGATGTGTAATTATTGCAACAGTTCTTTATCATCCTCAAACCTTATTTAGGAAATGAAGCTGAAGCACAATCTTACGGTCAAACGAACTTACGTTTGACGTTCAATCTTATGTGAAAACTTCGTTGAGGGAAATACAGTGCCAGTACCCTCCGAATTTCTCAACGTTCCATCTCTTAATGTGTTTAACCGAACTGAAGATTATAGTGGATAATCTAAATAAGAAGATAAGTTTGTTTTTAGAAATGTGTGTATTGTAACCGGAATCAGTAGTACTACGAACTTTAATCACTTCAACGAAGCTTCCACATGATTACGACCATCATTTAAGTTCATTTGATCGTTAATTTATACTAAAACCAATGTTTGTATGGACAACGCAAAAATACATAAAAATAAGCAAGCTTAGATAAAAGGAATTTGTTCGGTGTGAGTGTGTTTTGTTTCTTTAACGTGGGCCTATTTCCGCGACTATGGCCAATCACCGACGCCAGGGAGCAGTTTCACCTCACTATCCTGGAACTTTTGCCGAACCCCAGCCTTTCTGTAAGGAGGGTAGGGATCTTTAACGTGCCCAACATCGCATGGACACGGGACCGATGGATTTACGCCCCCTCCGAAGGGCGGAACGTGCAGACATTCAACTTGCTCAAATACAATGCCAGAACCTCGATTGATGTTAATGTTACAGTTTGTACTGAAAAAGTGAAAGAAGAATCCTGGGATCGAACCCAGTACCCATCGGTTCAGAGGCACACGTTATTACCCCTGAACCACCGAGGCTCTGCAATTTGTTCTCTAAAACTTACTCTTTAGTAGAAAACAAACCACGACTCTTAAGTTTTACTTTAACCAAGCTGGTTTTATATGTATTTTCTTTATCAATAAATTAAATACATTGTATCAGTTATGTTAACCGAAAGTAACCAACACTTAATCTTATTCCGGATTTACAGCTCTATCCCAGAGCGATACCCAATAAAATTCTTTAAAAGTGATACGTTAATCGGACAAATTACCATTTCACTACTTGATGTAGGTCGACGACAGGACATAAAATCTAAAACAAGTACATTTTAACAAATGCAATTGATAAAGGCCTTGAATCGTATTCATAAAATTGTAACAGACTGGTTAATTGGCTTCAAACAAATGCGTCTGAATAGAGTTTGATTGAATTAATTGAGATTTCTTGTAAATGCAATCAACAAAGACATAAGTGTCATGCTTCGCAACTTTATGGGCTTTATTCATCAACAAAGAGCAACTCAATTAAAAACTGTCTCAAATATTGCTAATAAAAGATTGTATTTTGGTGTGTTTTTAATCTTATGGCGCGAAACACAATTTATCTAAAGTGCTAATATGTTTTTAGTAAATTTTTATTTTAAAAATCACTAAATCACTAATAGAGAGGTATCGATGGTGAGACATTGCAAAATTTTTTTAAAGAGCGAGAACTAGGACCCCTAGGACCCATATTTGGGGTCAGCTTCAATTTTTATATGTTTATATATATATATATATATATATATATATATATATATATATATATATATATATATATATATATATATATATATATATATATATATATATATATATATATATATATATATATGTAAATGAAGTTCTGATGGTACTTCATTAAGTTTGAGTTTTCCGCTCATTAACCTAGGGCGCATGACATTGTGAGAGTAGATATAGAGGGCACACCATACAATGTAAACAAGCTATTGAAGTAATCTATAAAGGGTTTTGTTCAGAGAAAAATAGGGTTTGCAGAAGGGTAGTAGCAATCGTAGAAACATAATTATTAAAATCAGTAAAATAACAAGTGAAATTAGTTTTAGGAAAATTATCTACACCAAGTAATGTAAATATTGCACATAATTAGAGGTCATAATTGTATCGATAACATTGGCATTAAAATTATTATATTATTATATAAACAGTAAACAAGGTAAAAGTGCAGCGTACAAACAATGCAGGACTGCTGAAGTCTGCAATTTTGGCAGGACGTAAATTGGTTAAAAAAACTATAAGTAGTATTTTGTTGATAAACATGGGGAGACAGTTAATTTAGATTGCTTAAGATGTTAAGACGCGACACTTGTGATTTAATTATGTAAACATAATAACACTGTTCAATTAAGATTCATAATGTAAACAGTCCGAGTTAAAATTCATTCATTTAATTAGTTGGTAGGCATTGTTAAGTTTGTGCGTTATTAAAGTTATAATTACACCGTTACTTATGTCTACATTTGCTTAGTTCGACGAGTTTATTCCTCAAATTATCCTCCGCTTCTTAAACATGGTCCTTCGAGCCGGATGTTTAAGGAGCGAAGGATAATTTGAGGAATAAACTCGTCGAACTAGGCGAATGTAGACATAAGTAACGGTGTAATTATAACTTTAATAACTCACAAACTTAACAATGCCTACGAACTAATTAAATGAATGAATTTTAACTCGGACTGTTTACATCGTGAATCTTAATTGAACGGTGTTATTATGTTTACATAATTAAATCACAAGTGTCGCGTCTTTACATCTTAAGCAATCTAAATTAACTGTCTTTTTATGTTTATCAATAAATACTACTTATAGTTTTTTTAACTAATTTACGTCCTTCCAAAATTGCAGACTTCAGGAGTCCTGAGTTCTTTGTACGCTGCAATTTTACCTTGTTTACTGTTTATATAATAATGTAATAATTTCACTGCCAATGTTATCGATATAATTATGACCTCTAATTATGTGCAATATTTACATTAATTAGTGTAGATAATTTTACTAAAACTAATTTCACCTGTTATTTTACTGATCTTAATAATTATGTTTCTACGATTGCTACTACCCTTCTGCAAACCCTATTGTTCTCTGAACAGGTTTTATAAACTCACATATTATAAAACAACATTTAATCAGCTGCTGTTGAACAACAATGGAAAAGTTGAAATTTGAATTTGTAGTAAAACCGAGTGATGACCCAAAAACAAATGTTATCTGCCTAACCTCGATAATCAATACCGATAAACACACCTTTACAATCCCGGAGCATCTGCAAACATTAAAACTACACGATACAATTATAAAAAGCCAAACTTTTCAAAAAATAAAAACTACACTACAAAGGAGACATGAATCTAGGCAAGTATGGATTTTCGTGACACCAGAGATGAAGACTGTTTATGTGGATGAGGATGGAAATATGCAGTTTAAGGGTTATTTTCTGGAGGACATTACATCAGAAACACGACAACAAGCTCATATAACTGGAATTTCAGAAGAAGCCATGACAAACATCCTGGAGAAGTTTGCTGACATGAAGAAGGACGCTTCAAAACCTTGTAATATAACAAACTTAACAGATAAATTTGTAATCGAAAAATTCACTAGGAACACATCGAATGTATCGCAATCGATGACTATTTTTGAAATAGAATGTACTCGCTTAAGAATATATGAAGATACTAGGAAAATTGAGGTTTTTAGGTTGTTTTTAGAAGACTTATGTCTTGACTGGTACAGTTCCATGCTTACAAAACATACAGTAAACTCAGAATGGTCAATATGGAAAAATAATGTTTGTGAAATTTATGCAAGCAAAGGTTGGTCGCCGGTCAGGTATGCAATTTTATTCGAATATAGAATAAACACAGGACAAAAAAAATTCCAATCACATCTCTTTCACATAACAAAACTTGTTCCGGTACCAACCTTGGGTGCATAAGGTCTTGAGGGTGGGAAGATGTAAATGAAGTTCTCACGGTACTTCATTAAGTTTGAGTTTCCCGCTCATTAACTTGGGCGCATGACATTGTGAGAGTGGATATAGAGGGCACACCATTAAATGTAAACAAGCTATTGAAGTAATTTAATTAAGAATAAAATTTATCAGACTAATAAAAACTCTGGACGCAGCAAGTGCGTTATGGTAGTGAATTTTCATAGAAATGTTTTTAATAGCAAATATGTTTTTTTTAAGAAAGCAGGCATCAAATCTGGTTACCAGTATAATCTATATATTAAAAACAATGTGCCATGTTTTATCAAAATAACTTTATTGTTTGAAAATGTACAAAAATTTCCGAAAGTAAACTTAAATTGTTCCCGAAAAAACTGGTTTTCTGGTCAACCTTATAGGTTAATAGCAAATTGATTCGAAATTTGAAGTATTTAATGAAAATTTGCTACCATAACGCACTGGCTGCGTCCAGAATTTCTTTTCTTACAAAGATGTAATATATTTCGATGAAAAATGCAAAAATGCAATAACATAGGGCGCGTTGACGTTTTGAGGAAAACCCAAATTTATTTTTCTTTAAATGCCTGTAACTTTTTTGTCCTTTAATCTACAAGGCTAAATTTTGGTATGTAGCTTACCTATGATGATATGAACCGGTGCCCTTACTTTGTTAATTCCCGAGATATAAATTTTTTTCTAAAGAAAACTCAAAATTTTCCCGGAAAACCTCGTCAGATTTTCCTGACTAACGAAATTACCCAAGCCATTTACAAAAGGTAGGTATGTGCCACATTTTATCAAAATCAGCCCATTATTTTTTGAGTTATCGGTGTGATATATATATATATATATATATATATATATATATATATATATATATATATATATATATATATATATATATATATATATATATATATATATATATATATAAACATATAAAAATTGAAACTGACCCCGAATATAGGTTCTAGGGTTTCTAGTTCGCGCTCATTTGCAAAATTTTTTTCAAAATTCAAAAGTCGGGATCTCCCCAATAGTGAATTTTTTCTACGAAAATTCACTAAAAATGTTAAATTGTTAAGGAATTGGAGAAATAATAGCTTTAAATGTTGTTTCTCTTTTCAGGTAAGATTTGTACCTAGTAATGTTTTTTTTTAATTTAATATTATTGGCTGCGGCATTTCAGGCCATTAGCACATTCATTTCTCATCATTCAATATTTTTACAAAATTTCCAGACAAAGTCAACTTGGCTCGCCCAGGAATTGAACCCGGGACCTCTCGCTTAGCAGGCTGGCACCTAGCAACATGCGCCACGAGGGCGTCCTAGTAATGTTCAATTGTTGTAAATAGTATTGATTTATTGTGATTAATAAATTATTTTTAATTACTTTTCAGAGCAACTCAATTTAGTTTTGTTTCGCAATTCCAACAATCTATAAAGGGTTTTATAAACTCACATATTATATATATATATATATATATATATATATATATATATATATATATATATATATATATATATATATATATATATATATATATATGCATCCATCCGATAACTCAAAAAATAATTAACCAATTCAATGAAACTTGGTAAGTGCCTTTCTTTTATTAATGGCTTGGACGAGTTCGAAAAATGCAAAGTTATTTAAATGAAATTTGGTGGATATCTTTCCCTAAAGAAGACCTTACTACGTACCAAAATTAAATTTTCTAAGTTTATAGAAAATTGAGTTATTTAAATTTGAAGCATTTAATAAAAAATCACTACCATAACGCACTTGCTGCGTCCCGACTTTTTCTCAATAGAAACGAGAGGCAAGTAAGATAATCACCAAAATAAAAAGTATCGAAAATTAGAGTGCTGTAAAATTCTTGTGTAACAGGTTATAAATGTCTTGTAATCCTGAGTTCGATCAAAACAATATATGAACAATATCATAATCACAATTATATGCATCAACGACTATCCAAAATCATAAGATCAAACGAACTCACCCCAGTGATGTTTGATCTTGATTATATGGACGCCTCATCGAAGTAAATAAATATGGTATATAAAATTCCAAGAACGTGTCTTTTCCGCTGAAAGCCGCACAAAGCTGTATACCCTTCGAACTCACTTTTCTCCTCTTAAAACTTGCAAGGTTTAACATTTGTCTCACATCGTGGAAACCCTAGTTTCTGCTGCGCCAGCGGGTTTTATTTACCTCAAATTCTTTGAGGCTGAGAAATATTTAGCCATACATATATCGGACGGAAGCTATGACGTAGAGATTTCCCTTTCTCCTTCATTAATTTGCTGATTGTTCCCGGTGGAAACCTCGTGTATAATTTTCATTCAATATACTCCGACCTGATAATTTCAAACTAGTACTATCTACGGATGCGACGTCAACTTTTTGACGTGCTTAGATGAATAGTACTAGCAGTACCTCTGGTTTTTGATCCACAGATGAAAAACGATGTTATTGTAATAAGCTGGAACTTTTGGCTGCTTATTTTGGATTACAGTGTTTAGCACCAACCTACTCTAATTGCAATATTCTCTATGCAATTGAAAACATAACTGCCATATTATGCACTATTAATTGAATGGGTAGTGTTCGCTACCCTTACTTAAATAAGTTGTCGTTTCAAAGTTTAAGAAGGCCTTCGATCGATTTGCACCTGTTCTGTCAGAAAGTTACAAACATTTGTATCCAATGAATCACATTGTTCCTCGTCTTTATGGTTTACCTAAAATACACAAGGAAGGTTGTCCCATTAGACCAGTCGTTTCGTTCGTGGGTTGTCTCACGTACACGTTGTCTGGTTTCCTTTCGTCTTTCCTGATGTGTAGAGTAGATTTAGGGTCCACTTACTCGATAAACAACTCGGTTTCATTAGTAGAGAGGCTTCGAAGAGTACCGGTAGATGGTTGTACGATCTTGGTGTCTTTCGATGTTTCCAATTTGTTTACCAGTGTCCCGGTCAATCAGACACTTCTTCTATTGAGAAATCTCCTTGCTTTGTCTTCACTCAATCGTGAAGTGCAGGGAGCGCTCAACGCCCTGGTCAAGGTATGTTTGTCACAAAATTTCTTTTCGTTAAATGACAGAATTTATGTCCAAAAAGACGGTCTTCCTATGGGTAACCCACTGCCTCCCTTGTGTGCAGAGGTTTTCATGGCGTTCTTTGAGAAGGCACTTGTTTTCAATGATTTAAATCCATATAAAGACTGCATTTTGTCCTGGACACGGTATGTGGATGACATGTTGGTGTTGTGGTCAGGTACCTTAGAGCAGCTTCATCTGTTTCTCGGTTGGTTGAACGATCTACATGTCAATATTAACTTCACCATGAAACTTGAAGAGAATATGTCCATCAGTTATCTGGAACTGAAGTTAACAAGAAAAGACAACTCAATTGAATTCGACACATATAGAAAACCAACACAAACAGACCACCTAATCCTATATAGAGCTTGCCACCATATGTCCTACAGATTGGCGTCCATAAGATATCTAATTGGTAGACTGTTTCGAGTCCCACTGTCGGGGACAAACTTTAATAGCGAGCTCAATGTTATTAAACAGCTAGCAGTAAATAATGAATACCCTGTCGATTTGATAGACATATTGATAAGAAAAAAGAGCCGTCAGATCTTGAGAGAGACAAGTTCCAGTCTCTCGCCAGCCCAATCAGAGAGCCCCTTATACTTTCCTCTTACATACTGTGGTTCAGTCACTGCTGTAGTCTCTCGTGTCTCGAGACAATGTCAAGTTCGCATACAGGTCGAGGGATACTGTTAAAAATATTCTGGTTCATAATAAGGATTCTATTCCTCTCTTCAAGAAGTCGGGGATATATTGTCTCACCTGTGGGGACAATGTAACACTGTTTATACAGGAATGACGGGAAGGGCACTAGGTACCAGGGTCTCTGAACATCTTAGAAGCAAAAACAATGTCGACAATACCACTTCTGTCTTCGGTTGCCACCTCAGAGATAGCGGCCACACCTTTGGCAAGGAGAACGACGCTAGAATTCTTCACTCATCCAGTTTTGGTATGGAACAGTTTGTCCTAGAAGAAATGGAGATCTACAAGTACATAAATGGCTCCAATAAGAATGCTCTTAATGTTTCAAACAACAACAGTATGAACTTTCCTTCCATTTGCAGAAACATTATTGAATAAACTTTCAATGTTAGTGCTCTAGCTCCACATAATAAAAGTGCTTCTTGTGGTACCAAGTTCAAGAATAACCTGCTTTTCACATACAGAAAAATCCTGAGTAAATAGACTTTCATTTGCAGAAACCTGACTGGAACTTTCAATGATAGTGCCCGTATGACGTGTGATCGATTCCAGCCATAGATCAAAGATCAGCTGTTTCTTTGGCTCTCACTCCGTGCCGATGACATTCTCTCTGACAGCCGTGTTCAACTGTCACTTCTGGTTGTTATGCCACTTGTCACTTGTCACTTTCGGTTTGCATTTCTTGGATTAAACTATCTAGAGACCCATGGGACTCCATTTTGTTCATTCGTTGGAATTAAACTAAAAAAACACGCGTCTTTGCATTCATCCTCTGGTTTCTTCAAGTCTTGTGATGTCCCTGCCTTCCTGTTTTTACGCAGTTTCTGTTTGGTATCCTGAACGATGGATGAAAATCCAAACTTTGACAACATTTTATACAGCATCTTTCTGTAATTGAGACAGGAAATTTGTAAGTACTAACCCAAAATTGTAGCGTCTATTTCCTTTTTCCCCTCTGAATTTCACATGTTCAGATGTTCTTGGGGAGTTCTGCTCAGCTGTGCAGCCTGCTTTGTTTTTTATGTTTGTGCTTGTCTCTAGCTTTTATGTAATTTGACTAGTTTGAATTAACTTATTGATTATGACTCCATAAGACTGTGGTTCATATTTGTAGGGCCCAGTCCCGTTTTAAGTTTTTTAAATCTTAAATTGTAAGTTTTTATATATTGCATGGCCGTTAGGGCTCATCTGTGTTCGGCATTTAACTTTGCTTGACGTTGTATTCTTTCTGTAGTTGCGGTGTTAGTCACTTGCATGTTAGACATACCAGAAACATAGTTTTTGACAACCACCTTTTTACATTCTAGGTCTAAACCCCTGAAGATGGCACGTTAATGTGTTGAAACGCGTAGGGTTTTTGAGAATAAATCAGTTGGTCTGGTAGTAAAAGCCTTTAATTTCATTTAACCACGATTTATAACTGTTTTTTCGCTTTAAATTGCTCTTCTGGAATATTGACAATTACAACTTACCTAGTTGTAGTATTAGTAGAACACCATATATGTGTTTATAAAGAAAGCGATCAAAATACTTAGAAATAACGGCGGTTTGTATATAGAAATGATTTTGTAATTAAGTCAGATGAAAAATCTTAAATTGTAAGTTTTTATATATTGCATGGCCGTTAGGGCTCATCTGTTCGGCATTTAGCTTTGCTTGACCTTGTATTCTTTCTGTAGTTGCGGTGTTAGTCACTTGCATGTTAGACATACCAGAAACATAGTTTTTGACAACCACCTTTTTACATTCTAGGTCTAAACCCCTGAAGATGGCACGTTAATGTGTTGAAACGCGTAGTGTTTTTGAGAATAAAGTTTTTGACAACCACCTTTTTACATTCTAGGTCTAAATCCCTGAAGATGGCACGTTAATGTGTTGAAACGCGTAGGGTTTTTGAGAATAAATCAGTTGGTCTGGTAGTAAAAGCCTTTAATTTCATTTAACCACGATTTATAACTGTTTTTTCGCTTTAAATTGCTCTTCTGGAATATTGACAATTACAACTTACCTAGTTGTAGTATTAGTAGAACACCATATATGTGTTTATAAAGAAAGCGATCAAAATACTTAGAAATAACGGTTGTTTGTATATAGAAATGATTTTGTAATTAAGTCAGATGAAAAATCTTAAATTGTAAGTTTTTATATATTGCATGGCCGTTAGGGCTCATCTGTGTTCGGCATTAAGTTTGCTTGACGTTGTATTCTTTCTGTAGTTGCGGTGTTAGTCACTTGCATGTTAGACATACCAGAAACATAGTTTTTGACAACCACCGTTTTACATTCTAGGTCTAAACCCCTAAAGATGGCACGTTAATGTGTTGAAACGCGTAGGGTTTTTGAGAATAAAGTTTTTGACAACCACCTTTTTACATTCTAAACCCCTGAAGATAGCACGTTAATGTGTTGAAACGCGTAGGGTTTTTGTCTGGTAGTAAAAGCCTTTAATTTCATTTAACCACGATTTATAACAGTTTTTTCGCTTTAAATTGCTCTTCTGGAAAATTGACAATTACAACTTACCTAGTCGTAGTATTAGTAGAACACTATATATGTGTTTATAAAGAAAGCGATCAAAATACTTAGAAATAACGGTTGTTTGTATATAGAAATGATTTTGTAATTAAGTCAGATGAAAAAACTTTATTCACCATATCTAAGAGAGTGGGGTTAGTGTTAATGTTACAACCTAAACAGCTAGTAAAACAGTAGTTTTAACATCTAATCTATACTCATGGTAGCCACAGTTGACTCGACTGTGCCACACAGTGCCGTTAATTTGATGGAAAAATATTGAAATTTTCGTTAAGACTGTCGATATTTTCTGTTAATATGCTGAGGAACCATTAACAAGTAGAAACACCATACCTTCTCAGCATGCAAAGCCGTTAACAATTAAATGAATAAATTATAAATCATCAATTATATCAATAAATTTTAATTAAATTACTTCTCTGGGACATGAATACGCCATCATTTAATTATAGATGGGTACTTGTATGGCTAGAATTATATAAATAATAATGCAGAAATAATGGCCTTACCTTCTGCGACTGCCATTTGTGCTCAGGACGATATGAGCTCACGACTGCATAAGGATATAGATATAATTTAAGATACATATGTTCTGGTTAAACTTGATTCACCTCATTCTAAAACAACACATTTCTCTTATCGTATTCAGGTAAGCATTTAACATTTAATTACCTGAGAAAACAAATAACGTAAATAATTAGCTAATGAAATTACTTGCCTGGACATTAACATAACCACGACCATCGTTTAGACGGATTAACTTTGTGATCTTTCTGCATTCAAAGACGGAAACCAAATTCAAACTTACACTCACCATCATCATCATCATCAATCAGCCCTCAGCGTCCACTGCTGGACATAGGCCTCCCCTAGTAGAGTCCATTCTTTTGTCTTGAGCGCTACGAATCCAGTTTTTTGTAATTTTTGTAATATCGTCTGTCCAGCGAGTTGGTGGTATTCCTCTGTCTCTTTTATCGGATCTGGGTCTCCATTCAAGTAAACGTTTTCTCCACCTGTCATCTTGCATACGAGCCACATGTCCCATCCATTTCCATTTGAGTTTTGCCACATGTACGACCACATCAGTCACTCCTGTTCTTCTGCGTAATTCTTCATTTCTAATGTGGTCACGTAACGAAACGCTAAGCATCGACCTCTCCATTTTGCGCTTTGCTACTTTTAGTTTCTTAGCAGAAGCGTTGGTAAGGGTTAGTGTTTCGGCGCCGTAGGTCATAACCGGTAGAACACATTGGTTGAAAACTTTTCTTTTCAAGCATACTGGAAGGTCGCCTCTGAAAACATCTCGAAGTTTGCCGTAAGCCGCGCAGGAGAGTATAACTCTTCTGTTTATCTCGCATATTTGGTTGTCTTTGGATATGCTTATCCCGTGGCCCAAATATGTGTATTTATCTAACCATTCCACCTCAGAGTTTTCAATAATTAGGTTGTTACTAAAGACGACGTTTGTCATAAAATTTGTTTTTCCGATGTTCATTTTAAGACCTACTGCTGCACAGGCCTCCTGAAGTTCCTGTAGCATCACTCTAATATCTTCCAAGTTGTCAGCCAGTAAGACAATGTCGTCTGCAAACCGTAAGTTTGACAGACTTTGGCCGTCTATTTTTAGACCTTTCTGGTCCCAATCTAGCTTCTTGAACACATATTCCAGGACGGTGATAAACAGTTTTGGAGACATCGCATCTCCTTGGCGTACTCCTCTCTCAATTTTTATAGGATTTGTGTTTTCATGTAGTTTTACCACAAGAGTAGCATTTTTATATATATTGTAAATCAGTTTGGTGTAGCGATAGTCAATACGGCATGCTTCTAGGGACTGCATCACTGCGTTCAGCTCCACAGTGTCGAAAGCCTTATGGAAATCCACAAAAGCAAGGACAAGAGGTCTGCCATATTCGATGGTCTTTTCAATCACTGTTTTGACGCTCTGGAGATGATCATTGGTTCCAAACCCAGTTCGAAAACCAGCTTATTCCACTGGCTGGACGAAGTCGTGTGGTAATTTTTCTAGTAAATAATTTGTAGAGGTGGCTAACTAGACTTATCAGCCTGTAATTTTCTAGGTTCGAGATGTCTCCTTTCTTGTGGGCCAGTATTACGATGGTGTTGTGCCACTTTTCTGGTATCGTACTATTGAAGAGACAAAGGTTGAAAAGAGATTTGATTTTTTGGAGCAAGCAAGGACCACCAATCTTTATCGCATCTGAAACCACGCAGTCTTCTCCGGGAGATTTTTGATTTTTCATCGTTTTCAGGGCTAGTTTAATCTCATCTAGTGAATGGAGTAAACTTTGTTTTACTATAATTTATGGTGAGCAGTCTGCGGCTAAAAAAATACAATGTTCTTCAAGTCGTTTTCCACTTTTCTTTTCAGTTTGTGCCAATCAGTGTCACTATAAAATACGGCAGTATTATCTGCGAAGCCCACAATTTCTCCCACGGTCTTAACCCTAAATAAATCATTTACGTAGATATTAAATAGTATGGGACCCAATACCGTTCCCTGTGGCACTCCACAGAGGAATGGAAGGGGCGCGCTAACAACATGGCCTACTCTAACCGTCTACTGTCTGTTGGATAGGTAATCCTATATTAGATTATACAGGGTTCCTCTGAAATCTATGTCACTCAGTAGTGATAGTAACTTATCATGGTTTACCGTGTCGAAGGCCTTAGCCAGGTCAAAAATCACACACATTGATGATAGTCCATTATCTAGACTTTCATAAGCATTTGACACCAATTTAATCATGGCATCTTCTGCCGACCTAGACTCTCGGAAACCAAACTGTTTATTAGACGATATGTTATATTTTTTGAGATAATCAGTTATTCTCCTTTTCGAGATATGCTCAAAAACCTTTGCCAAAACACTAATCAAAAATATCGGCCAGTAATTGCATACATCCTCAAACCCTGGGTGATCCAGTCTTTTCTTTCTCTTCAATCTGTTTTTATAGTAATCAGTCTTAGCCTTATCAATTATGTCATTCAACAGGTTTCTATAGACTCTAAATTCCTCAGCAATATTTCCATCATGTGGCCGTCTCAGTTTATCTTTATATAACTGGTTCTTTTTATTTACTGCATTAATTAAACCCTGGGTGATCCAGTCTTTTCTTTTTCTTTGGTTGTACTTCAATTTTACCACTTTAGTGCTTACGTTTATGTATCTCTTAACCAAGTTAACAAACAAATCAGCAGCCCTGTTTGCATCAGTGGAACCGTACACAGCCTCCCAGGTTTTATCACTAACTTTTTTCTTAAATAATTTCAAATCAAAAATGTGACTGTATTTATCCACATTTTCATTTGTATCACCAAAGTGTCTATGCTTTCTTTCAATTGTGAGTCCTATTTGGAGGATGGTACTATAATGGTTAGTAATGCAAGTTTTCAGAACAATAGGTCACAAATTAACGCGAGTACTTGCTCTCAAAAAAATGTGATCTAGGCAGGTTTTACTGTCTCGAAAGACTCTGATTGGCTTATTGATCACTGAAACAAACCCCTTACCGGACAAAATATTTAAGTAATCACTAGTAAAGGTTGCCTAATATATCTATGTTTATGTCTCCCAAAAGGACATCTATGTCAGAACCACTGGAGCTTATTATCTAATCAACAGTTTTTCGTAATAATTGTTGAAACAACATCTGCATGTGAAACGGGCCTGAGTGGTGTTCCACAGCCTTTTGTTTTCCTCCTTTTTCTCTGTCTTGTGTACACTACCAACTTGCATGGTCTACTTAAATCGGAGTGAGCCATGTTTTCCGGCGAGCATAAAATCTTTCAGATTTCGGACACAAATCGTGATGACACCACTTCTGACTTAATAACAATTTATAATTGGAGCAAAGGTTGGCTACTTTCATCAAATATGGATCGAAAATACTGCCTGACACATCATAAAAATAACAACCTCCGTTTCATCTACACTGTTTGTAGTGAGACAGTTAGAGAGGTAACAACACATAACAACCTTAGAATCCTGGTTAGGAAATATTAATCCTGGTCGATGCATTGAGCTTTATTAACATTCAAAGCTAACAAGCTACTATATGTAGTGAATAACGCATTCAGCAGTTGCGCTCCTAGAGACTTTACCATTCTTTACAAAACCTATGTGAGGTCAATCCTGCAGTAGGCTGGCGTTGCTTGGAGTCCTGTTAAGCAATGAGCGACCCGTTTCCTTTACTGTCTCAACTATGTGTACAGGTTGAGGCTCGCCCGCTTGGCAGCTTTTGAGAGCGGCCCCCCAAAAGAGACTTTATTTTCACCTTTAAGGTTCTCAGTGTGTCACTGAACACCGATCTTTCTCCCACCTATTTTAGCTAAGCTCCAAGCCCACTTTGAAACTAAAAAAATATATAGTCTCTTCGAACATCTTTTCGGAGCACGTTTTTCTCCAATCGAGTCTTTTCCAGCTGAAATTCTCTCCCAGAAACTAACATATCCACCTAAAGTGTTAACTCATTTCCAAATTAACCAGATTATCTCATGTCGTCCTAGTGCGCATGTAGTGTAACCTTGATGACCCCTCTCGGCTCACCCTCACTTTGACAGCAACGCTTATTTAGAATTATACTAGGAGTCAGGAACAGTTCTTGGACCTACGCTGTACATTATTTATGTCAACAGCCGACTTCAGTACATAGCGCATCAATCTGGAAACAACATCAATCCAGACAACAAAAACTCTGGACGCAGCAAGTGCGTTATGGTAGTGAATTTTCATAAAAATGTTTTTATTGCAAATATGTGTGTTTTCTTTTTAAGAAAGCAGGCCTCAATTTTGGTTACCAGTATAACCTATATAGTAGGAACAATGTGCCATGTTTCATAAAAATAACTTTATTGTGTGAAAATGTACAAAAATTTCCAAAAGTACACTTAAAGTGTTCTCGAAAAAACTAGTTTCTTGGTCAACCTTATAGGTTAATAGCAAATTGGGCTATTCAAATATACCATACCATACCATACCATAACGCACTTGTTGCATCCAGAATTTCTTTTCTTATAAACATGCATTATATTTCGATGGAAAATGCAATAACATAAAGCGTGTTTGATAAAAAAAAAAAAAAATTGTATCACCAACGACTTATGGGCCACCCTGTGATTGTAGAAATATTTTTTAAGATGTAGCTTAAGACACCCTATAATTAATAAATACAAATTTTTTTCATATCTTGTATAATAACTGATATATTGAGCTTTATGTATTTTTTACGAAAATTCGACAAAAATTATATACCATTAAACGATAAACTTTATAGCTAAGATTACTGCCAAGCATCAGAGAAAGGGTCTATTTGAAATGGATTTTCTGGAAACATTTTAGTAAAATGAAGGAAAATGACGGTTGAAACTAAGACTTCAGGGTTTGTAAAACATCCTTCTTGAGACATTTGGTTTCCATAGCCCGTATGAGATACAAGTTATTTGCATAAATGTTGCCGATTTTGACGTTTTAAATCGCAACTTTGACGTTTTGAGGAAAACCCCAATTTATTTTTCTTTAAATGACTATAACTTTTTTGTCTTTTGACCTACAACGCTAATTTTATTAGGTAACTTACTTATAAGGATATAAACCCGCATACCAAATTTGGTTGCCCTTGCTTTGTTAATTCCGGAGATATAATTTTTTTTCGAAAGAAAATACAAAATTTTCCGGGAAAACCTAGACAGATTTTCCTGGCTAACACACTTGTTCAAGCCATTTGCAAAAGGAATTT
This sequence comes from Tillus elongatus, assembly GCA_964006375.1. Lineage (NCBI taxonomy): Eukaryota > Metazoa > Arthropoda > Insecta > Coleoptera > Cleridae > Tillus > Tillus elongatus. The sequence continues at coordinate 76,154,282 of OZ023262.1, forward strand.
ATTTACCAAATTTAATCAAAATCGGCCCATTATTTTTTGAGTTATCGGTGTGATACATATATATATATATATATATATATATATATATATATATATATATATATATATATATATATAAACATATGTGTTCTGGGGGGCCTAATTAGCGCTCATTTGAAGAAATTTTTTTAAAATACAAAAGTCGGAATCTCCTCATTAGTGAATTTTTTTAAGAAAATTCACTAAAATGAGGATCACCCCTTATCCTGATGATACCAACTTTCACATGTGTGGAAAAAATGCAGGACGTTGTGGCTGACGCTTACATAACCTTCAAAAGTAAAACTCGCGTTTTATGAAAGTATTTTAAACCTTTATATTTTTCCTATCTAAATTGTAAACTTCTTTTTTTCCATGTTGTAGCCTTGAGAATGGAATAAACTTTTCCGAAAGCTCTGCATTTAATAAAGAGTTTTTTATTTTGCAACTGACGGCTTTCCCACAATATTATATATATATATATATATATATATATATATATATATATATATATATATATATATATATATATATATATATATATATAACATTCAGCTGCTATGCAAACTTTGTATTTTATTTAAAAAATTCACATGATAATGACATACATGACGTCCTAATCAAGCGGAAAATATAGTTTAAACTGGTTTAGTTAAAAAAAATATTTTGCGAAATATTTTGAGCGAGACCCAATAAGTACGAAGGAAAAGCAACTTTGTTACATCATGCCTTACAGTAGCTTCTCTTTTACTACACGTTGCGTGTTACCATGCCATTTTCAGCAAGGTATAAGAGTATGCATCTTCGTAAATATCAAAGTGTGTTAATGATACAAGTAATGTTAGATATTTCAGCATTTTTCCCACAATCACTGTTGTAATGTTAAACACTTTGCAGACCTGAATACATTAACATAACAATAATTCAATCTTAAAGCGGCATCCATTAACATAACATAAACAGCTTTAAGTATTAGATAATCTATGGTGTCCTAGTGCATCTCTTTGAGAGTTCTTGCCAGATTTTATTGGGATTTTTGGAAATCACTATATCGTTATACAAAGGATGTTAGGTCAATTCATATTGTACCAGCGTGGATCAATAAGTACCCGTGTTTGGAGACAGGTGGCGTTGCTGCATAAGTGAGGGTATAACCCCTAAAAGTTCTTAAATTGGGGGTTGTCAATTAAAAAAAAAAGAAATGGAAAATGTCTCAATTTACATACTAATATTTCTAATCGCTAGTGTGACGAACGTTTTTGAGATAATACAAGGAAAACGTTTGAACAAATATTTGTCTAAATATAACATTTTATCTGGAAATCAACATCGGTTTGGAGACTACACCATCCAGTCGACATATCCTGAGCTAACCACTAAAATTTGTAATGTTTTTGACAACTGTGATTGTGCACTATGCATCTTAGGAGACTTTAAGGTCTTTGACATAGTGAGACATTTAAAGCTATTTATCCATTTATTAGAAAAATAAACTCGTTACCTCTTCGTAGGTGAACTTTTTAATAAAATTTCACTAAGAAAACATGCCTAGGTACTTAAAAGGTTTGTAAAAGAAAACTAATACCATATAAACTGCTAACCTGTATTTTATCGTTTTAGCACACCTACAAAAAAGCTTGTTTAAAACAAATTATAATATTTTATTCTTCTTTTAGATTTATGATTAAAAAATTGAAAGAAAACTTCATTGAATGTTTAAAGAAAGCGTTTTCATAAAAAGCAGATGAAAATGTTATTAATTTTCAAGTGCAAATTTAAAATAATCATGTTTTCTCTAGTTATAATGTTAATAATTTGCAACAGCAATTTGAAAATAATGCAAATATAATATATTTTTTTTGCTGAGATTATCGAGTGAATCTAGATTTCATGTCCAGGGGAGAAATATTATTTATTAGATGCAATTAATTGATTATGATTCGTCCATATAGGGTATTAACTTAATTAAAACTCGAATATTTAATCGCGAAAACCGATTATGGCTATATTAAAGAATTATTGATTAAATAGATACTTTGATAGCGGATGCCGCCTGTATTAATTTAATGGGATGCACTACTGCAATATGATTTATTACCTTCGATTCATCAATACGTCTATTAACAGAGCTTAGGTAAATTTTGTTGGTTGTGTAGCTATTCTGATAGACCCTCGGGGGTCCAGGGGTAAAAATGTGTGCTTATGGACCCAGGAGTCCTGGGTTCGACTCCCAGTAGTGGAATTCACTTTTTCAATGCATACTGTAAAATCAACATCCACCGAAGTGGCGGTATTGTGTTTGAGCAAGTTGAATGTCTGCACATTGAAGGATGTAATACCGCCGGTCCCGTATACCATGCAATGTGGGGCACGTTAAAAGTCCCTACCCTTCTTACACAAAGGCTTCGGCGAATTTTCCAGGGTAGTGAGGTGAAACTGCTGCCTGGAGTTGATGATTGGCCATAGTCGCGGAAAATGGCCCGACGTCAAAGAAAAAATTAACTGGTCTGGCCTTGTATAGTCGTTTAATAATTGCCTCATCCTGATGATAATAGTACTAATCGCCATAGTAATGAATTAAAATTATAGTTTTTAGTACCTACTAGATATGTATATTACTGTCGAGAGTAAAATTACACATGATGATCCCCTGTTACATGCATTACCTCTTTCATCTGGCAAGTTATGTTAACAAAAGTCTGGACGCAGTCAGTGCATTAAGGTAGCGACTTTTCATTTAACAATTTAATAAATCAGACAGATTCTGTGGTGCTTAAGGTTGATTCTTCATGCAGAATGCCCTTAATAAAGTAGTAGAGTTCAATTTAGTATCTTTCCTGAAATACAGAGAAAATATTCAAATTTTGCGGGTATTAGGTGTGCGTTTCCCTAGACAAATAAGGATTCTCATTGCTGCAATGTGGACAAATCTGCAAAATTATTTCTCCTTTAAAAAAGTAACAAAGTATAAAAAGGACGTATTACACGTGTACATTTACCTCTCCATTGTTATATAGTAGTGTTTGTGTAATAGTTCACTGCTAAAATAATCACAAACTTGAAGGCGACGGCAACGATCAGAATTGTCGTTAGTCAACTAATGAACTAACCGCTTTTCAATAAATGAAATTTGTCAATCTTCAAATTTCTATAAACACCATTGCAGAATATGTCAAAAGCTTGAGATAATTTTGCAACATATTATTTAAATCATTCATCATCGACCTAAACTGTGACCCCGGCTGTCTCATTTAGAGCTGGACGAAGTACATATTTTTTATTCTGAACGGAACAGGTGAGGGAAAATTTATTCACTTCCTCTTGCGTATTGGTAAGTTACATTTTTTCCTTGATAGTAAATATTGAAAATTCGTGAAAAACCTTTAATGATGTCATTATTTCATCAATAAATTCAGGTATTTGCAATTCTTTCTTTGGTAGAATAACCATTTTCGACATACATTTCCTGGAACAATATTACGTTGATAAAGGTTAACTAAAAAATAATCTTGATAGTTATTTTTGTTTATTTTTGACAGGGTAAAACAATATAAGCTAACCTATAATAGAACTTTTCCTGCTAGAAAGCAAAGCTGATATCATGTAGGAAAGTAATTGTATAATTATGATTTTTTGGGAGACTACATGACCAATTTAGGAAAAAGTACACGGTTATGTAGAGGGCGATGAGAGCTTTTAATATATCTAATATGGCCGACTCGCTGTTTAAAAATCTTTCCGGTGTTTCTGTCTAATTCAGTGCCAAAATTTGTCGCCCAATACATTAAAATTGACAAATTTGTCGATTTTTTTACAAAACTCTTTCTTTCACAAGTTATATGGCGGCAAAACTTTCATTACAAGGTTATACATCACCAAAACTCTGTACGTGGACAGCAAATTTCCTCTACAGCCGGAGCATTTTTGTTGTCGTGGATGGCCATTCCTCTAAACTGTATCAAATTAATGCAGGAGTTCCTCAAGGTTCAGCTTTAGCCCCTACTTCGTTTCTTCTCTACATCAATGACCTCCTCTCTAGCACATCAAACCCAGTTCACAGTTACGCGGACGACAGCATCCTCCACTCAAATATACAATATTCTAAGCCTGTCTCTTTAGCCAATTAGATGAGGATGGCAGACTCATGGAGGGTTCTGTCTCCGTGGATCTCCAAAAAATATTAGACCGGAGAAGTAGAAATCTTGTACAATTAAACCCCACCAAATCACAGTCTTGCTTTCCTTCTCATAAGAGATACATCAGCTCTAGACCCATCACAATAAACAACCAAGTTATTCAAAGTAATGACCAGTTAATCTCTATACCTTATATACTTCACAAATAAGACCAAACATCGAATACTGCTCACAAATCTGGGGTTCTGCTGCCGCTTCTACACTCGCTATCCTGGACTCCATTCAGAAGAGAGCTATACGTCTATCGGTGACTCTACCCTCACCCAAAGGCTGCTATTCCTTGCCCACCGACGTGCCGTTGGTGACCTCTCTCTTTTATAGATATCTGCACGGGCACTGCTCAGACGAGCTTTCTGCCATAGTTCCTCCACCTGCTGCCCCCAACAGATCTACCAGAGGAACAGAGCGAATGCACCCTTTTACTCTCCATGTCATCAGACATAGAACATCTTGTTATGCCCGCTCTTTTATCCCGAGGACTTCCAAGTTGTGGAATTCCTTGCGGGACGTATATTTCCTTCTCCCCCGAACCTCCAAACCTTTAAGTCCAGAATTAACAAGTTGCCTCTTTCCTCCTTGTCGACACCCACGGTACGATAGTATTTAGACTGTAAGCCCTCGCGGTGTGTTATTGAAAAAAAAAATATGTGTGTGTGTAAGCTGCCCTCACACAAGTCTAAGGCTTCTGGGTGCAGAGTTTGCCTATCGTTATATTATTGGTTTATTATTTGTACAAGAAAAAGACCCACCCACTCACTACCCAAAGAAAATAATTTGAAGAAATACAGTGATACATCAAATGCTTGTGTAAAACCTATATCGCAACAAAAGCAACATTAATAAACGTATACGAACATACCTCATTACACACCAGCACTCACTACACCATGAAAGTATTGTGTTTTCTTCATCGATCCACAGCATCCTGAAAAAATCAAGAGGAACATGAACAATATTTGAAAATTAGATAATCTAATTAATTTTAAAAAATCGCAACATTAGGTAAGGGTAAAAGTACTAGTAAATTATAGATTATATAAGTGTAAATAGCTCATAAGTACACCTGGGTACCCACCTCACTACAACTAATTTATTAGTACTTACAACACGATCTACAAACTTAAAGTAAATTTTATATTGTGTATATATAACGTATATATATATATATATATATATATATATATATATATATATATATATATATATATATATATATATATATACAGGCTGTCCCACGTAGAACTTCCATTAGCCGCTTCTGGAGTACGGTTTACAATTGAATTCTGAAAATTAACACACGTGGGTTTCTCAAAATTTCCAGTTCACTGTTGACGTGGGTATGGGTCTTCCGGTTATACCGTATGCAGACGTCAACTTTCTTATTTCAAATCGAAGATGGTGTTTTTATTACGGACCTAGATTGCTCGTCAAATTTTATTGTAGGTTTCACTAACATATTATGTCATTTTTCTTAACCCTTTTCGAGATATTTGATTTTTTTTCAAAAATTTCTTAAGAAATATGGTCACATTTACACACCTGTATCTCTCACATTTTTAAACCTGAAGAGTTGAAATTTTAAAGTGCAGATTCTAAAATGTCACAAAATAGTTGGAATTTACTAAAGCTAGTACAAGTTAGACAGGGTGTCCGAAATAGATGAGTCAATCGTGGCAACTTTAAAACCTAATAACTATCTTATTTTAAATAGAACCCCCTATATTTTATAATCATGTACTTTTTATTGTTCACTCGATTGGTATCAGCATTCCCTATACCTAAGTCCCATCGATTTGAAGATATTTAAGCATTATTTGCGATAAGAAATAATTATTAGTCAGTTTATCAGGTTCCCTAGAAGATGAAAATTTCAAACGTCATCTTCCGACATAAATAAAATATGCGACGACTTTTGAATATAACTTTTATTTACGAGGAGTATAGTCGAATTATTAACAGAAGATGTGTGGTTGCAAAGAGGTTTCCACATAAACACAGATCAACTCGCTACACGTAGAGAATACTACTAAAATATTTCTAAGAATGGAATGTTTCGTCCAAAATGTCATAAGAGTAAAGCCTTATTAGGGAACAAAGATATTTGTGTGTTATCAGTTCACAATAAATGTTCGAAATTTGCAACGTTCACTTCGAGGCATATTTGCGATAAGAAATAATTATCAGTGAGTTTATCAGGTTGCCTAGGAGATGAAAATGTTAAATGTCATCTTCCGACAGTAAACTCAATGGTTGTACTGTAAAGTACGTTTGTCAATTGTATTTTAATAAAAGAGAGTATTTTCCACAATAATGGCACACTTCAATTACTCAAACGATGACTTTTTGAATTTAATTATTATTTACGGGGAGTGTAATCGAATTGTTAGCCGAACATGTCGTGTATTTGCAGAGAGATTTCCAGATAGACATAGACCAACTCCTGACATGATCAGAAGACTATTGAAAAATTGTTCTGAGAATGGAACGTTTGGTTCAGAAGGTAATAAAAGTAAATCGCTATTGGAGAATGAAGGGACACAAATAAATGTTTTGGCATGTTTACTGCTCATCCGCATGCGTCAATCAGAGAGTGCAGTAGAAGTTTGCATCTTTCAAGAGGAACTATTCACAGATTTCTAAAAATTAACAAATCGATACCATTTTCGTTTACTTAAATACACCATTTAGAACCTGGGGATTTTTTCCGGCGTGTAGAATTTTGCGAATGGTATCTTTTGAAAACTCAAGAAGATGAAAATTTCTCAAGAAAAATTATATGGTGCGATGAGTCAAAATTTTCAAAGAGGGGCATGTTCAATCGTCACATCAGTCACTATTGGTCGGACGAAAATCCTCACATTACTAGAGAACGAAGTTTCCAGGACTGTTGGAGTTTCAATGTATTTTGCGCAGTAAAATACAAAGGATTTTTGCCCTTAACATTTATGATGAGAACTTAACAGGTTGGTAAAAATAATATTCAGCAATACTGAATTTCATTTGCGTATTAGTACATTATGTTATTAAAATATTTATTAGGCTCACTGAAACTAAATTTGGAAATATGACCCTTTTATTTATATCAGTAATAATAGTAAGATTTAAAAAAAGGTAAGAGCGAATTCTAAACGTGCAGTATTCTCAGATCCTGGATACAGTCGCATTCTGCAGCAAGTAATACCAGCGCTGAACTTCTTTTTGCAGAAGTTTAGTATCAACAAGATGGAACTCCACCACACAACTCACATATAGTAAGCGACCTACTCCAGGAAACATTTGAAGACAGATGGATAGCTATCGGTGGTCCTCATCATTGGCCGGCCCGCTCACAAGATTTGACTACACTAGATGTTAGTATCTAGGCGTGCATTAAGAACAAAGTTTACCAGGAACCACCTACTACATAACAAGATATGATAGTTAGAGTATTAGAGGCATTCAATGCAATGGAGAAAGTTTACCTTTATCGAGCCACAAGTACCATAATTAAAAGAGCCATTAAATGCCTCGAAGTGAACGGTGCAAATTTCGAACATTTATTGTGAAGTGATAACACACAAATCTCTTTGTTCCTTTATAATACTTTACTCTTATGAAATTTTGGACAAAACACTCCATTTTTAGAATTTTTTTACTAGTATTCTGATCATGTAACGAGTTCATCTGTGTTTATGTGAAAATCTCTTTGCAACCACACTACATCTTCTGTAAATAATTCGATTATACTCCTCGTAAATAAAAGTTATATTCAAAAGTCGTCGCATATTTTATTTATGTCGGAAGATGACGTTTAAAATTTCCATCTCCTAGGCAACCTGATAAACTGACTAATAATTATTTCTTATCGCAAATAATGTTTAAATATATTCAAATCGGTGGCACTTATGTATAGGGAATGCTGATACCAATCGAAAGAACAATCAAAAGTACATGAACCAGCGTTATAAAATATAGGGTGTTCTATTTAAAATAAGAGAGTTTTTAGGTTTTAAACTTGTCGCGATTGACCGGTCTATTTCGGACACCCTGTCTAACATGTAGCTTTAGTAAATTTCAAATATTTTGTGGCATTTTAGAATTTGCACTTTAAAATTTCAACTCTTGGGGTTGAAAAATGAGAGAGATACAGGTGTGTAAATGTGACAATGTTTTTTAAGAAATTTTTGAAAAAAAGTCAAATATCACGAAAATGGTTGAGAAAAATGACATAATACGTTAGTTAAACCTACCATAAAATTTGACGAGCAATCTAGATACATAATAAACTTCCATTTGATATAAGAAAGTTGACGTCTACATCCGGTATAACCGGAAGTCCCATACTAACATAATTCACTAATGAGGAGATCCTGACTTTTGAATTTTGAAAAATATATATACGTATGTTTATATGTATATATATATATGTTTTTATATATATATATATATATATATATATATATATATATATATATATATATATATATATATATATATATATACATATATGTATCACACCGATAACTCAAAAGATAGTGGGCCGATTTTAAAGAAATGTGGTCAGTATCTGCTCCCTGTAAGTGGCTTGGACAGGTGCGTTATGCAGAAAAATCAGACAAGGTTTTCTGGGAAAATGTTGGATTTTCTTTCTAAAAAAATTCATATCTCCGAAAATTAAAAAACTATGGTAACCAAATCTGGTAATCTGGTTTCCACCATAAAGAATATCCTTTACAGTAAAACTTAGAAAATTGATAATTCTGTTAGTCGTACATTAGTACGCGTTAGCGCTCTACGAGTTAAAAATACGGCTCTAAATGACTTATAAGCTCCTAGATCTGTGTCGTAGTCGTCATTTTCTTTCATTTCGTTAAAATAAGAGAAAAAATAAATCTTAAACAAAAATTGTATGGTTTAAATAATTACGTTATAGAATTAATATGCAATAGTTTATACCTCTTAGTACATAAATTTGTCATCTCGAGAGTGACCGAGAGTTAGAGGAAGCAGTGTGATTTAATAATGGACTCCTATAATACGCCTTCTAATCTCAGTTAGTGACTTCACTTTTTTTTTTTTAATTAATATTTTTAGTCTTATTTCATTGTACCGTTATCTGATCAGATTGTGTGATTCCGATGAATTTTTTAGCAAGTTTTTGTATGAAAAATTCAATTAGGACGAAATGAAAACTTTTAAGACTTAAATCAATTTGAATAGGACATGTGGTTGTTTGTTATTGCCCTAACTTGATGAAACCGTTCTATACTTAATACAGCAGTAGACTTTTCTCGTGGCTTCACAAGTGTCTTTCTGCAATCGATTTCAATTTTTCCTGAACGCAGCAACTCGTTATGGTAGCAAATGTTCATTAAAGTTTCAAAATTCAATAGCGCAATTTGCTATTAACCAAACGTTCGTTGTCCAGGAACCAGTTTTTCCGGGAACATTTTAAGTTTATTTTCGGAAAATTAATGTACATTTTCAAACAATGAAGTGATTTTGATGAAATATGGTACATTGTTTTTACTATATAAGTTCTATTGGCAACCAAATTTTATGACTGCTTTCTTTAAAATTTATTATTAAAAACATGTTTATGAAAATTCACTACCATAACGCACTTGCTGCATCCAGACTTTTTCCTTTGTGTACGCACACACGAGTCCTTTGGCCCCAGCAAACTGAACGTTCGGCTGCAATTTCGCACATTACTGTTAGTATTACTATTATTTTACGGATTAGCAAATAAACTTATTTATTATTTTTATTATTATTTGTGTTTTATTCATAATGCCACCCTTCTGAGATATCGCCTCACAGATTTTTTTATTGTAATTTGATGACCGTTTCCCATACAAATATCAAATTTCGCACCTGCATTACAAATACACGTAAAATCAAACAATTCACATAATGATTTTCTTCTGCTGAAAAAGTGTGTGTGTGTGTGTTAGTTTAGGGATGGCCTCGGAAGCAAAGTCCATTAGCCACACACTGTTGTACGAGACAGACAGAAATTAAAGAAGAAGGTCCACAATAATGAGTAACAAATTGGAGTTATGCGTATAATATATGACATCACTGTTGTTCTATTACCACAAAGTGACAAAATTGTGCTATACTAAATACTAAATATACTAAAGTGTCAGTTTGACGTTTGTCCTAAATAAAAAACAGCTGACTTACATCTAGGTTATGACATGACATTCCTAAATTTATCACTCAAATTTTGACATCTTACTATTCTTAAAGCTAACAACAATAACACCATAAATTCCCTAATTCTACTAAACATGAACATCTTAACCTACCTAAAAACTACTTATACAGTTTGTATTGTCCATTCTCTTGCATTATTGTCTTTGTATCTTATATCTAGATTACATGACATTCTTACTTTTAGCAAACAATATCCTTTATATATGTTATATCACTTCCTGCAGTCCATTCTGTCTTTGATATAACTTTCACTCCTTATAAACTAATTTTACCATTGCCCTATTTTTTCTGACACATACATATATGTGAAATTTAGTTTCCCCATGTGCATAAACATTGCATACACCAAAGGTAAGTTCTTGTTTGTGTTTAGTATAATTTGTGGTAAAATGTGTTTATGTATGTGTATATATGTATATGTGGCCCCCTTTAGTAACCATATCAATATATATATATATATATATATATATATATATATATATATATATATATATATATATATATATATATATATATATATATATATAGTAATTAGCCAGAGTTTTTTTTATTAATTTAATATCTTAGTGGAATTTAGACACAGGGTCACAAGAGTACGATTTAGGGAGCTGCCAAAATCGTTCTGCTGAAGAAGTAAAAGAGATTATTTGCGACTTTTCTGAGGGGTTACTGAAATAAATTTTGGTATTGCATTATTGAAGAAGCATTGGAGTAAGTGTTGTGTTGAAGACATATGGCAAAAAATAAAACTCTGCTTTTCCTATAAATAAAAAAAAAAACATATCTAGCTAGGTTGATTTCATTTGAATCTTGCCTTGTATATTGCCACATTATGAGCAATTATGATCTTTTAACAACGCCAACGAAACCACAGAGGTTACATTTTCATGGCTTTTATTTTGAACTAATTGGTAATTGTTCAAATACATAAGCATAGTCAAGGAAGTAGTGGTGGCAATTGTAAAGTTATTTGCGCAAATGGACAAATCAAGCAGCGTGCACTACGTGATCAGAGCTAGTATGGTCGTAAACAATGCATAGTAGAAATTTTACGCATATACAGCACCTGTTTTCAATTTTTAATAAGATGCTAAACAATCGCGTGGATTACCTCGCCAATGTTATTACCTTTGCCTCTATAATACCACTTAGCATTTCGCATTTTATAGTTACGTTTACACTCCTTAGTATCTGAACCTGCTTCACAAGAAATGGTAATTGCAAAATTATTTATCTTATTATTTTTTAATTTAAAAAATCACTAATAGAGAGGTATCGATTGAGAGAATTAGAACCCGATATATATATATATATATATATATATATATATATATATATATATATATATATATATGTATATATATATATATATATATATATATATATATATATATATATATATATATATATATATATATATATATATATATATATGCATAGGTATCCGAGATTCAAAAAAATATCAAACTGATTTGAACGAAACTTGGCACATATTTTCATTTTGTTAAGACTGCGGGCAAGTTCGTTAACCCGGCCGATCGAACCAGTTTTCTAAAAAAAACACTGATTTCTTAAAAATATTCTATCTCGAAAAATAAGTAAGTTCTTTTGATGACATTCTAGGTTTATAGCAAATTGATTTATTCAAATTTGCAGCATTCAATAAAAATTCGCTACCATAACGCATTTGTTGTGTCCCCAATTTTTATTATCATAGACTTGGTTAATATTCCGGAAAGACCTGAAGGTAATGGGGTGTACACAAATGTACAGAAAAAATAAACGGATAAGTACACTTGGAGAACCCCAAATCACCGTAACACATCTTTTTAAAGAGCTGACGATCGTTTCACTAAATTCTAAATTTTTCATCCTCTGATGACGATAATTTTGTTAGTGAAACGATCGTCAAGTCTTTAAGAAGATGTGTTTTGGTGATTTGGGTTCTCCAAGTTTCCTTATCAGTGCTCATCACAGGTTTCAATCTTCACTTAGTAAAGAAGAAACCTACAAGGTGAATCTAAATAGTGGGATATCTGTGTCCAGACATAAAAACGACTTAAAGGCAATTGTGAAAAAAGAACTAGACCAAGGACTAAACTGAATACAATAATGTAACAGGTGAAAAATAGGAGATTAGTTTTAAATTATTATTAGACAAAAAAAAAGTCTGGACGCAGCAAGTGCGTTATGGTAGTGAATATTGATAAAAATATTTTTAATAGCAAATATGTGTGTTTTCTTATAGAAAGCAGGCATCAAATTTGGTTACCAGTATAACCTAAATAGTATCAACAATGTGCCATGTTTCATCAAGATAACTCTATTGTTTGAAAATGTACAAAAGTTTCCGAAAGTAAACTTAAATTGTTCCCGAAAAAACTGGTTTTCTCGTCAACCTTATAGGTTAATAGCAAATTGATTCAAAATTTGAAGCATTTAATGAAAATTCTTACAAACATGCAATATTTCGATAGAAAATGCTATAACAGGGTGTGTTCGATTAAAAAATGAAATTTTGGATCACCAAGGACTTATGGGCCAGCCTGTGATTATAAAAATATTTTTTTAGGATATAGCTCAAGACACCCTATAATTAATGAATTTAATTTTTTTTCGTATCTTGTATAATAACGGATATCTTGAGCTTTATTGATCTTTTACGAAAATTCGACAAAAATTATATACCATTAAACGATAAACTCTATAGCTAAGACTACTGTCAAAGCATAAGAGAAAAGGTCTATCTGAAATTAATTTTCTGGAAATATTTTAGTAATATGTAGGATGACTGTTGAAGCTAAGACTTCAGGGTTTGTAAAACATTCTGCTTCAGACATTTTCTTTCCATAGCCCGTATTAGATTCAGGTTCTTTGCCTTACCCGTGTACCAAATTTGTTTGCCCTTACTTTGTTATTTCCGGACATATATATATATATATATATATATATATATATATATATATATATATATATATATATATATATATATATATATATATATATATATATATATATATTTAAGAAAACACAAAATTTTCTGGGAAAACGTGGATAGATTTTCCTGGCTAACGAACCTATCCAAGCCATTTAAAAAAGGAAGGTGCTCACAGAATTTAATCAAAATCAGGTCATTATTTTTTGAGTTATCGGTGTGATTAATAACATTTATAGGTTAATTAGCAGAGTAGCGCATTGTTCGTTTTTTGAAAAATAAATAAATTCAGAAACATGCTTAGAGGAACCCGTTTATGCATGAATCATCGGACAAATGCTGTGATCTCAACTCCACAATACAGTTACAAGGCCTAAAGCAAATTTGAGGTTCTGTGCAGGGTAAACATGCTACAACGGAGCTAAAAATGCAAACTGTAAAGAACTCACCTTACAGAAGTTCATAGAAAGGAGAAACTCATTACCAACACCGTTTCTCCATAAAAAACTTCCACTTTGCCCAATTGAAAAAAAAACACGCTAAATTATAACGTAATCTGATTCGTTATTAGAATTAAATAAATAACTGAAACTACTACCAAAGCATCACATAAAGGGTCATAAAGGGATTGTAGCTAAAACGTAAGGCTTTCTAATTTCTTACGACATTTATGCTGCAGAGCTGTATTCATTTAGGTACTCTATCTAGAACATGCCAATTTTGACGTTTAGAATCGCGACTTTTTTGACGTTTTAAGAAGAAAAACTTAAAAGCTTATAACTTTTTTTATTTTGACGTCGAGATTCAAATTCTGGTACATGGTTTTCTTTTTATGATATAAACCCTCATACCCAAAATGGATGCACTAAGTTTGTTATTTCCGGAGATATAAAAATTTTCCGAAAGAAAACGCAAGATTTTCCGGGAAAAGCTAGTACGATTTTCCTGGGTAACGAACTTATCCAAGCCACTTGCAAAAGGAAGGTACTCACCATGTCTTATCCAAATCGGTCCATGATTTTTTGAGTTATCGGTGTGACACATAAATATATAAAAACTTATATATATATATATATATATATATATATATATATATATATATATATATATATATATATATATATATATGTATATACATATATATATATATATATATATATATATATATATATATATATATATATATATATATATATATATATATATATATATATTGATATGGTCTCTATAAGGGGGTCACATATACATATATACCCATACATAGAAGCCAACAACACACTCTTTAAAACACCCCATACAAAACGTAAACAAACAACAAAAAAACCTACTCTTGGATGTATAATGTCTAGGCGGTGAAAGATTAAAGTCCATGAACTGTTAGTCTGTCTGTGAAATTTTACAGGCATATCATAAGATCTGGTATCAAAAAAATTTAAAATCCAAATCAGGATTGATTCCCTAATATGTTATATGCATAGATTAAGGAAGGTAAGATGGGAATATAATAGTTGTAAATTAGTTTATAGTAGTGAAAGGTCTACACGAAGTGAAAATTATATCCAGAACAGAATAGACTGCGGAAAAATGATTTAACTTAGTGCGGACAAATAAGATACAAAGACTATAAAGCTAGATTAAAAAGACTCTAACACCTTTTTTATTTAATGTAAATATTGGACAATAAGAAATGTGTAAGTAGTTTTTAGGTAGGTTAAGATGTTCATGTTTAGTAGAATTAGGAAATTTATGGTATTAATATTTATTAGGATTAGGCTTGTCAAACTGTATAACCTAGGATTTAGAACAGATGTTTTTGTTTAACATAAGACGTCAAATTGACACTATAAATAATTTATATAGGTTAAGAAATGCTGTCAAATGATTAAATTTACTGGCAGATGTCAAACGGAGAATACAAAAAATTTAGATAGGTTAAGGAAGTAAAGTCAATGCAACAATATTAAAAATGAGGTAACCGCAGAAATAATGAAGAGGATTGTTGTAAAAATCTGAAGAGGAATTTTGAAGTTGGCCAACAGGATTTTCGACTGGTTACGGTCGTCATGTAAAAAATTAAACGGAGAAAGAATTATTGAGTTTTGGAGAGAAAGAATAAATTTAAAAGAGAAGAGAAAAAACCTTATAAGTTTGGAACAAAGTGTTAAAAAAGCAGAGTTTAATCTAACAACATACTGTGAGTAAGTAGAATATAAGCGCTTACTGTCTTTGTGTGGCTAATTTCACAGCTACCGTAAATATTGTAAAAAAGGTATTAAAACTATTATAAAGTTCACTTGAAAGGGGTACCAACTGATTGAACCAACAATATTTGTTCTACATCAATCAGAACAAGGCGCTTGTGGGGCCCTCTTTCGACCGTAAGACCAGTAGGCATAATTTGCCAAGAAGAAACTTCCATTGACTACACTTCAAAGTTAAGGATTTAACTTTGCTGAGCGGTTACCATTTCTTGTTGTTTTTATTATATTATATCTATAATTGTATTATATCTATAATTGTAGAATAAGAGACTTATATTATACCTAAGCAATTTAGATACTTTAGTAAAAAAAAAAAACTGGCCAGTCATTTCTTTCCGGGGGTTGAAATTTGTTAAAAACAAGATAAAAAAAGCTTTAAAAAAGAATAATATAGAATTAGGTGTTTGTCATCTATATTAACATTAATAAATAGTCGAGTTTTGTGCAAATATAAAATCTTTGCTCTATTTTGGTTTATGAATATATAAGTATTAGAGAAATTCATATATTTGAAGTCATACAAATTTTAAAGGACTTGAACCCACTAGTCCCTGTTTTGAGAGTCAAATTCATTCATGTGATCAATTGTATGCGCAATACAGCAGTATAAAGGCATTCAATACACCAAGGTGTAATACACACACAAACCTTTGGTGAACACACATTAACAACACATTACTCACTAAACTTTACAGGCAAATAAAAACTTAAAAGCTAAAATACTTAAAATCCAACTAAAAAAAATAAACCTTTCTATTTCAACTAACACCCAATCGTAGGGCAATTATATATAACATTAAAATTATTCATGGTGATAAAAACCCAAGCATAAACAATAAAATACAACAATATATATATATATATATATATATATATATATATATATATATATATATATATATATATATATATATATATATATATATATATGTTTGTGGTTTCGAGTTGGTGGCTTATTATATATTATATTGTCACCGATTTTCCAGTGAACAGTATGCGGATACGCAATCTGAGAAACCTGCATCGGTGGGAACTAGAAAATCACAAAGCAATATGTGCGTCTAGCCTCCAGAACTAATGTTCTGTGAGCTTTTAGGCTGCCTTTATAGATGACTTGCTAGTTGGTCCTTACATTCCTCTTATAAGATTAAATATCACCAATTACCTAAATTTTTATACGGAAGCGTTGCCATCCCTTTTAGAAGATGTTCCTCTGATCAAAATAACTGACATATGAATTCAAATGGCTGAGGCACTAGCAGATTTCGGAACTGAGGTGCGGAACATGCAAATCGGCCCAGTTTTTCCTGAAAAATTTTGTGTTTCCTTTTGGAAAATTTTTATTTTTCCGGAAATAACAAAGTTAGGGCAACCAAGGCACTCTGGTTTAAGCCATAAAAAGTAAACTCGGTGCCAAAACTAAGATTTATAGAGTGAAAGCAAAATAAGTTATAGGCATTTAAAGAAAAAAAAATTGGGTGCCATTGGTGACCAGAGAAACGCACAAAAGCAAAATATTTTATGTTGATTAGAAAATCTATTTTATGTTACAGACAAAGAGTAAGTTCTTTGGCGCAGAAAGGTCAAGAAGTACCAGAAAAATAGCTTTGAAAATTTGATAACTTTTCCTCTTAAAACGTCAAAGTCGCGATTTGAAACGTCAAAGTTGGCAATTTTTAGACAAAGAACCTAAAGCAAATGCGGGATATGTAGAGAAAATGTCGCAAGAAGTATGTTTTACAGGTCCCTAAGTTTTAGCTTTATCCACCATTGTCCTTTATCTTACTAAAATGTTTCTAGAAAATTCATGTTTTTTTCATAATTTTGTCCAAATTTTTGTAGAATAAATTCGCTAATGAGGGGACTGCGACTTCTGAATTATAAAAAGATTTTTTTAAATGAGCGCGAAATAGGTCCCTAGGACCCATATCCGGGATTAGTTTCAGTTTTTATCTGTTCACATATATACAGGATGATGCATTACTACGGTAAAATTCAATATCACTGTTATTACACAAGATACGAGATACCATTGTATACGTTAATTATAGGGTATCTTGAGCTGCATCTTATAAATAGTATTTTGACAATCACAAGTGGCCCATAAGGCCCATAAATCGTTGGAGTTACAATTTTTTTTAAATCGAACACCCCTTATATTATTGCATTTTAGTGAATTTTCTTAAAAAAAATTCACTAATGAGGAGATCCCGACTTTTGAATTTTGAAAAAGTTTCTTCAAATGAGCGCTAATTAGGCCCCCCAGAACACATATCCGGGGTCGGTTTATATTTTTATATGTTTATATATATATATATATATATATATATATATATATATATATATATATATATATATATATATATATATTTATATATATATATATATATATATATATATATATATATATATATATATATATATATATATATATATATATATATATATATATGTATCACACCGATAACTCAAAAAATAAATGGCCGATTTTGATTAAATTTGGTGAATAAATTCCTTTTGCAAATGGCTTGGATAAATTCGTTAGCCAGGAAAATCGGTCCAGGTTTTCCCGGAAAATTTTGTGTTTTCTTTCGAAAAAAAATTATATCTCCGGAATTAACAAAGTAAGGGCAACCAAATTTCATATGCGGATTTATATCATTATAGGCAAGTTATCTACCAAAATTTAGCTCCGTAGGTTAAAGGATAAAAAGTTACAGGCATTCAAAGAAAAATAAATTTGGATTTTCCTCAAAACGTCAAAATTGCGATTTTTAACGTCAAAATTGGTGAGTACATTCCTTTCGCAAGTCGCTTGGACAATTTTGTTAGCCAGGAAAATCCGCCGAGGTTTTCCCGGAAAAATTTGTGTTTTCTTTCGCAAAATATTTATATCTCCAAAATTAACAAAGTAAGGGCACCCAAATTTGGTAAGCTGGTTTATATCGTTATAGGTGTGCCACCTACCAAAATTTAGCTCTGTAGGTCAAAAGACAAAAAAGTTCTGGGCATTTAAAAAAAAAAAATTGGGGCTTTCCTCAAAACGTCAAAGTGACAATTGAAAACGTCAAAATTCGCAACATTTAGGCAAATAACTTGAATCTAATACGGGCTATGGAAAGAAAATGTCTCAAGAAGAATGTTTTACATACACCGAACTCTTAGTTTCAACCGTCATTGTCCTTCATTTTACTAAAATATTTCCAGAAAATTCATATCTAATAGACCCTTTCTCTGATGCTTGGCAGTAGCCTTAGCTATAGAGTTTATTGTTTAATGGTATATAATTTTTGTCGAATTTTCGTAAAAAATCAATAAAGCTCAATATATTCGTTATTATACAAGATATGAAAAAATATTGTATACATTAATTATACGGTGTTTTGAGCTACATCTTAAAAAATTATTGCGACAATCACAGGGTGGCTCATAAGTCGTTGGTGATATAAATAATTTTTTTGTCGAAAACGCCTTATTTTTTTGCATTTTCCATCGAAATATAATGCATCTTTGTAAGTTAAGAAATTCTGGAGGCAGCAAGTGCGTTGTGGTTGCGAATTTTGATTAAATGCTTCATATTTGAAAAGCTCAATTTGCTATTAACCTATAAGGTTGACCAAGAAACGGATTTTTTCCGTAACACTTTTGGTTTACTTTTGGAAATTTCTGTACGTTTTCAAACAATCAAGTTATTTTGATGAAACATGGCACATTGTTTTTACTATATATGTTATACTGGTAATCAAATTTGATGCCTGCTTTTTCTATATAGGTTATACTGGTAACCAAAATTGATGTCTGCTTTCTTAAAAAGAAAACACACATATTTGCAATAAAAACATTTTTATGAAAATTCACTACCATAACGCACTTGCTGCGTCCAGAATTTTATTTATATTTTCCATTGAATTGTAATGCCTCTTTGTTTTCGAGCTATTTCAATTGTTTTCAAACTTTACACATTTTTGACACAGCAAAAATTGCGATACGGCGTTTTTACCAAAAGAAAAAAATCGGAATCTAATTGAAATGACGCATTCAGAGAGATTTTCGTTTATATTATTTCACGAAAACATCGAGATGCCGTATACACGAAGCTCTCAAATAGCTGAATTAAAAAAAATCAAACTGTCGTAACTTAATTGTTTCAAAGTCTGCATTTTGTGTTTCAGAAGTGAAGGGCATAATAATAAATGTTTAATAAGTTATTAAAAAAAAGTTTTCGGAGTTTGGTGAAATTTTTTTACATTTTCATGCAAAAAACTTTTTTGTGAGTGTTATCGAATAGCTCATTTGATGAAATGTGGTACATTGTTGCTACTGTATACTGGTGACCAAATTTGATGCCTGCTTTCATTAAAAAAAGAGATATTTGCTATCAAAAACATTTTTATGAAAATTCACTATCATAACGCACTTGCTGCGTCCAGACTTGTTTATTATCAGATAAGTGTTTTATTTGTATTACTGTGATTGCTTTACCTTAAACTACATGAATCTTACAGTTACGTCGGTGAACCTCCTAAAGTCAGGTTGGCCGAATGTAAACTGGCAACACTACCTCTTCCTAAACACGCACCCTATGCTGGTCGCTGTAGTTGTTGGTCCTGCTAAAAGTAGGAACTATGGCAGCCCAGCTATGTGAGAGGGAAGACATTTCAATAAGCATTTACATTTACATAACTAAAAATTACAATTCCATTACAATATCCAGTTACCTTCAATAAATTATTTAGACTTTTCCCAATTTTTTTTTACATTGAAGGCGTAACCTCAGTTCGTGTGACAGGATATCTACTATAAAAAATCACTATATTGTAAAACCAACTTTTATCTGCGAGTTCACTTAGTTTATTTACCCTTCGAAAGAGCTAATTTTGTTGGCGATATAATTGTCAGGTTTAAAAATATGCTTAGTGAACTACGTTCTCCCAAGTGCGCATCACAGGCTACACATATTGAAACCAGAGGCTTTGTTTGTAATAGACGCGGGCGCTCTCGTGTGCGCAGGGTTCCAGGCAATAAGTATAATTTCATTCTCACACTAGAGTTAATAAAAAATAAAGCAGTAAATGAAATGCGGTCCGTGCAGCAGATTAGCGGTCTCGCATTTAAGGCCTAACTCTTCATCACCGCAACAACGGAGGTGGCGAGCCGCAGCAATGTACAAATCTATAAATATCATCTACCAGTCTGAGTTTATAAGAAGAAACATCCATCACTTAGCCTGGCTTCAATGGCAAGGTGTGAAGCTAAAACAATAAACACTTGGTAATTTCTGTACCAATTATCGCATCCTACAGCACATGAAATTCATTTACGGTCTTTACATTCTGTACTCATGTCACGTTTCACTGTGGCGAGTAAATAATCCCTGTAGTTAAGTTCATCACTTTGCCTGCAAAAACGGTTTGTTTATTAAACTCTCAAGATTACAGCTAAACAATTTGTCTTTTTTTCTCGTGCATGCACTCTTGCCGATACTTTATCGAACAACCTTTAATTACAAACGCTCCCGTTTGCTGTTAATTGCCTTGGGAAATGGAAACGTATATTCTAAAAAGTCTGGGCGCAGCAAGTGCGTTATGGTAGTTAAATGTTTTTAATGGCAAATATGTCTTCTTTTTAATGAAAGCAGGCATCAAATTTGGCAAAATATTTTTTACACAAAATTCTGCTAAAAGCATACATAAAATTCAAAGTGTATACCTAATCTGTAATTAAAATTGAAAATAAAATGATTTGTTTGCACGAAAATCCATTAAACCTTATTTTCGACAAATTTCACCTAAAAAAAGGTTCCGTCAATTGAATAGTTTTTCATACAAAAATTCTTAAATGTTTCTTCAAAGAAGATTCATTAAATTTATTTTTAAGAAAATTCGCTATTAAAATAATATTTTGCACAAGAAAATTCGCTAATCAAAATAAAATAAATAAATAAAAAAAACTGGTCCGATTTTTCTGGCCAACCAACCATTTCAAGTTATTTACCGACCTACCAAAAAATAATTTTTCACAAAAACTTGTTCAAGACAACAAAAATTTCATGAAACTTTACAAACAATTTTTTAAGAAAATCAGTAAACATTTTTTTAAATGACCTATTAAACATTTATGATTAATTACGAAAATTTCTTACAAAAAATTATTTCTACGAAGCACAAAAAAATTCTGTGAAAACTGGCTAAATATCTTTTAACACAAAATTTTGCAAAAAGAATACATTCAATTCAAATTATATACCTAATCTGTAATTAAAATTGAAAATGGAATAATTTGTTTGCAGGAAAATTCATTAAAACCTTATTTTCGATCAATATCGTTTAAAAAATGTTCAATAAATTGAATAATTTTTCATACAAAAATTCAAAACAAACGTTTTTTTTTAAAGAAAATTCGTTAAATTCATTTATAAGAAAATTCGCTATTAAAATAACATTTTGTACAACGCAATTAACCACTAGAAATAGAAATAAATTTTTAAATGTTTAAAATCTGATCTAAATACAGAACTAGATACTTTTTCTATGGCTTCACAGAGAAAATTATTTTGCCTATGGATGCTGTAAAAATTGAATCCGGTTCTAGAGAAGAAAACAACCTGTGGAAGGATTTTACTAACTAAGGACAACAACAGCTGCTACTAAACTTGAATTAAAAGTCTTCATTGCTTGTCTTTTATTAGTCTTTTTTTTAACAAAAAGTCGGTAAAAAATATCGGAAATACATCAGATAACTTGTAAATTGCATCAAAGACGAAAAAAAGTTAAAAAAAAGCTAAAAGAGAAAGGCAGTCTCCTGCGAGATTTGAACCATCGTTCATGTGCTTATCAGCGATGTCTTTTACCATTCTACCACAGTAACACTTGAAAAATGTTGTACAATAAAAGGTAGATAACGCGTAATAGTCTCCAGTTATTTATGTAGGGTCATTAGAGGCATATTTTGAAACTATTTTAACAAATAAGAAGAGTTAATAAAACACAATAGTTATACTTATTATCGCGTTTAAAATCTCCAGTTTGACATTTACAGGAGAAAATCTATAAAATTTTCAAAGTAATTTTTCTGGTACTTCTTCAACTTTTTGTGGCATGAAAAGGTAAACGTTCTCTGTAATATTTAATAGATTTTGTTTTAACACGTCCAATATTTTGGTATTGCGTCTTCTCTAGCTTTTACTGCCACTAAAATTTTGCTTCAAGTGCCTCTAACTTTGTTTGTTCCACATTAGTGACCTAAATTTTGGTACACAGCTTGGTTTTTACAATGTAACCAGCTTACCAAATTTCGTTGCCACAGGTTTGTTATTTCCGGAGATATGATTTTTTTTCAAAATAAATCTCAAAATTTTTCGGGAAAACCCAGCTTGATTTTCCTGGCTAACAAACTTATCCAAGCTACCAATAAAAGGAAGATACCTGCCAAATTTTGTAAAAATCGGTCTATGATTTTTTGAGTTATCGGTGTGATACATATATAAATTTTAGTAATGTTTCTATTTTACACTGTGAAACCTTAAGTAATAAAAGAATGTGTTTAGAAGAATTTGAAATTACTTTTAACGACAATTTAATAAACTTAAAGAAAGATAATAATTTTAGAAATCACTACCCCTATTTATATTTCCTAGACAAAAACAAAAAACAAATTCAATTAGACAATAGTCAGTTTGGCACTTTACGACTTCACTCAAATTTATTAAAAGGTTTTTTCATGTTTGTTATTGAATAATTAGTTTAGTAAAACTCACGTTATATGTAAGTATTTTAAACTTTTATATTTTTCCTATGTAAATTGTAAACTTTTTTCTTTCCATGTTATAGCCTTGAGAATGGAATAATTTTTTTCCGAAAGCTTGGCATATAATAAAGAGCTTTATTTTGCAACTGAAGGCTTTCCCACAATTTTTTGGTATATATATATATATATATATATATATATATATATATATATATATATATATATATATATATATATATATATATATATATATATATATATATAATAAACATATAAAAATTGAAACTGACCCCGGATATGAACCTTAGGGGGCCTAGTTCGCGCTAATTTGAAAAAAAAATTCAAATATCAAAAGACGGGGTTTTTTTTATAGGAAAATTCACTAATAAATGTAGAATAAAATGTGCTATGTAAATTTCAGGTCATTTTTCAACTAGTACAGCTTAAATTTTACTGAAAAGTTGAACTTCATCATTATCATCATCACAGGCTAAAGGCGTTGAGACAGTATCGTTGCCACTATAACTCTTTGCCTCCAGCAGATCTTTTCATTTTATTGTATTTTTCGTACTCCATCAGTTGTATCTTGGTTTTAACGATAAGATATTATAAGGTCAATTTATTTACAGCCAATTTTCAAAATCTTACTAAACAGAATATATACGACAACTATCTGATGATAAGAGAAAAAATGTTCGGAACGCAGCAAATGCGTTATTGTAGTGAATTTTTATAAGAATAATATATCATAGTGATAAAGCCTTATATTAAAGTAATAAAACGTTATTTCATTTCATTAGAAACGGTAAAAAATAAGGTAAAGAAGGACAACAAAAACATAACCTCTAACATAAATATTTATACAGTAATTTGGATACAAAACTCAACACAACAGTTGATAAACAGGAAATGTACTCAACAAAAAATACACTAGAAAGCGGAACATAAATATTTCTGGGTTTCATACTTTTAGGGTGATTGTATGCATGCAGAAGGGGTAGAAGAACCCCAGGACGAAGACGGTTTCTGCCCCTCACCCAGAAACACGAGGGGCTCCTTCCCATTGTCCATGCATAAAACTTCCTTCAAAGCATAAAGCACAAGAAACATTTCTTGGGAGCAACCCCCCAAGAAAGTTACTGGACCTGGGCGAATATGGGTGTTGTTCAGGGCAGACAGGGCTTAAAGGAAGTGTTGCTGCAAAATGTGAAAAACTGATCTTTTCAAAGTACGACTAAATGTTTTTTTAGCATTTTCCGCTCAGATTTCTTCCCCGATTAGCAACCCTGTTAATTCTTGGCCCCTTAAGTTTCTTAGGGGTTGTTTGCACCAAATTTGCCTTGTGGCTTGTGCATCCAAGTGGGGTTCTCAGCATGTTTCTGAAAAAAATCTAAAAACCCTCCTTGCAGTAAATTGTAAATTTACCGAAATTACCTTCCACATTGTCGCCTATAATGTACTTTTCAGATAATGTCGAATACAGCACTAAAGTAAATAAATTCACTTGCTGTTTCACTCCTTTTTTATTTTTATATTACATATAAAAGGACAAGATAAGTAAGTATAATAAAGGGGGCCCCATAATTAACATTGGGGCTACACAAACTTAGAAGTAGATCGTGTCTGTGTGCACACACAAATTAGTAAAATAAATTAGAAAATGTATTAAAAAACAACAGTTTTACGATATTATTTTAAATAAACCAGCAGGCATACGTTCCGCGGTTATTTCGCAATTCGCGAGTGTATGAATCTAGGTTTTGTCCAAGACTACACTGAAATCCGGTCCACGCCGAAAGCGAGCACCTTTTAGGTTAAGCTCGATACAGGTTGGACGCTAAACAAAAGTAGGTATGTTTAATTTTAAGCGGCAGACTGTATCTGTTTGAAACGTACAATGTGAGAAATACAGAAAGTGCTATTTACTAAACTCACTAAAACAACTAATCTGCGAAATCATCGCTAATAAAAATGATGGATCATCTAATAACTTATCTATCAGTATCGTTCTCATTTTTTGAGCAGGTTTTGATACTCACAGAGAACATTGTCGCGTGCTAAAATTTAGCGACTTTGAAAGCAAACATTGTCCCGGTATTATAAAAGAAATGGGCCAGGTCTGACATCTACAAAATTGTTAGTTGATTGTACAAATATCTCCATCTATAACATTTTGTGCTAACTAGAGCGCAGTTGTGACAACATACTAGATGGTTCCGCACCGAGATGGCGTCCTTGTCTAGGTCTTGGCTTGTTGCAATAATACTTGTAACTTCCATTGTTTAGATTTTTATCGACCATTTATTTAAGTATCATAGCAGTACAGGTAACATCATCTGTCTTTGTCCAACATTGTAGATATTGCAGTACAGAATTTGAAGTGATGTCAAGGATTATTTTAATTTTAATTTCGAATAACATTATTTTTCTTTGATTAAAAGACCTGAAAATTGGTACATAACCATACGTATCTATGTTCTTTTAATTTGTACAGGCACTCTCAAATAGTGGCTAAAGTTTTCGCAGAAATATTTTGAGTGTTTCCGTAGAAATTATTTGTTGTAAGGTTTTTATGATATGTTGGTAATTGATAATAAATGTTTAGTAAGTTATTGTAAAAAAATTTGGAGAATTTTTGTAAAAACTATAATTTAGTATAACATTACTGAAGGCAATTTTTGTAAAAAAATGGTGATATTTTGTAGAAGAAATGTTTGCAAATTTTCATATTTTTTTTGGTCCTAAAGCTGTTTGTGAATAATTATACCTTTAAAGAGGTTCGTTGGCCAGGAAAATCGGACCAGTTTTTTTCAGGAAATTTTGAGGTTTATTTTCGGAAAATGTTTGTACTTTTTGAAACAACAAAGCAATTTTAATGAAATATGGTACATTGTTATTACTATATAGATTATACTGCCAACCACGGTCTCTTGCAGCGACTCTCTGAGGACGGCTTCTACGCCCAGGCGTACGCTGATGATGGGCTGGTCTTAGTTACCGGCAAATTCCTCGGCGTCGTCTGTGAGTGTATGTAGGCTGCCTGTAGCATAATCGAAAGGTGATGTGGTGAGCAGGGACTCTCCGTAAACCCGGCTAAGACGGAGATGATCCTATTTACCAAGAAGAGGAAGGTAGAGAGGTTCAGGGCGCCCGTAATGTTTGGAAAACCTTTAGCATTAGTGTGGGAGGTGAAATATCTGGACCCCAAACTAACATGGGGGTCGCAAATAGAACGAGTAGTGCGGAAGGGAGTAGCGAGCTTCTGGCAGCTGCGTCGTGTGATAGGAAGGACCTGGGGACTTAATCCTCGGATCCTTCATTGGATCTACACTGCGATCGTCAGGCCGAGATTCCTCTATGGGGCGTTGGTCTGGTGGTGTGGTGTGAACCAAACTACCAACAGGAACCTGGCCAAACTCCAAACGCTGGCAATCCTGGGTATCACAGGCGCTATGAGGACGACACCCTCAGCCGCGCTAGAGGTCCTGTTGATGCTGCCACCGCTTCCCATCTCTATCAGAAGGGAGGCTATGGCGTCGCATCTTAGAATGCGGGACTCAGGAAACTGGGGCGGAAAGGGAGCAGTAATAGGGCATACAAGGGTCGCCAAGGAGGTGGAAAAGGAAATTCCGATTTCCGACATAAAGGTGCGGGATGCCGAGGACGAAATTAGGTTGACTAGACCATACAGCCTCAGGATCCCCAGTATGGATCAGCGGAGGGAAAACGAGGTTGCATTCCAGCCCGCAAGTCTGGTCTGTTTCACCGACGGATCGCGGCTGGAGGACCAACAATCCTCCGGGGCAGGAATATACATCGAGGGCCTGGGGGTTCGCGAGAGCTATGCTCTTTCATGCATATATCACGGCATTCGAAACAGAGGTGTATGCTATCCTGTCTGAGGCCAATAGACAGGATGTGGAGAGGAGTCCCGAGAAATGTGTGTACATCTGCTCGGATAGCCAGGCGGTCCTCCGGGCAGTCTGCGCGGCCAGAATCAGGTCAACACTGGTTCAGGAGTGCGCTGACTCCCTCAGAGGACTAGCTAGGACGAAGGAGGTGCAACTGGTGTGGGTTCCGGGACACTGTGGCGTAGCGGGGAATGAGGTGGCGAATAATCTCACAAGACTCGGTTCCCGGCGGCCGTTCTGTGGCCCGGAGCCTGCGATAGGCATAAGTACGAAGACAGTCTCTGTCGCCTTAGACAGGTGAACCGAGGAAGCAATAGAGAGGAACTGGGGATCGATTGGTAGCTGCAGGCAGGCGAGCGACTTCGTGGAGGGGCAGACAGAGATAAAGCTGTCTGGGTACTCGGATGGAGTCAACCTACGCTTCGCCGCATCCTTGGGGTGCTGACAGGCCACTGCGCCCTTAGAAGACACCTCACATTGATAGGCGTAGAGAGGGATCCCATTTGCCAGGAATGCGGCGAGGATGAAGAAACGTCCTACCACTACCTGTGAATGGGAGGCTTTTGGGAGTCTTCGAGCAGAATTGTTCGGATCGAGGACTCTGCAGAGGAATCAGGTCCAATTGAAGACCGTCACGGCCTTCATCTCGAGGTCGAGGCTGTTTGGCGACGGAACCGAGGAAGAGTAGAGCATGGTTTCTGGGTTGCTGGGGTTGGCAAAAAGGGCCCATTGTGGCCTAATTGCTTGGCGTTGGCCTCCCCACCACTGCTACTGCTACTACTACTATACTGCCAACCAGATGTCCTTCTTTTAAAAACATAACATATTTGTCATTAAAAACATTTTTACGAAAACTCGATACCATAACGCACTTGCTGCGTCCACTTTTTAATTTTCTAATTTCTTAATGATTAATTTTTAACCTAAAAGACACAGTTTTGGGAAGAAATTAAATCAAATAAAGGAACATTTGAATCATACCACTAACAATAAAAATTTTATTATATTTTCTTGTGATGATAATAATCAGTAATTAAATATTACCAACAGTATTTTTCGACATTAGAAGTTATTTAAATTCTAAAACGTAAACATTATATATATATATATATATATATATATATATATATATATATATATATGTATATATATATATATATATATATATATATATATATATATATATATATATATATATATATATATATAAGTGAATTAATAAACACTATTATTTATGACAAAGTTATTCTATGAAAATTTGTGAATTGCTAATATCCAAGTTTTACGTGTAATTACAAAGACTACTTACTAATAGGTATAAGAATCTAAGCTTAGAATACAAAACGATCTTAAAAGGGTAGGGTGTGCACACTCATTTCAATTGTAGAACGGAATTAAACCTGTCTTATTTGTGGATTTTCTTAGGAGTGTTCGCACCTTCCGTTTTAGATTTTTGATGTCCGTTTTGCTACAGCTTACAATCCCAAATGAATAGCTAAGTTAAAAAAAAAACATATGTATTAAGAGGTATTAGTCAGGTTCTTGCTGTTGAGATGTGCTCGCACCACCTGCTTTACTCGTCTCGCAAACTAATTTGTCAGATCGTTCTTTATTGCGGAGTGGTTTATTTTTCTCGCTCGTTACATTTGCCATATTTATGAGTCTTCAACATTTATCCAGGCAGTTTGCTGGCCATTTTGCATTTCATATACATTTGGTTGTGTCTCTTCTCTGTATACATATAAGGTGCGACATTTGTCAAGCCTAAACTGCATTTCAATATCACTATTAGTATTATTATTATTGTCGACTTTAGCCTAAAGGGCTTTCACACTTCCTCAAAGGGTAATATTCACCCATCCCAGGTTTCTCAGCTACCGAAGTGATTGAGCTCAGATGGAGCCGTCTCGAAGTTATCTGGCCCTGAGTTGCAACGCTACACATCCTAATTTTCCAGGAATATCCGCACGGGGTGTGCAGCTGCAAGTTGTACTGCCTTCTACATAACCTTATAAAGATGCTCTCCAATACCCAGTCTGTTAATGTTCCCTCGAAGGTTCTTAGGAACCACACCAGTTGAGGACCTTGTCATTACTATCCCTCAAAGGGGAACATTCACTCATCCCAGGTATCTCAGATACCTAAGTGATTGAGCTCAGATGGAGCCTTTTCCAAGTTATGGGGCCCTGAACGACAACGCGACAAATCCTCGTTTCCCAGGAATCTCCACACAATGTGGGCAGTTGCAACTACTATCGCCTTCTGCATAACCTTATAAAGATGCTCTCCAAGACGCAGTCTCTTAATGTTCTTTCGAAGATTTTTAGGAACCACACCAGTTGATGACATGACTATTGGAATCACCCGGACACTATCCAGCTTCCACTGCCTCTTTACTTGTATCTCGAGGTCTCCGTACTTAATGATCTTCTCGTTGCACTTTATCTCTAGATTATTAGTATCATCAATCAGCGTCACTTGGTTGCAGGACTTATCTACTATTATTATATCTGGCCTGTTTTGGGCAACTCGTTTGTCTGTGAGCACGGTAGGATCCCAGTACAGCCTGCACCCTGAGTTCTCTAGAACAGGCTCAGGAGTGTATCTATGGTAGGGTACCTTACTAAGATTTAAAAGTCCCAGTTTCAGAGCAAGTTATTGATGAAGTATTTTAGCAACTGCGTCGTGCCCCTCTTTATACTCTGTTGCAGCAAATGCTTGACATCCTCCGGTAAGGTGCTGGATAGTCTCTGATGACTGACATAAAAATCTACATTTGTCATCTTGGACCGAATTATCTCAAACCGTATACTTCAGATAGTTTCTTGTTGGCATGACCTGGTCTTGTATGGCCAGCAGAAATCCCTCTGTCTCTGGAAATATCTTTTCGGACACCAACCAGTAGTTCGACGCCAATTTGTCGACACGTGTCTGGGAGGTCTCATTCAGATGTCGCCCATAGAGAGGCTTCTGCATCCAATATTGCAGCTTGTCCTAAAAAGTCCGATGGTGACTTTGTATTTCGCTTTCTGTTAATTGTAGCGGTGTTGAATTATCTGCCTCGCATATGGAACGGTCAAGTTCAAAAGTAACCGCCCGCAAATATGGACGTAGTTTCAATATATTCTGGTCTAAATATTTACCAATATCCAACATTCCTACTCCACCTTGGTGTCTAGGTAGGGTTACTCGCTCGGTAGCACAACAGGGGTGATGCTTTTTGGATTTTATCAGGAGTGTTCGCACCTTCCGTTCTAGATTTTCGATGTCCGATCTTATTATTATTATTATTATTATTATTATTATTATTATTATTATTATTATTATTATTATTATTATTATTATTAACTTTAGCCTGAGGGGATTTCACACTCCCTCAAAGGGAACTTTCACTCATACCAGGTATCGCAAATACCAAAGAGACAGCTCAAATGGAGCCCTTTCCAAGTTATTGGGCACTGAACGACAACGCGGCACATCCTCGTTTCCCAGAAATCTCCGCGCGGTGTGGGCGGTTGCAAGTATTACCGCCTTCTCCATAACCTTATAAAGATTCTCTCCAAGACCCAGTCTCTTAATATTATCTTGCAAGTATTACCGCCTTCTCTATAACCTTGTAAAGATACTCTCCAGGGACCATGCTTTTAATGTTCTCTCGAAGATTCTTAGGAACCACGAACCACACCAGTTGAGGACATGACTATTGGAATCACTCAGACACTATCTGCCCTCCACCGTCTCCTTACTTGTATCTCGAGGACTCTGTACTTAATGGTCTTTTCGTTGTACTTTATCTCTAGATTATTAATATTCGGAATGGCCACATCAATCAGCGTCACTTGATTGCTGGACTTATCCACTATTATTATATTTGGCCTGTTGTGGAAAAATCGTTGGTCTTTGAGCACCGTCTGATCCCAGTACAACATGTATCCTGAGTTCTCTAGAACAGGCTCAGGAGTGTATCTATAGTAGGGCACCTTACTAAGATTTAAAAGTCCCTACTGCGTCGTGCCTCTATACTCTGTTGCAGCAAACACTTGACATCCTCCGGTGACGTGCTGGATAGTCTCTGATGACTGACACCCAAATCTACATTTGTCATCTTGGTCCAAATTATCTCCAACTATATATTTCAGGTAGTTTATTGGGATGACCTGATCTTGTATGGTCTGCAAAAATCCCTCTGTCTCTGGAAACATCTGGCCAGACATCAACCAATAGTTCGACGCCAATTTTTCGACATGTGTCTGGGAGGTCTCATTCAAATGTCGCCCATTGAGAAACTTCCGCGTCCAAGATTGCAGCTTGTCCTGATCAGTCCGATGGTAACTTTTTATTTCACTGTCTTTTAGTTGTAGGATGTGTTGAATCAGCTGTCTCGCATATGGCACGGTGTAGTTCATAAGTAAGCACGTGCTGATGGAAATATGTAGGCAGGTTCACTATCTGCTGGTCCAACTGTTTACCAATATCTAACACTCCTCTTCCACCTTGGTGTCTAGGTAGGGTTCCTCGCTCGATACCACTACGGGAGTGACGCTTTTTGGATTTTGTTAGAATTGTTCGCATCTTGCGTTGTAGATTTTCGATGTCCGTTTTACTCCAGTTCACAATCCCAAATGAGTAGCCAAGTGCAGAACATGCATATGTATTCAGAGCTTTAGTCAGTTTATTGCTGTTAAGATGTGATCGCACCACCTGCTTTATTCGTTTCGTAAACTCATTTGTCAGATAGTTCTTCATTACCAAGTAGTTTATTTTCCTCGCTTCCTGTATTCCCAGATATTTATACCACTGTTTTACATCCATCGAGGCAATTTGCCGGCCGTTCTGCATTTCGTATACACCTGGTTGTATTTTTCCTATGACTACACATAAGGTGCGACATTTGTCGAGCCCAAACTGCATGTCAATATCTCCGGAAAACCCTTTCACGATTTTCAGGATTTATTCCAGGTGGTTCTTTGTGAAGGCCATCAGCTTAAGATCATCCATATACAGCAGATGATTTAGCCTCATTTGCTCGCTACCATTGCTTTTTATACTGAAGCCATATCTGGTGGAGTCCAGGCGGTTTGATGGTGCATTCCATGAGAGGCAGAGCCACAATGGGCTTAGCGAGTCGCCGTTAAATATGCCTCTTCTAATTGGTATCGTGCTGGCTACGATGTTGTCACCCATTTGTACCCGTAACTGAATCTGTGTTCTCTTATTATTATTATTATTGTTTATTATAATTATTATTATTAATAAATACTGATATTTTCAGGTCATAAGATCAAACCTTCCCAGTACTCACGGTAAAGCAAGCTATTATAATATCGATCATAAATAATACTTAGCTCTAAGTGGAAGTGCACTAAACCGTAATGATACATTTGATTGATTTATCAGCATTAAAACTGAAAGATGTAGCAAAATTAATAATTATCACCTGAGGGCTTTTATAATTACAGTTTATGTGGTGTATTGTACATAATTCTGCAGTAATTTATGGCAGTGAATGTCAACGGCTTAGAAAATATTATAAATTGATTTACGAAACCAAGAAGTTAACATCAGCCTATGACAGCTTATGTAACATGCTGAGCTCCCCACGTGGTCGCAAAGAAATTGCTAATTACAGTGCAGTATCCCATGAATGCAACTTTATACCTGTCAAAACGTTTGAGGTTATAATTAAGGACTAAATTATTGATATGTCGCTAGGTAAACTACAGTGTACAGGTTATATAATAAATGAATCGTTAAAACTATTGTGACTACATGACGTCTCAATAATCAAAGATAAAGGAATGGTGTAGTTCGCAGGATTGAAACGTAAACAGACGTCTGTGACTTCCAGAATATTAGCGAATTTTAAAAAAATCGCTAATGAGGAGATATGTGTTTATATATATATATATATATATATATATATATATATATATATATATATATATATATATATATATATATATATATATATATCCGACCGATAACTCAAAAGTAATGCACCGATCTTGATCAAATTTGGTGAATACCTTCCTTTTGCAAGTGGCTTGGATAAGTTCGTTAGCCAGGAAAATCGGACCAGGTTTTCCCGGAAAATTTTGTGTTTTCTTTCTAAAAAAATTCATATCTCCGTAACTAACAAAGTAAGGGCAACCAAATTTGGTATTATAAAGAGTGAACTCTGTATCCAAATTTAGGTCTTTAGCTTTAAAGACAACGAAGTTATGGGCAGTTAAAGAAACAAATTTTGGAGTTTTCCTCAAAACGTTAAACTCACAATTTTAAACGTCAAAATTGGCAATGTTTAGACAAAGAACGTGAAACAAATACGAATTGTGAAAAGAAAATGTTGCAAGAAGAGTGTTCTGCGAACCCTTAAGTTTCAGATTCAACTGTCATTGCCCTTAATTTATTACTAGAATATTTACAGAATATTCCTCTCAAATAGACTCTTTCTCTAATGCTTTGGCTGTCAGTTTAGTTAAGTTGATGCTTTCGCTGCAGGCTTAGTTAAGTTTTTGGTTTAACAGTCTATATTTTTTTCGCTAATTTTTGTAGAACAAATTTGTTAATGCATTTTTGCATTTATTATCGAAATATGATGCGTTTATAAGAAAAAGATATAGACGCAGTAAGTGCGTTTTGGTAGCGAATTTTCGGTAAATTTGCAGTTTAGCTCCCAAACGCTTTTCAAAAAACTGTTTGTAGAAACTTGCCTAGGCCCCCTCTGGATGCACAAGCACCAAAAAAAATTTCTTGTTCACACCCCCCCAAGGAAGTTACGGGACCAGGAGTGAATAGGGGTGCTGGGCGGGGTAGGTAGTAAAAAGGAAATGTGAGCAGAAAATGAAAATAAAACTGGCTTGAAAGTTGTCTTTTTCACATCTTAAAGTCATATCCCCCTTAAACCCTGCCTACCCCGCTCAGCACCCCTATTCCCCCAGGTGCCGTAACTTCCTTGGCGGGTATGAACAAGACATTTTTCTTGTGGTTTATGCAACGAGGGTGGTTGTATGCACACGAGGGGGGAAGGAAAATCCCCACGACGAAACAGCCCCCGACCCCCCTAACCCTACCGCAAGTTTAAGCACGGGGGGGGGGGGTCTGCTTCGTCGTAGGCATTTTTCATCCTCCCTCGTGTAGGCGGGGTTTAATGGGGATATGGCTTCAAATAGCAGTTTTTAAGCTTTTTCTGCTCATATTTCCTTTTTACTACCTACCTTGCCCAGCACCCCTATTCACTTCTGGTCCCGTAACTTCCTTGGGGGGTGTGAACCAGAAATTTTTCTTGTGGTTTGTCCATCCAGGTGGGGTCCTAGTAATATTTCTGAAATCAATTTTTTTTAAAAGAGTTCGGGAGCTAATCTGCAATTTACCGATTTTCATTAAATCCTTCAAAT
Source organism: Tillus elongatus (assembly GCA_964006375.1). Lineage (NCBI taxonomy): Eukaryota > Metazoa > Arthropoda > Insecta > Coleoptera > Cleridae > Tillus > Tillus elongatus. The sequence goes on from OZ023262.1 coordinate 76,188,947, forward strand.
TTCAATAACTCAATTTGCTATTAACGTAAGCTTTGTTGGTTAGAAAACCAACATTTAAGTTTATTTTCGGAAAATGTTTGGTATATTTTCAAACCATAAGTAATTTTAATAAAATATAGTACATTGTTTCTACTACATAGGCTATACCGATAATCAGATTGATGCCTGCTCTCATTTGCTATTAAAAGCATTTTTATGGAAATTCACTTCTATAACACACTTGCTGCATCCAGACTTATGAAAAATGTTTATATATTTTCAAACAATAATATTATTTCGATGAAATATGATACATTGTTTCTACTATATAGGCAACCAGGTTTGATGCCTGCTTTCATCAAAGAAAGACATTTGCTATAAAAAATATTTTAAAGAAAATTCGCTACCATAACGTACTTGCTGCGTCCAGAGATTTTTACTATCTGCAGAGTACTAAGCTACAATCATGGAGAACTTTGTCTGCCTAACATTAAAAGTGGGCTCGCAGCATTTGTGTTATGATGGTGAAATCTTCAAATACCTATATACTGTGTTGTTGGCTTTTTTATAATTGCGAAAAAAACCATCTGGACGCAGCAAGTGCGTTATGGTAGTGAATTTTCATAGAAATTATAAATGCATTGTTTAAGAAAATTATATATGCGACAAGAAAAATGTATCTTTGGATTTAATATTTGATAGATTTTGTTTATCACACACAATATTTTGATCTTGCGCCATGCTCTGACCTCCAGCGGCAACCATATTTTTTTATTAAATTCTTATAACTATTTTTGCATTCAAGTTAGAGATCTAAACGCACATAATACACTTTATATAACATAAGCCTGCGTACCAAATTGGTTTCCATGGCGTTGATATTTTTGGAGACACAAAAATATCACATGACGGTTGAATCTGAAACTTAAGGGTTCGCAGAACACTCTTCTTGCAACATTTTCTCTTCACAATCCGTATTTATTTCACGTTCTTTGCCTTAATATTGCCAATTTTGACGTTTTAGATTGCGAGTTTGACGTTTTGAGGAAAACTCCAAAATTTGTTTCTTTAACTTCCCACAACTTCTTTTTCTTTAAACTAGAGACCTAAATTTTGGTACAGGGTTCACGCTTTATAATTCAAATTTGCGTACCAAACTTGGTTGCCCTTACTTTGTTATTTCCGGAAATATAATTTTTTTTTAGAAAGAAAACACAAAAGTATCCGGGAAAAGCTGGTCTGATTTTCCTGGCTAACGAACTTATCCAAGTCACTTGCAAAAGGAAAGTACTCACCAAATTTAATCGATCGAATTAATTAGATCGGTCCATAATTTTTAATTTTTTGAGTTATCGGTCGTATATATATATATATATATATATATATATATATATATATATATATATATATATATATATATATATATATATATATATATATATATATATATATATATATATATATATATATATATATAAACACAGATCTCCTCATTAGCGAATTAAAAAAAAATCGCTAAAATGAACGCGTCGACTTCCATGATGTAGACAACTAGGCGCACAAGATTCTCGGATGGCTAATTGGTTGATAGATAAAGACGCAATGTTCTATTTGCAAGGGTCGACCACCACGCTTGATGTTGTTTTCTTGAACGTCCGTCTGCTAAACCTTGAGGACAATCTCCTGAAAATATCGCATTGCAAATAAGACACTGTTGACCACTGCTTTACAAACTTTATAATCGTTTAAAGGAACTTCAAAATCAATTCTATTGAACAATGTTTTTATCCAGAGTTGGATGGAACATGAATTCTACAAAGGCTCACACGAGGTAGCTTCTGCAGTATTTGACTGCCTTTTGAGTTTAGATTTATCCAACTTTTCTGCGATAAGATTCTGTGCTGATGGCTGTGGGGGACAGAACCGAAATTCGACCATGATGAGTATGTACAGTTATTTTTTGGCTAATGTTGTCCCGCCTAATATTAGGAAAATTTAAATTGTGTTCCCAATCCCTGGGCACTCGTTTTCACCATCCGATCGAATATTTTGTAGGATAGAAAAAGTTCTGAAAACAATGTGAACAATTACGAATCCCAAAGAGTCCTTAACTGTTTTTAAACAGTACGCTTCAGTGAAGCAACATGAAAAAGATTGTCAAGTATTTGGCTGAAAGGCAAATACTGCTGAATATTTCAAAGGGTGGTTACATGGCATTTCAAATTTTCTGCTGCGAGAAGGTTTCTGGTTGCCAAAAACTCCTCTGATGCTGTTACTATTCGAGGAGAGGTGAACTATAATTCAGACATGCGAATGCCGAAGTTGGTTCTGAAGAAGGGGAAAAAGTTATCCTGTTTTTAATCTGAACCAATATATATCGGCGTTCCTGTAAAGCTGAGTGATATCAAACATCTGTTGGTGAAACACTTGGGCGAAAACTGGCAATCCGATGAAGGACTTCAATTCTATATCGCTCTTCTAGCGGCTAATGATAATGTTCAGCCAGTGGAAAAACATGAGAACGACCAGGTGGAGGTAGAAGGACAATGTGAGTGTGATGAGTAAAATAATGACTTTTGCGAAAGAAGCAATCAGAAGAAGACATTATAATTCTTATGGTCTGATACATGTATTCTGTACAACTTGATAATTTAATACAGCATCTGCATAACTGTTATTTGAAATGATCCATAAACAAATTAAACCGCTTACTTGAATATTACATTATTAAAAACACTGATCCTACCGCATCAAAACGAGCCTTATCAAAAAAGTCATATCAAAATCAGCTTCATACAAAACTGAATGCAAATATATTTAGCCTAGCATATGTTTTATCTTTACTGGCTAGTGTATCTGCTTGCTCTGTTTATTAGTGAATTTTCTTAGAAAAAATTTACTAATGAGGAGATCTCGACTTTTGAAAAAATTTCTTCAAATAAGCGCGATCTAGGACCCCTAGAACCCATATCCGGGGTCAGTTTCAATTTTTATATGTTTATATATATATATATATATATATATATATATATATATATATATATATATATATATATATATATATATATATATATGTATGTATGTATCACACCGATAACTCAAAAAATCATAGACCGATTTTGATAAAATTTAGCACGTGCCTTCCTTTTGTAAGTGGCTTGGACAAGTTCGTTAGCCAGAAAAATCGGACCAGGTTTTCCAGGAAAATTTTGGGTTTTCTTTAGAAAAAAAAAATTATCTCAAAAAATAGGAAAGCTATGGTAACCAAATTTGGTACGTGAGTTTACGACATTAAAAGGAAACTATATACCAAAATCTATATTTCTATGTTAAAAGAAAAAAAAGTTATAAAAAAATATTTCGTGCCAGATCATTTCTATGAAAATTCACTACCATAACGTACTTGCTCCGTCCAGACTTTTTATCTAACAACAACAACAACAACAAAATGAAACACAGTTTTTGGAAAAACAAGCCTGTATCAGTTTTTGTTCGTTTGGGTAAAAAACACTTAACATGGATAAGGCAAGTTGTCACATGGAACGCCTCAAGTGAGAAATTAAAAGAGTCCTTTGGTTGCGGAATGTTCACTAAACGTCCTATTGGGTATCCAAGATATACATAAGAAAATGCACTCACATTTACACTACGGGAGTCTTACCGCTACTTGGCTATTAACTAAAACTTGTATTGCTATGTACTACTATTATTATTATTCTAATCATTGCTGAAATGCATTTACCTTTACTTCTATTACCACTAGCAAAATCCCGATAGCTCTGGCAGTGTTTATGACTTCGGCCATTCCGAGTTTATAATGAGATTCATGTTAAACTGGCTATAGTGTGTATGCATCCTTGTCCAATATTATAGATGATGAATTAACAGATTTTAAATAATGTCACACATTTCAATTGTTTATTTAAAGGAAACTCGACATTCATTTAAATTTAATAAAATTTGTATCGATAACTCAAAAAATAATGGGCTGATTTTGATGAAAATTGGTACGCACCTTGTAAGTGGCTTGGATAAAATCGTTTGCCAGGAAAAAGGGACCAGTTTTGTCGGAAAAATTTTGAGTTTTCTTTCGGAAAATGTTCGTATCTCCGAAAATAACAGGGATGTGACAACCAAATTTGGCACGTACGTTTCTATTATCAAACTTGCTCTACACACCTACAGATCTCTAAGTTAAAAGAAAAAAGTTATAACATTTAAAGAAAAAAAAATGGGTGCCACTGGTGATCATAGGAAAGCACAAAAACCAAATATTTTGTGTGATTAACAAAAGCAATGTAATATTACACACAACAGTTAAGTTTTCTTGATGCAAGAGTGTCAAGAAATACCAGAAAAAATATTTAAAAAATTTCAGACAACGAATCTGAAACAAATACTGACCATGTAAGAGAAATGCCATAATAAGTATGTTTTACAAAACCTTAAGTTTTAACTTCAACCCTCATTGTGCTTCATTTTACTAAAATAATTTCGTAGAATCCATTTCAAATAGACCCTCTTTCTGATGCTTTGGCAGTAGTTCCAGCTATAGAGTTTATGGTTTAATAGTCTATATTTTAGCAAATTTTGGTAGAAAAAATTCGTTACTGAGAAGACCGTGACATGAATTTTAAAAAGATTTCTTTAAATAAGCGAAGTAGATGCCCTAAAACACATATACGGGGTAAGTTTCTGTTTTGTCTGTTTATACATATACAGGACGACCCATTTCTACGATAAAGCTCAACATATCCGTTATTATACAGGATATGAGAAAAAATGATATCCGTTAATTATAGGGTGGTATTTCGAGCTGGATCTTATAAACCTATTTTGACAATCACGGTGTGGTTCATAAGTCGTTGGTAATACACACTTTCTTTTTTTTTAAAGAAACCCCTTATGTTATTGCATTTTTGTGTTTTCCATCAAATTATAATGCATTTTTGTAAGGAAAAAATGATATCGTTCATCGTTTTTGAGTTATTTCAATTGTTTTGGAATTTTTCACGTTCTTGGCTTGCATATCACAAACACATATCAGAAATTGTGATACGCCGTTTTTATCAATACAGATAGGGGAGTCCCATAGAAATGACGCATTTAGAGAGCTTGTTGTTTGTATTACTCGTCGAAAAAATCGAGCTTCCATATATAGGTACTCTCCAATAGTGGCTGAACTTTTCGCAGAAATGTTTTTAGTGTATCCGTAGAAACCATTTTTTGTAAGATTTGTGTGATATGTTGGTAATTAATAATAAATGTTTAGTAAGTTATTGTAAAAAAAAGTTTAATTTGGTGTAAGATTACTGAAGGCAATTTCTGTATAAAAAAAAATGGTGAATTTGTTTTTCAACTTTGGTTCTAAAGCTGTTTGTGAATAATCATATATTGTAGTGATGGGTCGTTATTTACCTGTCAGCTATTTTTAAACGGTTACCGAGCCGTAACGGTAACCACCAGTTATGGATTTATAAAAATAGCAGCTTAAAAAATAACGATTTTTACACTAAACTAGATTTCGGAGTCGTGTCTGTTTCAGTTCTACTGCAACTAGTTCGGCTTCGATGAATAAACATCGGTTTTCATCGGCAACTGTTTATTTAACTATTTAACGGGATGAATAGCCTTGAGATTGGGAATGCTAAACACGTTATTTATACTGTGTGCTGGCTCTCGCTAACAGCTTTAGGAACGTAGGATTTTCGGTACAATAAAACGGTTTAATTTTAATTTTAACTTTAACCGATTGTTGATGGGGATACGGCATACGGACACTACTACACAGAGTTATTCTGTTAAACTGAGAAGCTGTTATTTTTGGAACAGTTGAGTTTCCCACTAGTATGTAAAGCCAAATATTTAATAATAAAAAATGTTGGGTGAAAAGATGATTTTCTGTAAAAACGTGTTATTACTTTCACTATAGACAACGCAAAATAGGGTTATTTCATGAGAAATTAAAGTACTTATTTATTTAAATTTATATACATTACCTAACAAAACAGTTAACACGTCATTTTCGTTTGTCTGATAATAGTTATCAAATTGATTAAAAAAATATAATGATACAACATTTTTTAATATCTATATACATTTCAATATAAAAAATTAAATGAATATATATATATATATATATATATATATATATATATATATATATATATATATATATATATACAGGGTGTTTCCAAATTGATGCGAAAAATTTTACAGGGTGATTCTTTGGCGAAAAATAAGGGGTGTCTTTTTATTAAGTTTTTCTTGAAACCCCTTCTCCTCCAAGTTACAGCCCTTTGAAAATCTTGAAACTAATTTTAAAACAACGAATGTTAAAATAAGTAAATTAACAATTAATACTATATATCTTCCAATTTTTTTTTAAACTCAAACTCAATTTTTTATACTGTTTCTTTACCGAAATTTTATTAGCTGCGTTATGTTATGGAGTTCTTAGAATCACTCCCTGTGTAGCAATAAAAGTTCTAACGTCTAACGTCCCAAGGCGTGATAAATAATGATATTTATTGATTCTTGCTGTGGCATTGGCATTTACGTAAAGACCCTGATAAAATAAATTTGTGAGAAATGACTAGTTTATAATTCCTAAAACATCTAAGTAAATTCTTATAGAAGACTCCTTTCTGATTTCTAAAAGTTTCACTTCAGAGTGGCAAAAGATTTACGACACGCCTATTATAATTTCTTAACCCTTTGTTTCTTTTTCATATCGACAAAATTTGAGATTTATACACTACGTGAAATAACGGGGTAAAAATACAATGAATTTTTACTAGTGTGCTCGCTCTCGCTCACAGCTTTGGGAATGTAGGATACTATCGATCGACTATCCAGTTTAAAAAACTGAAGCCGTTATTTTCAACGGTTATTATTAAATAACGTTAACGGCTTCAACTGTTAACAGAAAATAACTGTTTTTCCCATCACTAATATCTTGGTAGGTGTGATAGTAGCTTGAATAGGTTTGTTGGGCAGGAAAATCGGGAAGTTTTTTCTGGAACATTTTAAGTTTATTTTGGGAAAATGTTTGCACTTTTTGAAACAACAAAGCTATTTTAATGAAATATGGTACAGTGTTACTACTATATAGGTTATACTGCCAAACAAATGTCCCTCTTTTAAAAACAAAACATATTTACAATTAAAAACATTTTTACGAAAATTCGCTACCATTACGCACTTGCTGCTTCCAGACTTTTCTTGTATAATTTGCTAACATGTGGTTGTTATTACCACCTAGCTATAAGATTACATACACACATTAATTTAGTTAAGCTTTATTATAATCAGTTTTGGATTTGCCTGATCATCTGTAGTTAGTCGCAACTTACTTCTTGGAACCTGTGATGAGCACTGATAAGTACACTTGGAGAACCCAAATTACCACAACACATTTAAAAAACCTGACGATTGTTTCACTAACCAAGTTAGCGTCATCAAACGATGATTAATTCTAAATATTCCACGTCTATGACTGTGTTTATATTCTGTGTAGGTGATTACTCTAGATGACTGAGGATGGTGCAAACAAAACAAAAACTATCCTATACCGGAAATTCCAACTACTTGAATTCGGTTACCATCTTTCACAGGTTATTTTGTCGGTATTTCTCGTAAAGTCGTTAATCAATAAACTGGCCATATGCGGCGATGCCGAATTTATACAACTTTTATGTTTAATATATATATATATATATATATATATATATATATATATATATATATATATATATATATATATATATATATATATATAGGCTGTCCCAATAGTGTGTAATTCCTCTATATATCCCTTACCCTTAGAGCTAGCGGAAAAAACTTTTAACAAAATTTTCTTGTCATTAAGCTATACCGAGAAAATATACCCAGCTTTGTATAGCTTCCGTTTGCACCAGAAGTAGCTATCAACTTCGTTATTTTAAATAGAATGCTACACTTTTTATTGCATTTTTGGATAGAGGCTAAAAAATAAGTGTGACTTTGTGTAGCATTCCCTAGAGCTATCTATGATATTTGTGAAAATATTACGACTTTCTTTCTTTTTTTTTAGCTCTGATTTATATGTTACTTCAAACGTATGCTGTGGGCTGAGCTTTGAGTTTCCCTGCCTTAAATTAGAAATATCAATAGATGACATTCAATTCTTTGAAATAGTTAAAGAATAATTTATTATCATTGTACAGGGTGTATTTCTTTTGGGTTACAACATACATAACTTTAAAGTGGCATAACTTGTTATTTTCAAATGAAACACCCTATATTTTATGGATTGGTCAGGTAGGTCATTCAATTATGCATCGATGTAGTATAAGTTTCCCTATATCTATAGTTGATAGTTTTCGAGTTATAGTGGTTTGTTTTACTTTCGCTTGTAAAAACTGCATTCTGTCAGATACAGGAGGCACAGAGAACATAACAACTGATATATATATATATATATATATATATATATATATATATATATATATATATATATATATATATATATATATATATATTGTGAGATGACCGATAAACGTCATTAAAATTTCAAATAGTTCTAATGTATCGTCTTTTTTAGATTATTTTTTTATAATAATGACTGTAGTTTATTATAACTATTATTATTGTTGATGTTTTATATTACATAACTATAATAATAATAATAATAATAATAATTTTGAAAGCGTTTAGCTAGACTGGTTGTCTAAATTGTTTTATTAATTTTAGATTCTCTTTATCTGCGTGCTGATTATTATCCCAATGATGCCGAGCAACGCAAGATCGATCTATAGTACGTACCTATTAGTTGCGCTAAATGTTCTTTAAATCCATTTTCAAAAGATCTTTTGTTTGCTCGACGTATCTAAATACCACAATCTTAAGAACTTATTTCATAATGTCTATTTTAACTTAATCCAAGTTAGGAGTTCTAATTTGTGCCGATCTCAAGATATGTTTTCAAAGTTCTAAAGCTCTCATCCCTCTTAGAGTATAATTCGCAATAGGTCAAATGTGAATCAAGGAAACCTGAGTGGTGCTTAATTTAATTTTATTTGTTAATATTCATTATTATTACAGAGTTAATTATCAGGTACCATTTACAACTAATCATATACGACATTGAATGTAGCTAGTAGGCGGCAATCGATTATTTTTATATTACACAAACAAATTGTAATTATAAAATAATAATTGTAACTTACCCATTGGTCAATTATCACGCGTGTTTACCTTTCGTATTTATTAGAGGATTAACTGCGATATGTGCACGGATAAATGACAATAATAAATAATCAGATTATAAAATGGTTTACTGTTATTAACATACAGATAATATAAGCTGTTTATGTATTTATTGCAGTAATTTACTTAATTAATTAGAAGCAAAGTTAAACTACTGATATAAAGAGTTTACTCAAAGGTGATTTCTCTTTTTAATGTTTTAAGGTTTGTTAAGTTATTTTGTCCAAGTCAAAATATCATTGTGTTAAAATTCATTTTATGAACCTATGTAAAAAGTATCGCTTGCTGGTAAAGTCCGTGCAACATTGGCCTTACTGAGGTGACAGTTTTAGGTTCATGTCAAATAAATTGTCATTTGTGAGGCAAAATTAATAGCACTAATAGCATTAGTTTTGTTAGCGTTAATTGGCCTTGAACATGACATTCATTGGCAATACACTTCTGAGTTCTGCAATGAAACACTAGTAGGTACTCTCTACTAGGGATGGGCACATTTCTTAAAACATCGAGGTTAACATCGATGTTTAACATCGAAACCTAGTATCGATGGTAGAAAAAACATCGGCTGGAAAACATAGATGTTGGGAAACATCGATGTTTTCAAAATAATAGTAAATTTCCTAATTCTATGTTCGTTCGAAAAAAAAAATTGTTTGTAGTTTTGTAGGCATTAGAAAATGGAAACATATTCCGATGCAGATTATGGCAGGTGCAGGTTAAAAAAAATCGGGACGTTATGGTAGTGAATTTTCATAAAAATGTTTTTAATAGCAAATATGTGTTTTTTTTAAGAAAGCAGGCATTAAATTTGGTTACCAGTATAACCTATATAGTAAAAACAATGTGCCATGTTTCATCAAAATAACTTTATTGTTTGAAAATGTACAAAAATTTCCGAAAGTAAACTTAAAGTGTTCCCGAAAAAACTCGTTTCTTGGTCAACCTTATAGGTTAATAGCAAATTGAGCTATTCAAATATGAAGCATTTGATCAAAATTTGCTACCATAACACACTTTCTGCATCCAGAATTTCTTTTCTTACAAACATGCATTATATTTCGATGGAAAATGCAAAAATGCAATAACATAAAGCGTGTGTGATTAAAAAAAAAGAACATTTGTATCACCAACGACTTATGGGCCACCCTGTGATTGTAGAGATATTTTTTTAAGATGTAGCTCGAGACACCTTATAATTAATCTATACAAGTTTCTTGTATATCTTGTATAATAACGGATATATTGAGCTTTATTGATTTTTTACGAAAATTCGACAGAAATTATATACCATTAAACGATAAACTCTATAGCTAAGACTACTGCCAATGCATGAGAGAAAGGGTCTATTTGAAATGAATTTTCTGGAAATATTTTAGTAAAATGGAGGATAATGATGGTTGAAACTAAAACTTCAGGGTGTGTAAAACATTCTTCTTGAGACATTTTCTTTCCATAGCCCGTATTAGATTCCAGTTCTTTGCCTAAATGTTTCCAATGTTGACGTTTTAAATCGCAACTTTGAAGTTTTGAGGAAAACCCTAATTTACTTTTCTTTAAGTGCCTATAACTTTTGTTGTTTAACCTACAGAGCTAAATTTTGGTAAGTAACTTGCCTATAACAATGTAAACCCACCAACCAAATTTGGTTGCCCTTACTTGGTTGATTCCGGAGATATAATTTTTTTTCTAAAGAAAACAAAAACCTGGGTCGATTTTCCTGGATAACGAACTTATCCAAGCCACTTGCAAAAGGAAGGTATTCACCAAATTTAATCAAAATCGGCCCATTCTTTTTTGAGTTATCGCTGTGATACACACACACACACACATATATATATATATATATATATATATATATATATATATATATATATATATATATATATATATATATATATATATATATGTATATATATATATATATATATATATATATATATATATATATATATATATATATATATAAATTTAAACTGACCTCGGATATGTGTTCTGGGGGGCCTAATTAGCGCTTATTAGCGCTTATTTAAAGAAATTTTTTCAAAATTCAAAAGTCGGGATCTCCTCATTAGTGATTTTGTTTTAAGAAAATTCACTAAAAAAGAAGAAAATTCGTATCAACAACGACTTATGGACCAGCCTGTGATTGTAGAATTGTAGCTCAAGACACCCTATAATTAATATATACAATTTTTTTTTGTATCTTGTATAATAACGGATATATTGAGCCTTGTTGATTTTTTAGGAAAGTTCGACAAAAATTATATACCAATAAACGATAAACTCTATATCTAAGACTACTGCTAACGCATCAGGTAGCCGGCATTTAATACTTACTGCGTTCACGTACAGATATCGCTTAAGTCACAATGTGCAAAGAGAAAAGAATCAATTACTTCAATTAGTAATTTGTTCAGTAAATTGATGTATTTTTTAGCTACTTAAAGACTTTCGATCTAAAAAATTACAGGACATTTGTGGGATACGTAGCGATGTTTCGATGATTACAAATAACATGGATGTTAAAAATATAACATCGAAATTACAACATCGATGTTCAATGGAAAACATCGATATTCCAAAAACATCGATGTTAGGTGCCCATCCCTACTCTCTACAATGATGTCAATAATAGAGAACAAGGCTAACATGAATTTGATAATTAATTGTCGCAGAGAAGGCAACTTGTAATTAGAACAAATTGTTAAAGAACAGGTGAAATTGCTGAACAAGTTTGAACAGTTCGGTTGTAACCTAAGAACATGTTCCGTAATACTGTTCACCTGTTCGTCTGTTCTTTTGTTTAGATGGTAGCATAAATGCATTAGATGCATGTAAATAAGTGTTCACTTCTCTCTCCTCTGCTCAAACTCTGACACCATCGTTTCCAATATTAAAATTTTACCCTTTTGCTATTTTTTTCAAGCTAACTAATTATATTTTCCCGAATTTATTTAAAATTAATTAAATAATGTATATTTATGTAAATGTATCATTGACAATGTAAGTGGATTTGCGATTCCGCACGGTTGTTTTTTTTTGTATTTTTTTTACTTGCTGACATGATTTTACTGATTTTAGCGAACTTCTAGTAAAACGAAAAATTCACTAATGAGGAGATCTGTGTTATATATATATATATATTACACAAGAAGAAAGGTTAAGGGCAAGGCCGCAAGGAGACACCCGCATACACGTGTTTCAAGCTTATTAGCTATCATCAGTACGGTATAGCCATGATGGTAACACTCCGGATGAAGAAGCAAAAGTACACGGAGTCACAACAGTGTATTTTTGCTTCTTCATCCAGAGTGTTCCTACCTGGCTATACCGTACTGATGATAGCTAATAAGCTTGAAACACGTTATGCGGTTGTCTCCTTGCGGCCTTGCCCTTAACCTTTCTCCTTGTGTAGTATACAGAAATGCCGTGTTAAAAATCCTGTTATATATATATATATATATATATATATATATATATATATATATATATATATATATATATATATATATATATATATATATCACACCGATACCTCAAAAAATACTGCGCCAATTTTGGTGCAATTTGGTAGGTGCCTTCTTTTTGTAAGATTTTGGGTTTTCTTTCGGAAAATTTTTGCATCTCCAAAAATAACAAAGCTATCTCAACCAACTTTGGCACATACGTTTCTACTATCAAACTTACCCTACATGCCGAAACTCGGATCTCTATCTTGAAAGAAAATAAAGTTGTAGGCATTTAAAGAAAAAATGTTGGATGCCACTGGTGATCAAATGAAAGCACAAGAACAAAATATTTTGTTTGGTTAAAAAAACTAATTGAATATTGCCACTGGTGATCAAATGAAAGCACAAGAACAAAATATTTTGTTTGGTTAACAAAACTAATTGAATATTACATACAAAGGTTAAGTTTTCTTGCCGTAAAAAGATCAAGAAGTAGCAGAAAAAATGTTTTGAAAATTTTATAATTTTTCTTCTTAAAACGTCGCGATTTGAAACGTCAAAATTTGCAATTTTCAGACAAATAATCAATCAAATACGGATTGTGCAGAAGAAATATCGTAATATGTGTGTTTTACAAAGCCTTAAGTTTCAGCTTCGACCATCATTGTCCTTCATTTTACTAAAATGTTATCGGGAAATCCATTTCCTTTCTGGTGCGCTGGCAGTAGTTTCAGCTATAGAGTTTATGGTTTAATAGTCTATATTTTAGCAAATTTTTGTAAACTTATGAATTTTGAGAAGATTTCTTCAACTGAGCGCAAACTAGAACTCCTAAAACCCATATACGGGGTGAGTTTCAGTTTTGTCTGTTTACACATATGTCGGGGGACGCATTTCTACGGTAAAACTCAATATTTCCGTTATATTTCTAAAAAAAGTTTAGTAATGAGGAGATCGCGACTATCGAATTTTGAAAAAAATTCCTCAAATCAGCGCAAACTAAGCTCCCTGGAACCCAAATCCAAGGGCAATTTCAGACTTTATATGTTATATATATATATATATATATATATATATATATATATATATATATATATATATATATATATATATATATATATATGTGTGTGTGTGTGTGTGTGTGTGTGTGTGTGTGTTTGTGTGTGTTTGTTTGTGCGTCTGTGTCACACCGATAACTCAAAAAATAATGCTCCGATTTTTATAAAATTTGGTTAGTACCGTCCCTTCGCAAGTCGCTTGGTTAAATTCGTTAGCCAGGAAAATCGGACTAGTTTTTTACAGAAAAGGCTGTGTTTTCTTTCGCAAAATTTTTATAACTTCGGAAACAATAAAGCTATAATAACCAAATTTGACTTAACATATATAAATTTTAACGGACCTTGGTTTCGGGTTCTAGGGGCCCAAATTCGCGCTCATTTGAAGGATTTTTTTCATCATCGATATCTATATATTAGCGATTTTTAAAAATAAAAATCAAGTCATTTTTTCAATAAAAATTCGCTAATAAGAAGAAAACAGAAATGTACCTACCTAAGAAAAAAAAATCAACAGCACGCGGTGTTCCCAGGCGGTAACACATCCAGGCACTGACCGTGCCCGATGTTGCTTAACTTCGGTGATCGGACGAGAATCGGTGTATTCAACGTGGTAAAGCAGTTGTGGCCTGAGATAATCATTTATCCTAGGTTTATATATTCATTATTAATCTGGAGTGGCAATTCAGCCCGAATTATAACAACGTGGATCTGTCGCACGTCTTAAGAACGCACCGTGGAGTGCGCCACCTCAGACACAACTATCGAGCCCGCAACTTTCGAAGAAGTTTCCCAAATAATCAAATCATTAAAAGATAGGAAAGCTCCGTGATATCATGAAATCTCCAACGCAGCGCTGAAAAACCTCCCCCGCAAAGCCGTGGTATTCCTAGTTACAACTATGAATGCCATGCTGCGACTTCAACAATTTCCTTCCATGTGGAAACCTGCCGATATTATCAACATCTCAAATCCCACCAAAGATCCGCTGTTCCCTCAGAACTACAGGCCCATTAGCCTACTACCAGTCATCGGCAAAATCGCCGAAAAACTGATTCAGAAAAGGCTAGCGTCATTCACCTCTGATAATCATATCCTCCCAGACTAGCAATTCGGTTTCAGACACCAGCACTCCACTACAGACTAAATTGCTCATGTACAAAGTCATAATTCGGCCAGCCTTGACCTATGCATCCCCTGCATGGACTACCGTGGCCGCAACACACATCAAGACCCTTCAAATCATCCAGAATAAAATTCTGAGAATCGTTACCGGAGCGCAATGGTTTGTCAGAAACAGTCAGATTCATTCTGTTCTGGAAATGCCTTCGATACTTGAGTTTATAACTCAACTATCCACAACTCAGTGCGCAAAAGCCGCTTCTCACCCAAATGCTCTTCTCCGTAGTGCCTCCGACTACGATGAGCAACTTCCACATAGGCATACGCGTCCAAAGTTTATACTTACCCGCCAACGCCCCCGCGGCAAAAACAGAATGGGAACATTCAAACCCAAACGTCATTGTGTGAAATCTTTCCGACGGAGGTAGGGACTAAGGTCAGGTACTCCAGGGAGCGGAGTTTTAGTGAGTAGGGGTCTTACAGTACCTCAAAATCCCACGCACTACGGTGTCGTGAATGAGGTCTGCATGTAGCATTTCTCCCTCCCGTATCCAAAAAAAAGGAAACCAGATTCCGAGATCTTTATCTATAACTATGCCAGTTAGTTATACAGTGTAGTTCCTGTAAAAAAACAGAACTTAACTTTTTTTTTACCAGCCAGTCTGGCCTGGAACTATATTCCTTCCAGCTGGACGGTGGTTCGGGGGGTTTACATTCCCAAATTGGGACGTAATGACCTCCTACCTACTTCACTGAGACCTCTCAGTATTACATCATTCCTCCTGAAGGGATTGGAAAAAATACTGGACGGACACATCAGGGGGAACATCTTACCCAAGAACCCCCTAAATACCCACCAGTATGCCTATCAAACTGGCAAATCAACTGAGCTGGCGCTCAATAACCTCGTCGAGAAGATCACACACTCTCTGGAAAATGGAGAGGTTGCGGTGGCGGCATTTCTCGACATAGAAGGAGCATTTAATAATGCATTACCGATCTCCCTCTACGAGGCCACTATCGCTAGGGGGTGGAACCTACCATCTGTGGCTGGATCGGAAACATGCTGCACAATCGGACCATTATTACCTCATTACGGGGAGAGGTGGTCAGCGTTAGGGCTGCGAGAGGGTGTCCTCAGGGGGGCGTTCTATCCCCCCTGTTGTGGTCCCTCTTTGTGGACGACCTGCTGGCTATCCTCGGACTCTGGGAGGTTGAGGTCCAGGCGTATGCGGATGATCTTGTCATAATGGTTAGAGGCAAATCTGAGGAGGAACTGTCTAGTACTCTTCAAGAAGCACTAAATGTAGTCAATGATTGGTGCCGTAGGGAACAGATGTCTGTGAACCCTCGCAAAATGATCATTGTCCCGTTCACCAGAAGAAGAAGGTTGGACAAATTAAAACCACCTAATCTTATGGGGGAAAACATTCCATTTTCGGACCAAGCAAAATATCTGGGAGTTATCCTAGATAAGAAGCTCAACTGGGACAGACAGTTAGAAAATGTTATCCGCAGGGCTAAGATGTCCCTGTGGACCTGCCGGAGAATCTGTGGGAACAACTGGGGAACAAACCCCCAACAGATGTACTGGCTCTATGTAGTGGTTATCAGACCTATGATAACATATGGAGCCATAGTTTGGTGGCCTAAGGTACTTCGTGGTACCGCGAGGGCCAAACTGGCTCATCTACAGAGACAAGCATGTCTGATGATAACGGGAGCGATAAGCACCACACCATCAGTCGCTCTGGAGGTCCTCCTCAATATTCCCCCACTTCACATATGGTTGGAGAGGGTGGCGAGGTGGACAACGTACAGACTAATACAAACGGCAGATAACATGCCGAGGGAAGTCAGTCTGAGGGGGTCCGGACTCCTTGATGACAGTGATTGTCACACGATTCTGGGAATGGTCTCGGACTTGATGCCTACAAAAATCAGCAGAGATCTGTCTTTCAAGACCGTCCTCCCGGAAAGGGAGGACTGGGACCGGAACCAATCGACCCTGTTGAGAGCGGACTTCTGCTGGTACTCTGACGGCTCCAAAACCAATATGGGAGTAGGAGCCGGCGCATATGGGGGCAGCACCGATGCTAGACTATCAGCTAGCCTCGGCAAGTACGCAACCATACACCAGGCAGAAGTTTATGCCATCGAGTTGTGTGCAAGGGAAAGCTTAAAAGACCTATGCACAAACAAATCGATAAAGATATATGCAGATAGCCAAGCTGCAATAAAGGCTCTTGGTTCCTACCGGTGCAATTCAAAGACGGTATGGAGTTGTAAATCTGCCCTTAACGAATTGGGCAGCTGTAATGAGGTGTCGCTGGTCTGGATACCGGGTCACTCGGACCATGATGGCAACGTTGCGGCAGACGCGCTTGCCAGGAGTGGTGCCCAGTGTGACTTTGTCGGACCAGAACCGGTGCTGGGAATAACATCTTGCACAGCAAAACGCACCTTAAAGACCTGGACAGATAGAAGGACAATTCAATATTGGCAAAATCTTCCAGGATTAGCTCACTCTAAAGCCTTCATAAATGGCCTGTCTGAGTCAAGGGCTAAGAAACTTCTAGAGCTGAACAGACAACAACTGAGTACTCTAGTCGGCCTGTATACAGGACACTGTCGCTTGCGGCATCACATGCACCGTATTGGGATCGGTCAGGAGACCGAGTGCCGGCTGTGTATGGAGAATGACGAAACAGCAGAGCACGCCAGGTGTCCTGTCCGGCAGCGGATAGGACTAGACACCTGCTCTTTGGCAAGGTAAAGCTTGCTCCAGAGGATCTGGATCAACTTTCGCCCGCAAAGGTTATCGACCTCTGTAGGAGGCTGGATTTGTTGGGCGAAATATAGACATTAGGCGTGAGCCACAATAGACCTTATGGTCGCGGTGGAGGGACCGATATGGACCACTCAAAATCTAACCTAACCTAACCTAACCTAACTTTTACCAGCCAAATAAGCTTTTCTTCACAACATCGCATTAACACGGGACCGACGGCTTTTCGCCCTTACCAAAGGGCAAACATTCAACTTGCTCGAATACAATGCCACAAAATCGGTTAATGTTAATCTCCGAAATTGGATTGTTAACATATTCTCTAAAAGTTTTGCTCAGCTATACGGCCTGCTTGGCTTTGTATTATTGTGTTCGTCACTTAAATTTTAACTTGTATTTTGCTCCTTTGTGTATCACGGTTGTGGAACTTTGTTAACTTAATATACTTTTAAGCTTTAATTGTTATCAATGTAAGGTTTGCATATCTTTATAGACTTTTCTTTCTGTAACCGTTATGCCTTTTGAGCTTTGTGTCGTATCTACATGCTACCTCTCGGAAACCTATTTTCTGGCACAACCAACTTCCATTATAGGTATTAACCCCAGAAGATGGCGCGATAAAGCTGAAACGCGTAGGGTTTTTTAATAATAAAAAAAAGGTCTAAGTCTTATAATTTAACCCTCAAGTATTTCTATTGAAAGCTGCCGTCCATTTTCATTCCACACTTTGAATCATAAAAAGTAAATCCTCAATGCCTTTTATAAAAGACATTTAGTTTAGAAGACCCTCTAGGTTTATACAACTCTTAAACTAGTATGAAGCAAAAAGCAAAACAAAGTACAAGTACATGGTTATAGCCTACCATGATGGTGTACAACACAAACATATGTTATACATTTACAAGACATTCTACAACACATTTGCATTTCCAGAGACTATTAGTAAAACATGCAGAATGTAAAATTGAATAAGTTTTCAAGAAGCTCGCACTTAGCCGCAATTTCCAGAGGCTGCGAAATAATTATTGTCAGCGGGTGTGTTCACGGATATAGCCCGTAGATCAAGTGACAGCGATGCTTTATGAACGTGGCTTAACTGCTTCCTCTTGGTTTAAGTAATAAACACCGATTATGGTTTTCATTCGTACGAAATAATATAACATGTAAATTGTGCCACTTGGAGAATGGAGAATAACAGAAATGAGTGTAATATTAAACCAAATCTTACTTAATATATTTATTTATTAAATTGTAAGAAAATAGTGCTGCAAATTGAATCATAACTTCCACATAGCTGTGATAATTTATTCTCTTCAGAAAGACATTTTCATGGAATGAATTTAGCGCCCATGGCTTAACCACAAAGAAACTATATGTATTCCTGTACCCATAACCTTCTGAAACGTTATGTTACTGGAGTTTTATTGAAAAAATGTCCGTTTTCGCTAAATCACCCCTTATTTATCCTCTACCCCCCGAAGCGATCTTACCCAAAAACAATTGAGAACGTTCCTTTGTTGGGTGCTAGCTGGATACCAAATTCGAAGATGATATCTTAATTCGTTCGAAAGTTATATGCGGAAATACCGATAGACAAACCCACAGCCGGACAGAAAAAAAATTCGTTCCAGAATCAAGCTTGTTTTGAGCCTTTTACGCCGTTTTCGCAACCAAAATTTCGAAATGTTTGTCAACAATATTCCACCTACACACATTTAACCCCTAATTTAATTTAAGCACAGCATACCAGATGTTTGATGAAATTAAAAGTTTTCTAATAAATAAAACCTAAAACATTATATTACTCGAGTTTTAACGAGAAAATGTCAATTTTCACCCTATTCATCCCCGACCCGCTAAAGTGATTTTACCCAAAAACAATCCTAACCGTTCGCTTGTCGAGTGCTAACTGTATACCAAATTTGAAGACGATATCTCAATTCGTTCGAAAGCTATCGTGGCTACAACAGAGAAACATACAGACCGACAGACAAACAAAATTTCGTTCCAAAATAATGTTTTCTATATGTTTTGATACCTTTTACGTTTAAGAAAAAAAATTGTTTTGAAACTGTTGTCGCCGATGCGATACTTCCACACGTTGTGACGATGTGGACCTAATAGTGTGGTTATAAACATTTTCGGGACCTAGCAACTACGTTATAATAGGCAACTACGTTATAATAGTGAATTTTCATCAGAATTTTACACTATTAGTATGGCATATTACTAAACGTAATACTTTTAATTTAAACAGACGTTGAAGATCGGGTTTAGAAGTCTTAATACAACTTCATTTGAAGAATTTCTCCCTTCCTCTTATAATAAAAAATATTCAAATCTTGTGTTCTACCTCCCTTTAAAAAAAAAACTTTGAATACACAAAACTCAATTTTCTATGACTCTAGAAAATTTAAATTTAGTGAATCTAGGTATTGTAAGTCTCTTTAATAGAAACTTGTATTACAAATTTCATTAAAGGTACAAAAGCTTATCAGAAAAAAACTTGACTCATATCCAAGAAGTCAATTCATCTTTCAAATAACTTACGTACTTACGTACAATTAATCAACAAGTATTAACGTTAATATTCTTACTCTTTGATTTCAAATTTTATATAAAATCATTTACTATTTATCCTCACAACAGAACTGTCAAATCATGATAAATATACAAATCACGTTATTAAGGTTATTAGTGAATTTTCGTAGAAAAATTCAGTCTTGAGGAGATCGCGACTTTTGAGTTTTGACAAAATTCCTTCAAATTAGTGCGAACTAAGACCCCTAGAACCCGTATCCGGGGTCAGTTTTAATATATATATATATATATATATATATATATATATATATATATATATATATATATATATATATATATATATATACATAACACCCAAAACTAAAAAACTGGCAGGCCTTTTCTCTCGTTAATGGGTTGAATAAGTTCGCTAGCCAGGAAAATCTAACTAGGTTTTCCGGTAAGATTTTGGGTTTTCTCAGAAAAAAAATTATCTCCAAAAGAATCTATGGTAACCAAATTTAGTAAGTAGGTTAACATTATAAAATGTTAAGCCCATGCCAAACTTTAGAACTCTATGTTAGAAGAAAAAAAAGTTATAAGCATTTAATGAAAAAATGTATGCTGCCAGATCATTTCTATAAAAAAATCACTACCATAACGCAATTGCTGTGTTTAGAATTTTATTACCTAGTTTCCAATTTTAAAAGCATAATATAGTTACAAGTTGATATATCTAACTTAATGACAATCATTTACTCCTTAACCTGAAAACAGAACTGTCAAATCATAATAAATAAACAAAACACAGTATTATTTTTCGTTTCCAATTTTAAAAGCAATATACAATCATTTACTTAACCACAGAATAGAACTGTCAAAGCGTAATAAATAAACAAAACACACAATTCCATCTGGTTTTTATTTCATGTAGCTGATATAAAACTTCCTTTTTTCCCCTACAAATCCGCGCATCCGAATATACCCGAAGGCGGTTATTAGGGTTGGATCGCCACAGTTCGGGTGTGAACTTTATCGTTGCATTATGATGTATGCCTGTGGTATATGCACCAAGCTACGCATGGCAGGGGACTACTCTGTCTCTGGCATCATAATTTAATCACGTAAATTGTTTCAGTTAATGTCTTTCAGATTTTATTTTTAATTTGGTGAAAACTCAAAATTTTGCGAACCAAATTACTTAAAATTCACAACAGACTAATTTTATTTCTAGCTACGTGTAAAGTCTCATTTCAGTTACTAATACTTTCAAAAATATAGCGTATTCTAAAATAGCTTTGTGTATTTTTGGGGAAAATATCTCCGTTATAGCTAATTGATGAACTCGTCCGCGAGCGTAATGAAATGAAGGCTTGTGCCAGGTTTTGTTCAAATCAGTTGAGAATTTGTTGAGTTATCGCTCGGACACACATACATGCATACATACATTTATATATATATATATATATATATATATATATATATATATATATATATATATATATATATATATATATATATATATATATAAGAAAATTCGCTAAAATACAACTCTTAAAGTATGTAGAGAAGATATTATGCACGGAAAATAGCATGGTGTAGACAAAGATGCCAAATACACTTTATTATCACCAGTTTTCATGAAAGGCAAAGCCTATATGTCTCTAAGACATCACGAGCTTGATTGTTATACCACAAGATGGGTGCTTACTTGCTTTGGTGGTGGAGTGGTTGGAGATTATACGTCTTCGGAAATATCTGCCGGGAGGGCATTCCAAAGCTTAGATGTTTTAGGAAATAACAAGGATTTGTAAAGAACCGCTCGACAAGTGGTTAGATTAAAACCGTGGGTTTTTGGACGAAAGCGATTAAATATACCAAGCGGAGGTGCTGTGAAGCAATTTATAAGGAGCAAAGTCGAAAGTATATCAATAAAGAGGCAGAGATATTCAGCTTTTCTTCTGTGGTCTAGAGAAGTGAGATTGACTGTGATAGCTGAATCTCCTATAAGACAAACAGTTGGTTTTTTAATAGAGTCTAGTAAGGACAATGTAGTCTTTGGAGCAGTACCACAAACATGAGATCAGTGTACAACTGTCGCTCTATCAGTGCTTTGGACGTCATATAGAGCTTATGCGATGAAAACAAAGTTGTACACCGAAACAGAAACTCAAGCTTCTTTGCTGCTCTTGTAATATTAGACACATATGAGTGCCAACAAAGATCCTTTGCAACAGTTATAAAGAATCTAAAGATTGTTGTCCCTAGAGAAGAATCAATTCTGTGTTATTGAGACGTGAAGCGTAACCAGATTTGCAGACAGGTCATCATTTTGGGAGTTGGTGATTTTGATTCTTATTGATAAGGAGCTAGATACAGATATTGGGCGAGTCGATGAGAAGGGATTTATCATTAACGAAGCTGGGGACCAGATTGTTAGTTGTTGGCAGACGGTCATTTATATGCCAAAAAAAATGCGGGTGCCAAAATGGTACACCCAAATTAACTTTTCACTTATCTGATGAAACGCCCTCGATAGGAACATGCAAGGAACTCGCCTTCAAAAAACTAGATATCCATAGGCGTAGTTTCTAAGGCAGTCCGCATGATGACTGTTAATCTAGGAATGCCGCATGACAGATCTAGTCAGATGCTTTAGAAACATCCAATGAAATTGCATGGCTTCTACAATTTTTTCACTGGCACTCCAAGGGTGAGTGACGTATTACTTGCAATATGTACACTGGGGTGGAGTGAAACATGGGCAAAATTTTTTTTTTTAGAAATTGGTGAACCCTATATGGGGAAAAGTGGCATGCTGTACTGCATATTTACCTTGCAAAAGCTGAAGTTTTTAGGACAATGTTTTCCGGTGCCCCTAGACACTCAATATTTCAGATATTAACGTAATTTCAAAAATTTCTAAACTTGCAGCTCTCTCCTTGTTTTTTGGTAAAACTACCCAGAGTCCACCACGAGGAGGTGGCTGCAGGTCGAGCTTCACCCGCCCACCCACTTCCTCAAGTTACAAATTCATAGGTCGGCCTTGAAATAATGTCTCTTACTCTCAAATTTAGGTAATATTTGACGCCCATAAATACGATTTCTAATAAAACCATCAGAACCACAAACTGCTAACGACGCTTCCATTACAAGCTTTACGCAACGTTCGAAAGCTTGTGTGTGACATGGTAGTTTAAAAATATCGATTTCCTCGGGAATTTCAGCAATCATTTCCATCAGATCTTCTGTAGAAAATTTGTAGTAATTGGAGGCTCTGTTACAGCTACTGCTTGCCAATGTATTAGTTCAGTGTAATCTGTAGCTTCGAAATTAATATAAGGTACTTTAAATTTTCTTACAGTACCTTGATGCTGGTTTGTTCTATATTTTAAAATACGTCGCAAGCCTAGTTCCCTAATGTGCATACGTTCGTCTTTAAGCATACATAAAATGATGTTTTCTGGGTGTGCGAAATAGCCGTTGACCTGAATAATTGTGTCAACGATCTGCCTTAAATGTGGGGGCAGGTATCGAGATTTCTGAATTAAATTAAAGAAATGCAGCGAACCGTACTTCATATCTGGTTTTAGCTTAATAGAAAACCAGATTGTTACATACATTTTTGATATATAGGTTGTTAAAATGTTCAGTTCTTCAGATGGATTTATAGTTCCAATGTATAAGCGCAGAATCCTGTTGGCAGTTGTCAGCCATCTTGAATGTTCCAACTTTCCAGGTTGCTTCTGAGCTAAACTTTCTGAAATAACGCCACTTGATACTGCAACACTTATCTCTAAAAGATATTTCTAGTCAGTGCTTAAAATGTTCGGATCTACTTCTGGAACTACTACGTCATTCATTTTAAATGAAAGAATTGGTAGTTCTTCGCATGATTGCAACTGCTTGCCAATTACTCCAATATATCCAGTTGGCCCAGTTGTTTCTCCATCTAAGTGTTTAATTAGGTGGCGAAGTGGTAATTCATTACCGTGCAACAGGCAAATTATCCACTGTAAGGATTTTCCAGTTTCCACTTCCAGATTACAAATAATGCCGTTGTGAATTTCCGTATTGACAGCTGTTCCATCACATCCTATTGAGACTAAGTCAGACAAGTCCATTTGCTTTTAGAGAAATTGAAGCATATTTGTTGTAATGTGTTTAGCTGTACCTGAGGGAACTTCAAAATGGCCAAAATATTTTGAACCTGGTTCTGGAATGAGTGCAATGTGCTCTTCGACAATTGTTTTTCGATGGAAAGTGTCGAAATATATAGCATAAAAAGGGTTATTATCAACATTGTGTTGTTCCTTTATTGTTTTTCGTGCTCTCTTACGTTCTCGTCTAATTTTGCTTCGATCGATTATTTTACTTTTGTCTTCTTTTGAAATTAGTCCAACATCTTTTAGGACGGCGTTAGCTATTATCTCAGCTGACCTGTCTGAAACCCCCGTACGATTACAGGCTTGGGCTAAGCTCGGTAGGGTTAATGTCATCTGCAAAGTGCCTGGAATTGCCTGACAGGTTCTGAAATTATCAACTTTATTAACAAAATCTGGGCCATATTTGCTTTTATTTAGATCGTCTAGGTTGTGATCTTCTTTATCTTCAGGTATTAAAAATGTATTTGGTCCAGAAATCCCAGTTTCTGTTATGATAATACCAGGCTTTGTTACTGTTTCGGTTCGCTCTCTTTTTAGAGAACGTTCAATTTTTGTTGTTGTAATAACATCAACCGAACCAATAACCATTTTTCTGCCGGTTCTTTGATCTGTTAAAAACTTTCTTTCCCTGGAAGGTACTTTTATTTTGCACTTGCATAACAAAAAATCAACATATTTACAAGATGAAATGTCAAAAAGCCTACCTTCTGCAATTTGTCTAAAGTATTTTGGTTAAGAGCACTTCACTATTCCTTGACTTTATAGGCTTTTTTATCTTTCGGACATTCTTATGATAACTTCTGATTAAATGTTTGATTTGTTGATCAGAAATTATTGTTATGGAGGATTTCGCCCATATTACTTTAATTTCAGCAAGTACAATTGTTGATATATGTGTCAATGTAGACTCTACTTTATTTTTCGAAGCATCTAATAAGGACTGCCGTATAAAGAGATAGTTTTTCATAACGTCCGCGTATGTCGGTAGCACATTGTTTTTAAATTTGGACGGAGCTTCAAACACAGGACACTTAATGTCTTTCCTCGTTTTTGGCATGTTATTACCACTTTCACAACGTAAAAAAATATTATTTTTGATATCGTCAAATATGGTTCTTAACAACTGCTAGTAATCAGACTAACAAAACACACACGCACAAGCTAAAACCTGTCGTAGAACTGACCAGATGATGCCTAGACGAGCCTTTCATGAGTGCGCCCGAGAGCGCCGACTTTAAAGTGTTGGGGGCACCTGTAAACAACAAGCGATCGCCTTCAAATTTTAAACGGGTTATTAACCTGTTACTACACCACTTTTCGGTATACAGGAGTTTAAAATTTTGAAAGTTGATATTTTCGCTCCACCCTAATGTACACATCACTAATGGTTCACAATGTGGGGTTTCATATTTGGTTGAGGAATTACTCAGGATACGCACAAATCCGTTGCTTGATTACGTGTCGAATTCGCTCAAATGTACGTAAATTTCTTTGAGTAGAAAGGAATATCTTTTTCATTTTGTCCGAAAGACTATACCCGCGTATTACTTGCAGTCAAAGACACGGTTTTACCGCAGAATAAAATTTTATGATTCACTCTTTTCTAATCTGGTCAGAAGCAATTTTTTTCACAAAAATAACAGATAAAAACAAAAGCTTATATATAGTTCAACAATTTATAAGTTTTTGTCATGTAAAAGTCAACAACCTGATGAGTCACTTTGACACAATATAAGACGATATGAATTTCAGATACAACAAACAAAAAAATTTAAACAGAATTTTTTTTTGTTAAACCATAAACTTGTATTTCATTTTCATCCATCAAAAGTTTCGTTTAGTTGTTGCATAAAAAATGCTAATCCTTCATATCTCATTATGCTCGCGAATACCTGGTACATAAAATAACGATGCCAGTTTTATGGTGTCAGCATGAACTCCTTCCTCTTGGTTTATGAAGCAAACCACATTTACTTGCAACTCCCCATTATTCACCCTTGAACGCATATGCGATTATAAACGTCGACAGTAAATTATTTTGACCACAGCCGTAATACTGTCAATAGAAAATGACGCGAAATATTGTCCTGTAGTGAAGCGCAATATAAGAAACTGTAGGAACATTTCCGTTTTTCTAGCAAGAATTTTAGGATATATTTTTGACATAAATTATATAAAATAAGCGCTCAGTAATACATAATGTAGCTAACTTTCTATAACCTTTCAATGACGTCAATTTCTCTGTTAAATTTAAGTAGCTCATTTCTAATACACTAAAAAGCATCTGACTTAACCAAGTAGGCATGTACACAGCAATTTAGTTATTTGCATTGCTTCCAAGGTAACTATGTTAAAAGAGCTTTCTGTAATTTTCCCAGTTCTTGTGATCCAAACGTAAGCATGTTATACTTGGTTGGAAAGCTTTTTTTATGCTCTATTCGAATATGTCAAAAACCAATATGGCGCCCAAAAGAGATAAAAAAGTTGAGTATCGCTCCGAAAAATCTAGTAAGCCTAAAGAAGTGCTAATGGAACTCGCTGATGCAGGATGTAGCATTAGGATAGCATAACAAGTTTGAGACAGGTATCCTGACAATTAAAAAAGTCTGGACCAAGCAAGTGCGTTATGGTAGTGAATTTTCATAGAAATGATCTGTCACGAAATATTTTTTTACAACTCTTTTTTGTTTTAACACAGAAATACAAATTTTGGTATATAGTTTCCTTTTAATATAGTAAACTTACCTACCAAATTTGGTTACCATAGACTTTCTACTTTTTGATATAATTTGTTTTTAAAGGAAACCCAAAGTTTACCCGGAAAACCTGGTTTGATTTTCCTGGATAACGAACCTGTCCAAGCCACTTACAAAAGGAAGGTACACGTTAAATTTTACCAAAATCGGTCGATTATTTTTTGCGTTATCTATATATTTATATATATATATATATATATATATATATATATATATATATATATATATATATATATATATATATATATATATATATATATATATATATAGTATAAGTATAAGTATAAGTATAAGTATAAGTATAAGTATAAGTATAAGTATAAGTATAAGTATAAGTATAAGTATAAGTATAAGTATAAGTATAAGTATAAGTATAAGTATAAGCATAAGGATAAGCACAAGCATAAGCATAAGCATAAGCATAAGCATAAGCATATATATATAATATATATATATATATATATATATATATATATATATATATGTATATATATATATATATATATATATATATATATATATATATATATATATATATATATATATGTATATAAACATTTAAAAATTGAAACTGACCCCGGATATGAGTTCTAGGTGTCCTAGATCGCGCTAATTTGAAGAAATTTTTTCAAAATTCAAAAGTCGGAATCTCCTAATTGGTGAATTTTTTCTAAGAAAATTCACTAAAAGATATTATAGAAAAATAAAAACGGCAAATTCTATATTTTTGCTAATATCTAGCCACCTATCAATTTTTTTTTGGAATCTGAAAGTGGTTCTGTACTGTCCTTAAAACTGAGCAACTTTTGTCTAATTTAACCAACTTCGTATCTTTTATAGTTTCCAAGATCCCCACGTAGTTCACTTCGAATGGGACATCCTCTATATATATATATATATATATATATATATATATATATATATATATATATATATATATATATATATATATTGCTATAGATAGCAAATGATAGGAAATATTACGAAATTTTAATAGGAAAACGGGAAATTTATGCATACTAGTATATATAAAATAAGTGTATACACCCTAATGTAGCAATGAAAGAGTTTTGGCAGGAGATGTCAACGCCCGACATGAATGTCAGTGACCCATGTAGCAACCCTCGATGTTAAGTTACATTCGAGTAATAAAAAACTATATTATATACTAGAAATCCGTAAAGAAACCAAGAACAATGCTTCAGTTTTGTAGGGAGAATGAGATTGTAGATAATATAATTGTAGTTCTGTTGATTTTATTGTATAAAAAAAATTAGATATGACCAAGCTAGCTAAAGACTCAATATAGTAAAAGAGCGGAGGTCATTTATAAAAAACAAAAGTTTGTAGAATATTAAGGTGATGTGCGCGTCAGAAAAAAAACGTAAAAAGACGTTAAAAGGTTTGACGGAAAACTTAAACACAGGTGGTGTGACGAACAATAGCGTTTTTTCACCTGTAGGAGAGTTAATAAAAGCAACGGTCCGTGAGGGTCCGGGGCTTGTCTTGTCTTTTCCATCCAGTGAATTCATCAGTATCACTTTACCAGACCAGGTGATCATCGTCATAATTATGTAAGTTGACATAAGAGATTCCAGAGTGCATCGAAGTGAGGGTATAAAACACCTCCAGAGTGCTACGACTATGGAATAAATATATCATAACCAATAAATAAATATTATAATATAACCGATAAATGGACAGTAACCTACGGCATGGACAAATTCGAAAGATAATAATAATTAATCAAGGTCCGCATTGATGGAAGAACAATAAATAATCCAATGGAAAATATGTCAGTAAGTGTTACCTTTTCTTAAATTGACCAGTGCGGGTTGAATTTCACCATTTTTTACAACAACAATCAAATATTTTTGTGCTAATAAATTTCAAAAACAAAAATTTTGTTTGAAATAAACGGAAAGAGACCGTGATCTCTGTAGAATTATCGATGTATATTGATTATGTAGTATCCATGTTTAATTAATTGTGTAAATAGTTATAATGTTACCAGAATGTTTTAATAGGGTTTTTCAAGTTATATTTATGTAAAGAATGTTTTAAAATATCTCTTTGTATTTAACAAGTGTCATATCGGCACAGTTAAATGTTTTAATAGGATTTTTCAATTTATGTTTATGTAATGAATGCTTTAAACGTTTCTGTTTGTATTTAATGTGTGTCAAATAGACACCGTAAAATTTGTGTAATGAATTAAATGAAATGTATAACAGATTGTAATTAACGGAAGTATTGTTTTTGGTTGATATTTAATCAGCAAAATTGTTATATAGCCATCTGTGCAAAGCGATAGTAATTTTGATCAAGTGAAAATCAATAAATGAATTTAAATAACACATATTAGTGAATTTTAATTAGTAGAAGCTAGCTGTAATTATAAGGAACCCAACCTGATGATTAAGACATATGTTCTCAGCTCTATAATAAATTTTTGCAGGTATATACTACCCATAAACTAAAGTAGAATACCATAGCAAAATGGCGCCCAAGTCGTGGGACTTTAAAAAAAAAAAAAAAAATTTGACCTAAAAAGAACATGCTTAAAAAAAAATTTTTTTGTGTGTAAAAATAAAGTTATTTTCATAGAAAATTTTAATAAAATAAACATTTGTTCGCAATATAGCACATGATTGGCACAAATACAGGGTTTCTGTTAAATTTTAATAAAATTTTAGTTACGTTAGAATAAAGCAAATTTTCACAAAAACGTAATAGTATTTTAACACAAGGGATTTGGAAATAAACCAATTTTAAACAAATTAGCACGACTCATTTAAATACAGTATAGTTAAAATAAATCAATTCAACCAATTTATTGAAAATTAGCAAAAATTCTAATACCGTATGATATTTTAATATGAAACAGTAAGTTGCACATATAACCAATTGTTTTATGGAAAATAAATATAGGTGGTGTATTTGAAAGGGTCAAAGCTTAGAAAGGGGGACAATTAAATTTTAAATTCACAAGGAAATTAAATAAATCAAGCTTGAACATGTCCGGGGAGCAAACAGTAAAAGGACAGGAGCAAGAATCAAAAATGGAGAAGTTATTCGCCATTTTGTTCAAGAAAATGGAAGAAAACCACAACAAATTGGAGGAAAGCCAAAAAAACATGATTACTAAATCAAAAGAAACCAACAACATAATTTCCAAATGGGGAAAAGAAATAAATAATAAATTCGAAGAAAATAAAAACGAAATTAAACAAGATATTGACAAGTTGGAAAAACAACAAAACAAAACGGAGATTTTAACAGAAGTGAATAAAATTTATCAACTGGATACTGAGGTAACAGTAACGCAAGAAAAATGCCAAGAAAGCCATGAAATAATCAAGACGGAACTGGACACGGTAATACAGTCGTGCCGTGACGAAATACAGGAAGAAACGGAAATGATGAGGTACGACATTAAAAAGGTCGAAACGCGTGTGGAGCCAATTGACGGAAATGAAGCCCGAGTCGAGCAGGAAACTGATGAACAACTAATTAAAATCGAAGAGAATATACCAGAAACAAGCCCAGAAAAATACATAGAAGAGGAATTACTACCGGACGAAAATATACTAGAAATGAGCCCGGAAAAATTCATATATACTGCCGAAGAAAAATTAATAAAGGCAACACATTATTTTTACTGTATCAATATTGGAAATGACCAGAAAAATGAAACTATGCTTCAATGTAATAAAAATTATGCAGAAAATAATAGCAATAGCCGCAATTATAAATTTAGAAACCTTTTCGTTAAAAACAATAATTTTCACGATGAATACAAATTCAGTCATAGTCAGAAATTTTATAAAAACAAAGATTCTGGAAATTATAATAAATTTAAAACTTATAAGCCAAAGTTTAATGAGCAGAACAGACATATTTGGCATAATAATGTAAATAACAAGACACGATGTTGTAACTACAATAATTTTAATATAAGAAGCAAGAAGAAAAAACATAGAATTAAGAAAAATTAATCTGCATGAATTTGATCGAATCCGATATGACCTAAGCAATGAAAAGGATAATCGCATGCCGAATAGACGAATTTTAATGTAAAAAATAAATAGTAAAATTACCAGACAAAGAAATTTCTCCTAAAATAAATAAAATTGATTAGTTAGAACTATATGACGAAAAGTTGGTCAATTTAAAATTTAAATAACCCGAAGAATTTAAACCCTGAGTACAGAAAATATAACAAGTAGGCATTTAAATAACCCGAAGAATTTATACCCTGAGTACAGAAAATATAACAAGTAGGCATTTAAATAACCCGAAGAATTTATACCCTGAGTATAGAAAATAAAACAAGTAGGCATTTAAATAATGACCCAAAGAAATACGAATCAGAAAAGCGAAATTTCATAAAAAAATTTAAGTGATAATAAATAAGGAGCAATGCTCGAATTAGATGCAGTTATTGGATAAGTCAATTAATATAATCATAATTCAACGGTAGAAAGGGGGAAATAAGTTAAAATAAAATAGAAAATTATTATTATTATTATTGAGTAATAGGAAACATGGAATCAGTAGACGAGAAAAATATGTAAAAGGTCTAAAAGACAGAAACCGGTTAAGTACCGAGAAATAATTATAATTAGCAAAAAGATAGAATATATAAGGGTCGGATTGATAGGAAAGAATTTGTATAGATGGTGTAGCGATAAGATTGAAATATGAAAAAGGTGAAGTAAAATGATTAACGATACAAAGATATCGGTCATTTAAAATGAAGTATAGTATATGGGCGATCCCAAAGAGGTCGGTCCCGAATTATTCAAGTATATATGTGAATGGAATATTGAACAGAATATTGAAAGTATATAGAATAAATAATGAAAGTATAATATGATGCAAGTCATAATGAAATATGTATAGGGGGTATGTGAAAAGTCAGAAGTAGGGAGACCGTATATGTTATGTAGAAAAGATAAATTATTAGAAGTTGATAAATAAAAGAAGTATTACATAGTCCTATTCCATGGTAGTATAAAGATATAATAATTTAGCATAATGAAATAAGATTGAAAGGAAAGAAACCCCATAAAAATATGACAAATAAAAATACCAATAACTGTCATTTATTGAAATGAATTCTGAGGGAACGTTAAATAAGTCGAAATAACCAGGGGATGGCATAAATTTAGATCATATAGAACAATCAATTGATTTGCCAAAAGAGAGAAATATATAAAACCAATTGGTGAGCCATAAAAAGCGGTGTTGAATAAAATAAAATGTTTTAATTTATTAAAGTGTCATACAAGTCGATTATGAATTAAATTTAAGAGTTTTAATATTAGAATGTCATGAAAGGCAATTTTAAATAAAATAAAGGGTTGTAATGAGTGAAATGTCATAAAAGTCGATTTAGAATAAAATAAAATTTTGGAATGTCAAAAAAGGCGATTTTGAACAAAATATTTTAGTCAATGAATAAAGATGATCTGACTAGCAAACAGTATCCAGACTCACTTTTAGAAAGGGGGAATTGCTATAGATAGCAAATGATAGGAAATATTACGAAATTTTAATAGGAAAACGGGAAATTTTTGCATACTAGTATATATAAAATAAGTGTATACACCCTAATGTAGCAATGAAAGAGTTTTGGCAGGAGATGTCAACGCCCGACATGAATGTCAGTGACCCATGTAGCAACCCTCGATGTTAAGTTACATTCGAGTAATAAAAAACTATATTATATACTAGAAATCCGTAAAGAAACCAAGAACAATGCTTCAGTTTTGTAAGGAGAATGAGATTGTAGATAATATAATTGTAGTTCTGTTGATTTTATTGTATAAAAAAAATTAGATATGACCAAGCTAGCTAAAGACTCAATATAGTAAAAGAGCGGAGGTCATTTATAAAAAACAAAAGTTTGTAGAATATTAAGGTAATGTGCGCGTCAGAAAAAAAACGTAAAAAGACGTTAAAAGGTTTGACGGAAAACTTAAACACAGGTGGTGTGACGAACAATAGCGTTTTTTCACCTGTAGGAGAGTTAATAAAAGCAACGGTCCGTGAGGGTCCGGGGCTTGTCTTGTCTTTTCCATCCAGTGAATTCATCAGTATCACTTTACCAGACCAGGTGATCATCGTCATAATTATGTAAGTTGACATAAGAGATTCCAGAGTGCATCGAAGTGAGGGTATAAAACACCTCCAGAGTGCTACGACTATGGAATAAATATATCATAACCAATAAATAAATATTATAATATAACCGATAAATGGACAGTAACCTACGGCATGGACAAATTCGAAAGATAATAATAATTAATCAAGGTCCGCATTGATGGAAGAACAATAAATAATCCAATGGAAAATATGTCAGTAAGTGTTACCTTTTCTTAAATTGACCAGTGCGGGTTGAATTTCACCATTTTTTACAACAACAATCAAATATTTTTGTGCTAATAAATTTCAAAAACAAAAATTTTGTTTGAAATAAACGGAAAGAGACCGTGATCTCTGTAGAATTATCGATGTATATTGATTATGTAGTATCCATGTTTAATTAATTGTGTAAATAGTTATAATGTTACCAGAATGTTTTAATAGGGTTTTTCAAGTTATATTTATGTAAAGAATGTTTTAAAATATCTCTTTGTATTTAACAAGTGTCATATCGGCACAGTTAAATGTTTTAATAGGATTTTTCAATTTATGTTTATGTAATGAATGCTTTAAACGTTTCTGTTTGTATTTAATGTGTGTCAAATAGACACCGTAAAATTTGTGTAATGAATTAAATGAAATGTATAACAGATTGTAATTAACGGAAGTATTGTTTTTGGTTGATATTTAATCAGCAAAATTGTTATATAGCCATCTGTGCAAAGCGATAGTAATTTTGATCAAGTGAAAATCAATAAATGAATTTAAATAACACATATTAGTGAATTTTAATTAGTAGAAGCTAGCTGTAATTATAAGGAACCCAACCTGATGATTAAGACATATGTTCTCAGCTCTATAATAAATTTTTGCAGGTATATACTACCCATAAAGTAAAGTAGAATACCATAGCAATATATATATATATATATATATATATATATATATATATATATATATATATATATATATATATATATGTATATATATATCTATATGTATATATATATATATATCTATATATATATATATATATATATATATATATATATATATATATATATATATATATATATATATATATATATATATATATATATCTTCAACTTAGAAAGAAAACCACGTAACCCTACTTTTAGTCCATATTGGACTTTTGCTGCCATCTAATGGGACAATAACATACTTACAGTCTCAGAGATTCCCGTAAATAATGCCAAAATTTTTAAAATAGTGTGATGTTGAAATAATATTGCATATAATCTGTTGGCCAAATTTTTATATTTATTTCTAGATGTTGTCTGATATTATTTGTAAATTTTTTTTCGTTTTGGAAAAATATGCAGTGGTCTGCAAGAAAACTTTTAGTACAAACATTAGTCAGGTGTACACCCGTGGAAAGGAAAATGGGAACAGAAAAAAGTTTAAGACGACAGTCTAGAACTCATATCCGGGGTCAGTTTCAATTTTTAAATGTTTATATACATATATATATATATATATATATATATATATATATATATATATATATATATATATATATATATATATATATATATATATATATATATATATATATATAAACATTTAAAAATTGAAACTGACCCCGGATATGAGTTCTAGGTGTCCTAGATCGCGCTAATTTGAAGAAATTTTTTCAAAATTCAAAAGTCGGAATCTCCTAATTGGTGAATTTTTTCTAAGAAAATTCACTAAAAGATATTATAGAAAAATAAAAACGGCAAATTCTATATTTTTGCTAATATCTAGCCACCTATCAATTTTTTTTTGGAATCTGAAAGTGGTTCTGTACTGTCCTCAAAACTGAGCAACTTTTGTCTAATTTAACCAACTTCGTATCTTTTATAGTTTCCAAGATCCCCACGTAGTTCACTTCGAATGGGACATCCTCTATATATATATATATATATATATATATATATATATATATATATATATATATATATATATATATATATATATCTTCAACTTAGAAAGAAAACCACGTAACCCTACTTTTAGTCCATATTGGACTTTTGCTGCCATCTAATGGGACAATAACATACTTACAGTCTCAGAGATTCCCGTAAATAATGCCAAAATTTTTAAAATAGTGTGATGTTGAAATAATATTGCATATAATCTGTTGGCCAAATTTTTATATTTATTTCTCGATGTTGTCTGATATTATTTGTAAATTTTTTTTCGTTTTGGAAAAATATGCAGTGGTCTGCAAGAAAAGTTTTAGTACAAACATTAGTCAGGTGTACACCCGTGGAAAGGAAAATGGGAACAGAAAAAAGTTTAAGACGACAGTTTAGTATGGTATATTATTTGAAATTTGGATTTTAAAATATCGGAGTTTGTAAGAAAATGTTTTTTGGAAAATTTTGTCTTAAGGAAACTATGGTTTTCATGTGCAAGAAAAAAGGTGCACTAGAAGAAACTGTAACTAAAAAACGGCAAGTAAGGCAGAAAAAGGATTCTCTTCGAATGTTCTGCAATAGTCTGCCAAAAATGAAAATTTACTATTGCAGGGCTTCGACTTGACCAATCTGGCCGTCCAAGGCAGAAATATATAAAATCTACAAACAAGACTTCTGCAAAAAAAAACAATTGAACCAGTTTCTAAATATTCATATTCAGCGAAGTGGTTCACGGACTAAATGTACCTCTATACCGTCCAAAACGACTTGATCTATGTGAAGCCTACAAAAATAGCAATTAGTCTGAACAACAATACAACACACACAAAGCCTTGAAAAGGGAGAAGAGAAAGAGAACGATATCTCATCTAGCTATTCTGATTTAGTCTATGAAGTGTGTTTACAATCTGTACTATTTAGCCCAAAATCAACTGTTTTCAGTATTTATTATAAAACCACAACTGCACGACTTACAATCAAAAGAAAAAGGATCGATACTGCTTCATTTGGAATGAAGCTGAGGGTGGTTCAACCTCAAATGAATTTTCCAGTATTCTTAGTTACATTATTGAGAAAAATATTATTAAAAATTTGGTAAAGATATGCCTGAGATTATAATATGCAGCGATAGTTGTACTGGCCAAAATCGAAACGCGACCGTAAACAACGCCCTTTTGAATCTGTCCAAGCTTCACAAACTCACCATTACACAAAATACCTCTACAGACGTCACACTCCTATATACAGAGATTTATAGCAAGCATTTTTGCTTAGGAGGTGGTGGAAGTTATTCCTAAAGACTTAGTGAGTGTAAAATTAGGCCTTATTATTCGCAGAGACTATCTACATATACCAAATTTTGTTTTTCTAGCTTCATAGAGAATTAAGTGTTAAGCGTTTAACGTTATTTTCTCAAAAGGTGCTAGAAAACAAGTTTGCATATTGTTATGATAATAGAAAGAATCGATGGCAACACTTTCGAAAAAACTTTTCAAATAAGCGCGTATTAGGACCTCTCAAACCTATGTTCAAGCTCTGTATAAATATAAGATATTAATTTGAGTGATATGCCGTACCAATTTTGTAAAATTCTAATGAAAATTATCCACCATAACGCACTTGCTGTGTCCAGAAATTTTACTTTCGAGGATGTTTCTTATTTGAAACACTTTTATGAAAATTCGTCCAGACTTTATTTATCTATAGTACGTGCATAATAGAAAAACCTTATGTTGAAGTATTTACACCTCCGTGTGGCACTTTTAATAGTTGACAGGAACATGATCGTGCTGTAAATAAGCAATAGATTTTTTTCATAAATATACCACCCACTTGACGGCTTAAGCATGCAGGTGCCAAGAAGTCCGTGTAACAAAAGCTATATAAATAATCCTGGTTTCAATTGTTCAATAAATGGAAGTATTCGCAACATCAAAAGCGATTTTTATCAGGTGGCAGTAAATGTCTCCCTGCATAAAATAAATTTAAATTCAGACATGTCAATGTTCGGACTGTACATTTTGTAGCGAAAAAATGTTTAATATTCCAAGTGTCTACCGAAATATACATACGAGACGTTTAATGTTGCGTATTGTTTAATGATATGCGTATCCTATATAGCCAGCACACTTAAAGAGGTTCCTAGTATCATACACATTATATGTATATATATATATATATATATATATATATATATATATATATATATATATATATATATATATATATATATATATATTTATCTGGACACAAATCGGTCGGTTTCGTTCACCCTCTCTCTCTCTCTCTCTCTATATATATATATATATATATATATAGAGAGAGAGAGAGAGAGAGAGAGGGTGAACGAAACCGACCGATTTGTGTCCAGATAAATATTTTTTTAAGAAACGCTGAAACATGTCAATTTTAATATTGAGGGGGATATGTTTTGACATAAAACTCAACTTTGTCACATCAACCCCTTAAGGGTGGTAATAACAACCCTTATATTTTAAATAGCGAACATGGGTCGAGTGTTACATCATTTGAAAGCTCTTTCTTTTCTGAATTCACCACACTAATTCTTTTGGAAGTCTTATCAACTCATTTAAAAATTATTCACAGTTGAAGATGCAAAAACGCATTTAACTCATTCCGATAAGAAATGTGCTGATAGTCAATGTTTTGTTGGTTAGTAAACAAAAAACTGATTATCAGAACATTTATTATCGGAATGAGTGAAATGCGGTTTATTATTTCAGTTTATCGGTAGGTTTGATACTTGATAGTACTACCGAAAATTAATTTCACAATGGTGTATTCTGGAGAAGAAAGAGTTGAAATAATTACTCTTTTTTTCAAAAACGATGACTGTGCCAACCGTACTGCTAATTTGTTTAATGAACGACATCCGAACAAAGATGTTAACATAAAACACATTTTGGAGTTAGTTGCAAAATTTCGACAAAGTGGTTCAGTAGCCAACAAAAAAACGGGATCCTGAACGCAAATTTCCGGTTAGAAATGAGACATCGTGCCGCTCGGCTTGATTGGTGTAACGGCAGTTAAAATTTTAATGGTTAATTTAAACGTGTTGTGTTCTCTGACGAGTCTTGATTCTGTCTCTGGCTCCACGATGGTCACAGAAGCGTTCGACGATTACGTAGAGAACGCAGAAATTTAGAATTTGCTGTGGCACGACATACGGCCCTTACACGAGGGGTGATGGTATGGGGTGCAATAATGATCGGTAGCAAGTCACAGCAAGTTTTTTATTGACAGACATTTTAATGCAAATGATTACATACGAAATGTACTGCAGCCCGTTGCACTGACAGGACTACGGGGGTTACTTCAGCCCCCTTTCCAAAAAGAAAACGTACGTTATTCTACAGCACACATTACTACAAGGTTCTTACAGAAAAAAAAACTAACCCTGCTTCCATGGCCTCACCAGACTTGATACCAATCAAACATGTGTGGAATATGATTGACAATGGACTGGGTTATCTACCCCAACCACCAAGTAACCTAGTTGATTGTCGTCACCGGATTCAAGAAGCCTGCGATGACGTTTCCCTGAATACCATGAATAATTTAATTTCCAGCATGCCCCGAAGAGTTATAGAGTGCATAAGAAACTGCGGCGGACCTACTCATTATTGAATACCTTTGTTGCTTTTTAAGATTTTGGTTTGAATAAACACATATTATGTATAAATTTTATAAAAATTGATCTACTTTTACAGGGTGTTCGGATTTTAGTGAATTTCCGTAGAAAAAATTCACTAATGGGGAGATGCCGACTTTTTAATTTTGAAAATTTTTTTGCAAATGACGGCGAACTAGGACCCCTAGAACCCATATCCGGAGTCAGTTTCAATATATATATATATATATATATATATATATATATATATATATATATATATATATATATATATATATATATATATATATATATATATATATATATATGTATGTATGTATGTATCACACCGATAACTGAAAAAATAATAGGCTGATTTTGACAAAATTTGGCACGTACCTTCCTTTTGTAAATGGCTTGGATACGTTCGTTAGTCAGGAAAATCGGACGAGGTTTTCCTGAAAATTTTTGAGTTTTCATTCGAAAAAATTTTTTATCTCAAAAAATAAAAACGCTATGATAACCAAATTTGGTAAGTAGGTTTACGATATAAAGTGTAAGCTACACACCAAAATTTCGATTTCTACGTTACAGGAAAAACAACTTATAATAAAATATTTTCTTCCAGATCATATCTATTTTCCTTACGACTCGTTTTTAGTCTATTGTTATTATTAAAAGTCAATAGTTTCTTCCTAAAATTTACTCTTACCAAACACACGTGGCGTCCATTGATTTCTGCTTCTGCCGCTGTTACAGTCTTTACTCTTAACATGACGCTTTGCTTACTCTTACTGCTAAACTATTTTACATACGTATTACCCTACAAAAACCTACTCGTATTCCACCGCATAAGATGTTGATGTAGCTTCCCTTTCGGTTTATTTTCCTCTCTATCTTCTTTATGATTGATTTGCAAATCTCACTAGTCTGTTCTATCGAGAATGAAAATTGTAGACGCATCCTCTTACTAGGCATTGTGTGTCCATTTGCTATTATTGTACCTTTAATTTACACTGTTAGTTAATGCTTGCTCTCTATGTAACTTTTGTTTATGTGACCTAACAAATTACTTGAGATTTCCATGCAACATTTCTTTTTACGTGCCTTACGTGGTCTCCTGCTATATTCATCACCTTTATAATGTGAGGCCACTCACCATTACGTTTCCTGTTCCCCTAGTTTAATTATCATAACGAGCAGATTTCGTCTTTGGAAATAGCTATTACTCAATGATACCTTCTGCAGATAAAGTACCATTTCTGCCTAACATCACGGTTTCGACCGTCCTGTCTGTTTTGTCGTTTCTATTGTTAGTCAATTATCGCTATTCAATTTCTTTTTAGTGAATTTTCGTAGAATTAATTCAGTATGAGAGAGATACCAACTTTTGAATTTTGAAATTTTTTTTGCCAAGAGCGCGAACTAGGACCCCTAGAACCCATATCTAGGGTCAGTTTTAATTTTTATATGTTTATATATATATATATATATATATATATATATATATATATATATATATATATATATACATATATATATATATATATATATATATATATATATATATATATATATATATATATATATATATATATATATATATACATATATATATATGTGTGTGTATCACACCGATAACTGAAAAAATAAAAAAGCTATGATAATCAAATTTGGTAGGTAGGTTTACGATATAAAAGGTAAACTATACACCAAAATTTAGATTTATATGTTAAAGAAAAAAAGTTATAATACAATATTTTGTGCCAGATCATTTATATGAAAATTCACTACCATAACGCACTTGCTGAGTTCAGGCTGCTTTTGGAGAGTTAAGATAAAGAAACAAATAAAGATTTTATCTAACGCTGGGTCTTCGGGTGCCTAGTCAGCGCTCATTTGAATATTTTTTTAAGTCCAAAAGTCTCGATCTCTTGTTCAGCGATGTTTTCTCCGAAAATTCGCTAATAGAATTATTACCGCTAAAATACGCCTTGCCTTTTATATGTCGCCTCAAAGTAAAGAGGTGCCAGCTCAGATGGCAACGTACAATTTTTATTACTGCGGATTTGCTAAGGTGTTGCGTCTTAAATGACATAACATGGGTATTGGCCTCATATATTCTGAGACAAGAATACTAAAGATCATAAATCACGCTTTTGCAGTTTGGTCATTCATCAGCTGAATCGTAAAAGTTAAGACCATATCGTTAATAGTGTAAAATACAATTTTAAATTCAGATAAGGTTTGCTGTTTTAGCAGACACTAAGAAGCTTAAACATAAATACGATTCCAGGTAGTTAGCTGGGAAAATGCTGCAAATTATTTCGTTAATCCAAATAGATGTCACATTTATTAAGATGGTCTTCATTTTAACGGTTTTATCATCACAAAGGTTTCAACACAAAATAACTTTACAAATATACTCGACTTTACAAGTCTCCACCACTTTTCATTTACTAGTGGCTTATTTTAATATCTTATGCACCCAAAACAAAAAACAGAACCGTGATATCAGTATCCTGTATTAACATCTCAGCTGGCAACGTTACAGGTTCAGAAAAACCTGAAATAATCGCTAACTAAATGCAGCGTTGCCCAAATAAAGAGTACAGAAATCTAGAGTGCAATGAAATTCCTGGCGTACTATGATTCACGTTTTAATGGGTCAGGCCGGGTATGAGACGCACCACACATCAGACCTTTGCGGTATTTACAGGTAACAAGTGCGATTTTTTATAATCTGTGTGAGAAGAAGTACTGCTGTACAATAGTAAAACCTAGTAACTCTTAATTTGCAACTTTTCAGTAGGGAAGTACAAAGTTTCTATAACTCGACTGAAGATATTTTTTTCATTAACCTAAATTAATTTTTTTGATCCCGCAGATAAGTTTTTACTGCTCTTTATGAATATTGGGTACTTAGTTATGAAATTTTTCAATTGAAATGTTTATTAGCAAATTTAAGATTACTTCGACATTAAAACTTCATAATATTGCAATATTGAAAACCAGTAAGTCCACTTGCAGATTTTTCGCTTCCATCAGCCATCTATTTTACAATTAAAAAGTCAAGCAAGTCGACCTGCACTTTTTTTAAATCAATATAATCAATTTTTTATTTAGGTATGTAGGGCTTGTGGTAATTAAAAACCTATTTATCCATAGGTAAAATCACTTAAGTTAAGTTGCTCTGTGTAACCCCATAATATTTTCTTCAATGATGCAATGTTTATTTTCTATTAGTAACATAAATGCTTATATTATATTATCCAATCAGCTTACCTATTTAAACACGGGTCTAAAACATCTCCAACTTTACACTAATGGGTACCACTAACCTTTCAATATTAATACTTATAAAATATAAATAATTATAAAAGACAAACCTGGATATGTTGAATGTTCATAAAAAGATATGTTTTAGTGAATTTTCTTTAAAAAAAATTCACTAATGAGGAGATCCCGACTTTTGAATTTTGAAAAAATTTCTTCAAATGAGCGCTAATTAGGCCCCCCAGAAAACATATCCGGGGTCAGTTTCAATTTTTATATGTTTATATATATATATATATATATATATATATATATATATATATATATATATATATATATATATATATATATATATATATATATATATATATATATATATATATATATATATATATATATATATATATATATATATATATCACACCGATAACTCAAAAACTAATGGGCCGATTTTGATTAAATTTGGTGAAAAAATTCCTTTTTCAAATGGCTTGGATAAGTTCGTTAGCCAGGAAAATCTGCCCAGGTTTTCCCGGAAAATTTTGTGTTTTCTTTCGAAAAAAATTTATATCTCCGGAATTAACAAAGTAAGGGCAACCAAATTTGGCACGCAGGTTTATATCCTTATAGGTAAGTCACCTACCAAAATTTAGCTATGTATGTCAAAAGACAAAAAGTTATAGGCATTAATAAATTAGGGTTTTCCTCAAAACGTCAAAGTGGCGATTTAAAATGTCAAAATTGGCAACATTTAGGCAAATAACTTGAATCTAATACGGGCTATAGAAATAAAATGTCTCAAGAAGGATGTTTCACAAACCCTAGAGTCTTAGTTTCAACCGTCATTGTCCTTCATTTTACTAAAATATTTGCAGAAAATTCATTTCAAATAGACCCTTTCTCTGATGCTTGGCAGTAGTCTTAGCTATAGAGTTTATCGTTTAATGGTATATAATTTTTGTCGAAATTTCGTAAAAAATCAACAAAGCCCAATATATCCGTTATTAAATAAGAAATGAAAAAAATTTGTATATATTAATTATAGGGTGTCTTGAGCTACATCTTAAAATAATATTTTTATAATCACAGGGTGGCCCAAGTCGTTGGTGATACAAATTTCCGTTTTTTTTTTTAATCAAACACGCCTTACGTTATTGCATTTTTGCATTTTCCATCGAAATATAAGAATTTGTAAGAAAAGAAATTCTGGAAGCAGCAAGTGCGTTATGGTAGCGAATTTTGATCAAATGTTTCATATTTGAACAGCTCAATTTGCTATTAACCTATAAGGTTGACCAAGAAACGTGTTTTTTCGGGAACACGTTAAGTTTACTTTTGGAAATTTTTGTACATTTTCACACAATAAAGTTATTTTGATGAAACATGGCACATTGTTTTTAGTATATAGGTTATATTTGATATTGCAATGATAATGGCTCAAGGCATGAGAACGTCTATCTTTAAAACGCATAATTTTGCGGTTTATTATTTAGACAAGCGCCATGCAATTCATAAAAAAATACATTAATTTAAAATGTTTACAAGCAAGTGGTTGTGGATGGTTTTATTAAGAAATGGCAACTATTCAATTGGTTGTTATTTTGTTATGATTTTTAAGTGGAACAGTAGAGAGGTAATGCAAAACTACATATTAACTAAAAATACATAGCTGTTAAGTTTAAAAAAGTTAACATGCGATATAAGAATTTTTATATACTCGCATTAGTGAATTTTCTTTAAAAAAATTCACTAATCAGGAGATCCCGACTTTTGAATTTGAAAAAATTTCTTCAAATGAGCGCTAATTAGGCCCCCCGGAACACATATCCTGGGTCAGTTTCAATTTTTATATATATATATATATATATATATATATATATATATATATATATATATATATATATATATATATATATATATATATATATATATATATATATATATATCACACCGATAACTCAAAAAATAATAGTCAGATTTTGATTAAATTTGGTGAATAAATTCCTTTTGCAAATGGCTTGGATATATTCGTTAGAGAGGAAAATCTGCCCAGGTTTTTCCGGAAAATTTTGTGTTTTCTTTCGAAAAAAATTTATATCTGCGGAATTAACAAAGTAACGGCAACCACATTCGCTATGCGAGTTAATATCCTTATGGGTAAGTTACCAACCAAAATTTAGCTATCTAGGTCAAAATTAAAAAAAAGTTATAGGCATTTAAAGTAAACTAAATTGGGGTTTTCCTCAAAACGTCAAAGTTGCAATTTAAAACGTCAAAATCGTCAACATTTAGGCAAATAACTTGAATCTAATACGGGCTATGGAAATCAAATGTGTCAAGAAGATTGTTTACAAACCCTGAAGTCTTAGCTTCAACCGTCATTGTCCTTCATTTTACTAAAATGTTTCCAGAAAATTCATTTCAAATAGACCCTTTCTCTGATCTTTGGCAGTAGTCTTATCGTTTAATGGTATATAATTTTTGTCGAATTTTCGTAAAAATTAATAAAGCTCAATATATCCGTTATGATACAAGATATGAAAAAAATTTGTATATATTAATTATAGGGTGTCTTGAGCTACATCTTAAAAAATATTTCTA
This sequence comes from Tillus elongatus, assembly GCA_964006375.1. Classification (NCBI taxonomy): domain Eukaryota; kingdom Metazoa; phylum Arthropoda; class Insecta; order Coleoptera; family Cleridae; genus Tillus; species Tillus elongatus. The sequence continues at coordinate 76,233,611 of OZ023262.1, forward strand.
CAATCACAGGGTGGCCCATAAGTCGTTGGTGATACAAATTTTCTTTTTTTTAATCAAACACGCTTTATGTTATTGCATTTTTGCATTTTCCATCAAAATATAATGCATGTTTATAAGAAAAGAAATTCTGGATGCAGCAAGTGCGTTATGGTAGCGAATTTTGATCAAATGCATCATATTTGAATAGCCCAATTTGCTATTAACCTATAAGGTTGACCAAGAAACGAGTTTTTCCGGGAACACCTTAAGTTTACTTTTGGACAGTTTTGTACATTTTCACACAATAAAGTTATTTTTATGAAACATGGCACATTGTTTTTACTATATAGGTTATACTGGTAACCAAAATTGATGCCTGCTTTCTTAAAAAGAAAACACACATATTTGCAATAAAAACATTTTTATGAAAATTCACTACCATAACGCACTTACTGCGTACAGAGTTTTTTTGTTATTATTCAGTAGTAGCTGACACTTTTCCTAAGCCTTCTATGTATTCTGCGGGCGCCAGGTTTTTCCAATAAACGTGCTTTCTTGGTGGCATATAATAGCAAACCAACTCCTTTATTATGGTATCTTTTTTTAGAGTTTATCCTTCTATTGCACTGTATATTTTCAAAATGTGCCGAATCAAATTTTGATTTCAAGGCGAATATCTCACAATATTAATTTTCCAAATCACATTTATAATGTATCTTTTTCGACCTCTTCCTAAATTGGACGCATTTCATCTGATTGAGTTTGGGAATAGCGTTCTATTTTTTTCTTTGAACACATCCATTTTCAAATTCATGGAAATCTTAACCTCTTAAATTTATAATAGGGTATTTTAGTTTGACGTCTCAATGAAAGTCTCCAAACCTTCATAATCCTAAACTTCTGTAGTTTTTCTTCTAATTTTTTACCTATTTAACTATGTAAAGAATCCGCTTTCATAAAACTATTACCGGGTTCAAAGTATTTCAAAGTAATGCTGTCAAGACCCCAGAGCCGCCGGTAGGCGTGTAAAAAGACTTGCTATAGTTTAACCCCACAAAAACGTAACGATGAGATATACTTACTTCATATTAATGGTGCATTTGTCTCCTTATATTATACGAAAACACGAGTTACTTGGTTTTACTTTGGTAATTTAATATTGTTTTTTTTTAATTACACCACTTGTGCGTTACACCGACGGAAATTATTTATTTACCCACTATACACTAGACTTACTTCTTCATACTGTGGTACTTTTTATTGCGATCCAAACAAAAAACAAAAAAATTGCAAAGCAAGTCGCCTAAGTGCAGAAGATATCTAAATTTAAATCAGGTTACTATAACGCAACACTAAATATCGTCGTAAAGAAAAGGCCTATTTACAAACGTAAAATAGCTACAGATGGATGTCGTTACAGGCAATCAGAATATTGAAACAAAAGTAAAACCAAGTAACTCGGGTTAACTAATAGTTTAGATAGAGACACTCCGATTCTACAAGTCTGTGTTTAACAAAATAGTCTTGCTTCGGTATTCTGTGATTGCCGTGGGGTGATAGTGATTATCTATTTTGATGAAAATATAGCAATAACTTGATTTGGTAAATCGACGTTACTCAACACCTTGTGAAAAACATTGCTATCCAGGAATGTTTAGTTTTTGCAAGACAATACTGCTGCACACAAATGACATATTGCATTGGAATAAATCGTGATATAGTGCTCATATTACTTATTTATCAGATTAAATTCAACCCGACTATCATCTTTCCCCTGTGAATATTATTTTTAATAAGTATATTTACTTATGTAAGTGGAGTTATGCTAAAAAATAAGATTTTCAAAATCAAGTCTTGTTTGCTTCTATAGAAGCTGATGGCTTTTCAATACGTCCTCGTATAATATTTTAATCAGAATATTTATTACATCCATATTTAGGAATCTTGTTTCCATGTTCCAACTATTTAAACAAGATTATCAAGGGGATATAAATATGTGGCTGTGACACTTCTAATAGCTCATGATATCACCCTCATTAGACCAATTCAGGGTTTAAGTTAATTAACACATGTTTACAAGAGCGTTCTGTCTAATAAATATATCAACATTGTGCTTCACCACCAGATGTTGATACGGAGGTAAAACGCTTGAAAAGTGGCGCCAAATAAAGTAAATAATTAATTCCAGATTTTTTTCAATTTTTATTACCATAAATGTATATTTCCAACAAAGGAACACATGATTTAATTAAAAAAGATATATTTATTTATTTCATAGGATAAACTCTAATTGGTGGATATTTTTGACCATAAATTCATATTTACAAAAAACAACATTTAATTTCATTTAAAAATACATTTATTTATATATCAAAATTCGAAAATTGGTATTTTGTAAATAGTTATCCAAGTTATGTGTTAAAAAAAAGCATGATTTAAATTTTTAAATATATTCATTTATTCCTTACAGAAAAACTGTAATTTGTAAATATCTATTACCATAAATTCATATTTGCTAAAAAGTCTGGACGCAGCAGGTGCGTTTTGATAGAACTGATCTGCCATTAAACTTTTTTTTTAAATTAGATGCTTATCATTTTCCCTTCTCGTAAGAGACATAAAGTTTGATGCGTAGTTTGACTTTTAAAACGTTAACTTATGTACAAAATGTCGTTACCATAGCTTTCTTTTTTTCGGAGAAAAAATTCATAATGAAACATCCCGACTTTGATGCGAATTTTTTCTATGAAAATTCACTATAAACCACATATGATTTAGATAAGGATATTATATTATCGAATTTTCGTAAAAACAATCCAATAATGAGGAGATCGCGAATTTTGAATTATTTTTTTTTATTAGAATGAGCGCGAACTGCCCCCCCTAGAACACATACGCGCGGTCAGTTTCAATTCAATTTTTCTATGTTTATATATATATATATATATATATATATATATATATATATATATATATATATATATATATATATATACAGGTGTCCGGAACCATGACAACAAAAATCAGGGAGTTATGCTATTCAAAAAATTATTATCACTATTCATCTTCTTTTATAATTAACCTGGACTATTTCGAAAGTGAAATGACAAAAAACTGTTTTTGTCAAAACTGACGCAACAGAATCTTGTTTACCGAGAATATTTTCAAAGCACACTCTATTAATATTGAAAATGAAGTTAGGTGATTTCGTATTCAATCAATACCAGCATATCTTTGAGAACCTTTTTTCCACAAAACACTTTTTTTATCATAATGCAACAGGGGGACCTTCTTTAGAAGATTTCATTATTCTCTTTAATGGTGTATTGCTAGATTTGCGACAGAAATTCAACCAAAAAATTATAAGTCAACGCAAGTTGGCCGAGGGCAGTTTCGACATTTAGAGTCCACGAGATCCACATCTAATTTGCAACATAAAGACAACATTGTATTATATATATATGCACCAAATTTGAAGAGAATCAATTTACGACAAAGAAAGCTATCAACAAAAATTTGAACAAAAAGTTTTTTGTGGCTCTGTAACTCCGTTATTTTTGTTTTTGTATTTAAAAAAATGCTGTAGGAACTTGTGGCATTAGTTATTCGAAAGGCACAGCCCCTCGAATTTTTTGCATTTCCGGACATCTGTATATAATCTATCTACATGTATCATACCGATAATTAAGAAAATAATGGGCCGCTTCTAATTTTTTGCTCATCATTTCCAGACACCTGTATATCATGTATACATGTATCACACCGATAATTAGAAAAATACTGGGCAGCGTTTAATCAAATTTGGCAAGTGTGTTCTCTTTGCAAGTGGCTTGAAATAAGCTTGTTAGTCAGGTCAGGTCAGACCAGGAAACGTTTGGGTTTTCTTTCGGGAAATTTTTGTATCTTCGGAAAACATAAAGCTTTGGCAACCAAGTTTGATAAGCGGGTTTATATATAAAAACAAGTTTCTCTTGTTAAAACGTCAATCTCCCGATTTGAAACGTCAAAATTGGCAAATTTTAGTTAAGGAACCTCAACCGCACACAAGTTTTGTAAAGGAAATGTGGCAATAAATATTTTACAAAACCTTAAGTTTTAGTTTCAACCGGGTTTTTCCTTCATTTGTCTAAAGCTTTGGTAGTAGTTTTAGTTATAGAGTTTATGAAAAGATTGAGCGCGAACTAGGCCCCCTAAAACATTCATCCGGGGTTAGTTTAATTTGCATGGCGCAGTTCTACGGTAAACTTCAATATATTTGTTATTATACAAAATACCAGAACAATCACAGGCTGGCCCATAAGTTCGTTCATTAGTGATACAAACTTTATTTTTTTTAATCGAGCAACCCTTATATTATTACATTTTGAATTTTCCATCAAGTTTGCATGTTTGTAAAGCTGAAAATTTATAAGGTTTATCGTTTTCGAGGTACTTCAATTGTTTCGAAACTTTTCACATTTTTGGCACATATAATGAAAAATTGTGATACGGGCTTTTTACCAATAGATAGGTCTTTTTTTTATATTATTCGTAGAAAAAATGCCGAGATACTGCATACAGCGCGATCGCAAATAGTATCTGAATTTGAAAAATTTTAAGTGCCCTAACTCAACTAATTTCAAATAGAACAGCCTGTATTTTGTGTTTCAAAAGTGAAGGGCATGTCATCTGCTACAAGTTTTGTATAACACTCCCTATACCTACAGATTCTAGTTTTGAAATGATTCCAATTTTTTGTAGTCGCATACCATGATTTATGTAGGGATAGGTTTTTTTTTTCTAGTTTTTTACTCAATTTTAATAACCGATCAGATTATGTGATTATTTAGCGAATTTCCGAAGAAAATTATTAAAATATTTAGATTAACTTTGATAAGTACATTTGGAGAACCCAAATCACCACAACACATATTTTTAAAGACTCGACGATGGTTTCACTAACAAAGTTGGCGTCATCAGTAAGTGAAAAATTCTTGAGAAACTATGGTCAGGTCTTTAAAAAGATGTAGAGATGAAGTTGATAAAGTTGATAAAGTTGATAAAGTTGATAAAGTTGATAAAGTTGATAAAGTTGATAAAGTTGATAAAGTTGATAAAGTTGATAAAGTTGATAAAGTTGATAAAGTTGATAAAGTTGATAAAGTTGATAAAGTTGATAAAGTTGATAAAGTTGATAAAGTTGATAAAGTTGATAAAGTTGATAAAGTTGATAAAGTTGATAAAGTTGATAAAGTTGATAAAGTTGATAAAGTTGATAAAGTTGATAAAGTTGATAAAGTTGATAAAGTTGATAAAGTTGATAAAGTTGATAAAGTTGATAAAGTTGATAAAGTTGATAAAGTTGATAAAGTTGATAAAGTTGATAAAGTTGATAAAGTTGATAAAGTTGATAAAGTTGATAAAGTTGATAAAGTTGATAAAGTTGATAAAGTTGATAAAGTTGATAAAGTTGATAAAGTTTCCATAAATATCAAATGAAACTTCAAAGTGACAGACTCAATAACGTTCTTATTACCGGCAGCTTGTGACATGAAGATATGAGTACTTTTCCGCTTATATTTTCTTCACTTCCACTAATTAAAACTTCCCTGAATTTGCACTTGCTCTCTTCTTACTGTTTTATTTATTTTTTTATTCTAAAAACTCTAATTTGTGAATACTTATTACCATTAAAATTACGTGTACAAAAGAAACATATGTTTTAATTTTTAAAAAGTCTGGACTCAGCAAGTGCGTGATGGAAGTGCATTTTCTTAAAATGTTTCTAATAGAAAATATGTCTTTTTAATGCAAGCAGGAATCAATTTGGTCACCGGTATAACCTATATAGTAGGAACAATGTACCATATTTTACCAACATAGGTAACTTGTTTGAAAATGTATAAAAAAATTCCAAAAATTAACTTAAAACATTTCCGAGAAAACTCGTTTCCTAGCTGACGAACCTTAGGTTAATAGCTAACTGGGTTATTGAATTTTGAAGCGTTTAATGAAAATTGTCTGCTAAAACGCACTTACTGCGTCTCGATTTTTTTTACAAACATGCATCATATTTCGATAAAAAATGAAAAAATCCAGTAAGGAATGTTAAAAAAAATGTAGGTATCACCAACGACTTATGGCCCACCTGTGGTTGTCAAAATAATTTTATAAGATGCAGCTCAAAACACCCTATAGGTAACGTATACAATTTTTTCTCGTATTTTGCATAATACCAATTAAGTTGAGCTTTACCGTAGAAATGCATGACACTGTATGTATGTAAACAGAAAGTAAACCCGGATATGATTTCTAGGGGGCCTAGTTTGCGCTCATTTGAAAAAACCTTTTTAGAATTCAACAGCCGCGGTCTCCTCAAAAAACGATTTTTTCTATAAAAATTAGCTAAAAATTATAGACTGTTAAACCATAAATTTAACTAAAGCTACTTCTAAAGTATCAGAGAAAGTGTCTAATTGAAATGAATTTTTTGGAAATATTTTATTGAAATGAAGGGGAATGATGGTTTAAGCTGAAACTTAAGGGTTTGCAGAACACTCTTAAATAATCCGTATTTCTTTCAGGTTCTCTGCCTAAATGTTGCCAATTTTGACGTTACAAATCGCAACTGTTTACGTTTGGAGGAAAACCCCATTTTTTTTTCTTTAAATGCCTCTAACTTTAAACTTACAGACCTAAATCTTGGTAAATTGTTCACCCTTATATATATATATATATATATATATATATATATATATATATATATATATATATATATATATATATATATATATATATATATATATATATATATATATATATAATTGAAACTGACCCTGGATATGGGTTCTAGGGAGCCTAGTTCGCGCTCATGTAAAGAAGTTTTTTTCTAAATTCAAAAGTCGGGATCTCCTCGTTAGTGATTTTTTTTAAAGATAATTCATTAAAACAAGCACTTGTGAAGCCACGGGAAAAGTCTACGACTGTATTAAATATGGAACGGTTTCACTAAGTTAGGGCAAGAACAAGCAACCAGATATGCTATTCAAATTGAATTAAGTCTTAAAACTTTCATCTCCTCTTTGTTTAATTATTTTTTATACGAAATCTCGCTGAAAAATTCATCCGAATAACAGTAATCCGATTAGATAACGATAAAGTGAAATGAGACTAAAAAAAAGTTGAAAAAAGTAAAGTCACTAACTAGGATTCGAACTCGTCATGCAGGAGACAATTGAATTTGATTATCCGATGTACAGTGACTTAGGCCACTGAGCTATGCTCCACATGTGTCTCCTGGCAGCTATATGCCGTAATACAGTGGTTCAATGTTTTAAAATTTACACAAAACCATTTCGATTTACAATAGATTTTTTGCTCATATTATAACGAAATCAAGGAAAATAACGACTTAGACACATATCTAGGAGCTTGTTAGTCATTCTTGTAGTATTTTTCACTCCCATTTGTACTCAATCAATTTTGACCTTTTAACTTTCTTGAATCAGATTTAATTAATTAAAAATTAATTTACCTCTAACTTTTTACCTTTCAAGATAGATATCTGAATTTTGGTACACAGGATACACTTTATGACAGAAACCAGCTTACTAAATTTGGTTTCCCTTACTTTGTTATTTACGGAGATATAAATTTTTTTCGAAAGAAAGCACAAAATTTTCCGGGAAACCCTGGGCCGATTTTTTTGACTAACGAACTTATCCAAGCCACTTGCAAAAGGAAGGTACGTGCCACATTTAATCAAAATGGGATCATTTTGGTTTTAGTTATCGGTGTGATACACACACACACACACACCCACACACACACACACACACACACACATATATATATATATATATATATATATATATATATATATATATATATATATATATATATATATATATATATATATATATATATATAAAAAATTGAAACTGACCCTAGATATGGGTGGCCTAGTTCGCGGTCATTTGAAGAAATTTAAAAAAATCAAAAATCGGGATCTCCTTATTAGCGATTTTTTTTTAAAAGAAAATTCACTAATATATTTATTTATTCCTTACAAAAAAAAACTATAATTTGTAAATATTTATTACTATAAAATCATATTTACAAAGAATAAACAAATGATTTAATTAAAGATATACTGATAAGTCAAAGCTTATACTGTACTCAAATATTCTAATAAATAGTAATAAATTTATTTATTTGGCACAGGCCATGATTGATAAAATTAACTTCACATAGATATTAACACAGTAAAAAGAACGCAAAGGTTAAACGTCTGATTGAAAAGTCTAGACTACAACACGAAGTATGTCTAAATATAAATGAATCACCAATAACAATAGATCTTGACCTACACTACTTGACGGCTAAAAATAAGTTATTTCTATTCCTACTAAGTTAAAGCAGACAATGACTCGATCAAGTTATTGAAAAATTAACGTAATTAAGTACGTGTTATTTATCTTAGTTTTTGCAACAGAAGGTGCCAACCACTTCGAAAGTCTGACTCAAAAAGTGCGTTATGGTAGCGAATTATCATGTTATATATAAATGATGATATTTACTTAAATGTCGATAAACGTATTATTTTGCTAAATATAGACGTAGCCACTTTCCGGACTTCACAAATGTTTCTTTACTTCTATGTAACCAGCTCCGTTGCTTGACAATATGGTTAGACAGGAGAAAATAAAATTGAATTGTAGGTGCAACTCCCTTGCTACGTTATGATGTTTTGATAGAAAACTTTTTAAAAAATAAAATAAAAAATTACAAATGACATCTTCAAAATTCCTACGTGATGTATGTCAATATTTAACATGAAAATGGAATTATATCTATAGATAAATAGGTATAATTTATTAACCCAATATACGAGTATACATTACCATTTGGGATACATTTTCATGCATCGATATATATATATATATATATATATATATATATATATATATATATATATATATATATATATATATATATATATATATATATATATATATATATATTGCTTATATACGGGATGGAATGATCATATAGCGTTTTTGATAGTCGATTCCATTATATGTTATAGACACCAATAGAGCTAAAACAAGCAAATAAACCTATGACAGCTGACCGTGTTGCCAATGCTTCATTCCATGGGCATAAAAAGGGATGTATTATATTGAAGGGGTACACGTGCTCATTTAAAATGAGCAGCTTTTTTTCCATATAGTTTTTTTTGTTCCCTCAGGGCTCGTCCGCGGCCTTGCCGCCCCGATAGCACCGCAACTCTTGGTTGATTGTGCATACCCTTAGTCTTCCTCCACCCATTCCAAAATCACTGTGCCTTGAAATAGTCTGCACAGCGATTGGTAGGGTGAAGTTTTATATTGCTCTGTCTCCGATCTAGACTGACCGTAGATCAGTTGTCTTTTGCGGTCCAGAACAATACACTCACACAAGATGTGCTGGGCTGATTCCTCCCCTCGCCGCAGAGTCTGCATGCGAGGTCCCCTTCGAACCGCCCCATGGTATGCAGGTGTTTCTTGACGGCCATGTGTCCCGTCAAGAGACCTCTTGTGTTTCTGAGCTGTCCTCTGCTAAGATTTAGCAGCTCCACAGCTCTCTTTGAACAGGGTCCGTCAATCATTGACTTCCCATGGCTGAGCCCTGGACAGTCCGCCCAGTACACCTTGTGTTGGTTTCTGACCCAGGACTTAATGGCTCCCCTGGCAGTGCTTTTTGACACGCCCAGAGCCGGTTCTGGTCCCATAAATGGTTCTGCTGACCCTCTCTTCGCGAAACTGTCAGCTTATTCATTGCCTTTAACCCCCGAGTGACCCGGCACCCAGATGAGGGTCACCTCATTCTGCCCAGCCAGGTCGCTCGTCTCGTCTCGGCACTCACTCACCAGCCAGGAATTTATTTCCATATAGTAGTAGCCGATAAAGTTCTCATACGTTTTTAGGATTTACACAGAGACTGTGACTGAAGAATAAAACTTTTATTAATTAAGTTCATCAAGTGAAACACGTTCAACATTCACAAATTGATTTCACTGCTGTACACTTTGAATGTTGAGTACATTTTTATTTGAAGTCAGATTTAATGGGTATTTTCAACTTTTATGTAGGCCATTTGACTTGGAAGACCACTTTTGCAGTAATTATGACTCTACGGCCAAACAGAAAGCCATTTTAGGTTATCTTAGTGCCCAAAATATTTCCTGTGTTGTATTGCAGTTAGATTGGTAATGTATATATATATATATATATATATATATATATATATATATATATATATATATATATATATATATATATATATATATATAGCATTAAGTTTTTGTGACGGTAATAGTGTTATTTATCAAAAAATTGTGGGAAAGCCGTCAGTGTTGCAAAATAAAACTCTTTATTATAGGCCGAGCTTTCGGAAAAATTTATTCAATTTTCAAGGCTACAACATGGAAAGAAAGAAAGTTTACAATTTACGTGGGAAAAATATAAAAGTTTAAAATACGTACAAATAACGTGAGTTCTACTAAACTAATTATTCAATAACAAACATAAAAAAACCTTTTTATAAATTTGACTGAAGTCGAAAAGTGCCAAATTGACATATAAAGCTAACCATTATCTAATTGAATTTGTTTTTTGTTTTTGTCTAGGGAATATAAATAGGGGTAGTGATTTTTAAAATTATTATCTTTTTTAAGTTTATTAAATTGTCGTTAAAAGTAATTTCAAATTCTTCTAAAGTAATAAAAGAATGTGAACTCTATAGATTTCTATTTTACAGGAAACAAAAGTTATAAAAAAATATTAGGTCCAGATCATTTCTATGAAAATTCACTACCATTACGCACTTGCTGCGTCCAGTCTTTTTAAATATGAATTTGGTGTCCTTCTGGAAAGCTTTTGTAACTTTAATGAAATTTGTAATACAAATTTCTTTTAAAGAGACTTACACTATTTTAGCTTAATTGAAAGTTGAGTTTTGGGCATTTTTCCAAAAGAAGTTAGAACACATTTTTATTTTTGATAATAGAGAGATATAGATGGTAACACTTTCGAAAGAATTATCCAAATGTGCGTTTACTCTAAGATGGATCTTCATGGTCTGTGTAAGTTTAAAATATTAATTTTAACCAGATGCCGTGTAATAACAATTCTTAAGAAAATTTGCTACTATTACGCGCTTGCTGCGTCCCGAATTTTTTTTCTATGTATTCGCAAATAAGCGAGATATTTTCTACCCCCACACTAGGTGGACACCTTATATATATATATATATATATATATATATATATATATATATATATATATATATATATATATATGTATATAACTTGAAACTAACCCCGAATATGGGTCTTAGTTCCCGCTCAGGTGAAGAATATAGAATCCAGATAACGATTTTTTGCACGAAGGTTGGCTAAAACGTATATAAGTAATAATATCATAAATAAGTTGCAAATGAATGTCTTTATAGTCACGCTCAACGATGCATGACTTTTGGCGCTGTTTTCATCTGAAACTCTGGCAATTTAAATGCCAGCAAAACAAATATAACATATAACTTTAATTCAGACAAGAGATCTAGAATTTGGCTTTTTGCTTTATATTTGTTTATCTGGTCTACTATTTAAATGTACATAAACAACGATTTAGATTAAATATTTACATTTAAAAGACTCACTAACATAAAAAAGTCTTGCTAATGAAATCACTGGCGGAAATATGACAGTTAAATGTAAGATAATTTTTAAACAATCTTATAAATTAAGTCGTGTCGTGTTTAAGTGTAATTAAACTGATTTACATGTAGTTGACAACGTAAATTAAAAAACATTATCCAGATAACTGTGAAAACTGATGAACACTTCAAGTTTATCTAAGCGGGAGGATAGTAAGACATATTTATTTGCTAATTATTCCCATGATAACATAATGAGCGAATTATGTTAATTTTCGTGAAGGCATCGGAAATTCAGTTTGAAGTGTTGTGCAATATAAAGCTATTTTAGCTTAAAATGTTGTGTTAATGTTACCGGTCATATCATAGTTTACCTTACGGCAAAAATAAGACATAAATCTAGTCCAAAATAATAGATGCGTCCACCAAGCCCAACAGATAAATGCTTCAGTCAACGTATGTATCTATGTGGTAGTATAGCTGAGTTTAAGTTGAGTGAAGTGCAGATTTCTCAAAGCGGAATTATTTTTCGCCAATGAAGCTTGTGCTGATATAATTTTTAGTGAATTTTCCTAAAAAAAATTCACTAATGGGGAGATCCCGACTTCTGAATTCTAGGACCCCTAGAACCTATATCCGGGGTCAGTTTCAATTTTTATATGGTTATATATATATATATATATATATATATATATATATATATATATATATATATATATATATATATATATATATATATATATATATATATATATATATATATATCACACCGATAACTGAAAAAAAAATGAGCCGATTTTGATAAAATTTGGCATGTACCTTCCTTTTGTAAATGGATTGGATAAGTTCGTTAGTCAGGAAAAGTGGACCAGGTTTTCCGGGAAAATTTTGAGTTTTCATTCGAAAATTTTTTTATCTCATAAAATAAAAAAGGTATGATAACCAAATTTGATAGCTAGGTCTATTATATAAAAAGTAAACTATATACCAAAATTTAGATTTCTATGTTACAAGAAAAAAAAGTTATAATAAACTATTTTGTGTCAGATCATTTCTATGAAAATTCACTACCATAACGCACTTGCTGCGTCCAACCTTTTTTAATAACAATGTAAATTTATACTATACAGAGTACTATTTGATCCTATGCACACTGAAATAAAATTATTAACGGTATCTACGAGATCTCGGCAGTACAACAATACTAAGGCAATTTAGGGATGCCAGTTATTTGATTGCTTTGTATAATACACAAAAAATAGAGAATGGTTAGGTATTTTATTACCTAACCTGTGGTAACAATTATTATTAGGTGACTTACAAATTCTAATTAATGAAACTGAAATTTTATTAAACAATAATAAAAAAATTGGGACGCAGCAAGTGCGTCATAGTAGCGATTTTTTTTAAATGCTTCAAATTTGTATAACTCCATTTTCTATAAACCTAGAATGTTGAGTTTTCTTACGTGGAAGGGAATTAAAAGGGCAATACAGCAACCGAATTTCATCAAAATAGCTTTGTTATTTTTTGAGATACAAATTTGTTTTCGTCATTTTTTTTAAGAAAAAACCAGTCCGATAGGGCTGGCCAACGAATTCGTCCAAGCCATTAATAAAAGAAAGATTCCCGCTGAGTTTCCTCAAAATCGGTTATTAACTTTTTGAGTTATCGTGTGGATACACACACACAGATATATATATATATATATATATATATATATATATATATATATATATATATATATATATATATATATATATATATATATATATATATATATATATATTCGGGTTCTAGGGGCCTATGTTCGCGCTCATTTAAAAATTTTTTGCAATCTCACTATCGATACCTCTGTATTAGCGAATTTTTGTTAATAAAAATTCGCTAGAAATTGTTATCAGAGATTCAAAATAAAAAGAAAGGGTTGCTTCTATATTCAAACTCTTTAATTCTAAAATATACATAAATAACAAAAAGAAAAAGATGTTTATGGATTGGACAATTATTAACACAAAAAAACTGTTTGCTATATTTATTTATACAATTAATGCCAGTATTACCACAAGAAAAATTACTTAAAAGTTTAATTAACACTCACTTATTTTCAATCTGATATCTTGGATCTCTCCGAAATATCTCCTACCTCCGGGATATATCTTTGCCAGGCAGGCAAAAGAAAATGGCTTAAGAAACCTTCGTTAACCACTGTGTTCACTTGCTGCAAATGCTTGGGTTGTCTTATTGCTCAGTGCGATGTTAACTTATTGACAAGCAATAATTTCTTTCGGATTTAGGACTGTATCTTTACTATTTTGTAATTTCTTTACCTGGTTCTCGAGGAATGCCTCAAAACAATTTTGAAGAGAATAAATTTAAGTATGGTAACCTGGTTGAAGAAAATTTTCTTTAACGTTAAGCTAACCCGGAAAATTTTTTTGGATTTCTTCCTTATCCAAGACGATCAATTAGAGACAATAATAATGATGATAATTTCGGTAAACCTCTTTACTTCCTTCCTTAAGCAGGAAGGTCAACTGCCGCGGACTGTTTTTAAGCAAATTCCGAAAAGCCTATTTGAAATAAAATCCGACTTAGTTGACTGCAACATAACGATTAGTTTATCCAACTTACTAAGCGTTTAAACTAAGTCTTCTCTACGAAGCCGTAGCTTTGTGCGTCAATCGTTTCCACAGAATGCCTAACGCTGTTTGTTTTAATCGCGTCTTGCGTTGACATTTCTCGCTTACCCCCTTTCTGCAGCGTTTGAAGTAAAGTGCTCTAGCTACCACGTTGTCATTGTTGCGCGCAGGGCTACTCTGATTAGTTAGAGAGAGCGAGAGATCATGTGTAAAGGTGTCGGTTACTAGTGTCGTTATCTTAGCTCTTTTGAATCATTTTTAACGATCAAGCGCGTTTCTCTGAAATATAGAAATAGAATGGGTTTCAATAGCTGTATTATACTCCATACGACTTTATGCTTTAAAACATATTCCAGATCTAGCTTGTCAAAACTTTAATATAACTTCGATATTAATTTAGATAACAAGAACCTCGGTGGTTCAGGAATAAGAACGTGGTGTCTGAACCGAAGGGTACTGGGTTCTATCCCAGGGTACTCCTTTCACTTTTTCAGTACAAACGGTAAAATTAACATCAACCGAGGTTCTGGCATTGTATTTGAGCACGTTGAATGTCTGTACGTTCCGCTCTTCGGAGGGGGCGTAAAGCCGTCGGTTTCGTGTCCATGCGATGTTGGGCACGTTAAATATCCATACACTTATTACAGAAAGGCAGGGGTTCGGCAAAATTTCTAGGATAGTGAGGTGAAACTGCTCCGTGGCGTCGGTGATTGGCCATAGTCACAGAAATAGGCCGACGTTGAAGAAACAAAACACAACAAACACAATTTAGATAACAATTCTGCTGTAAACGTGAAGCGTTACAACCTAACACAATACTGGTGCATGCGTAGTAAAGTACCCACCCGCTGGTCTAATTTTTTCTATTTTCGCAGGTATCCTCTGTCATTCTCAATTTACGGAAAGTTGTTTGATACATTCTGAAATTATGGGGAAAATCATCTGATGTGTAATTTAAAATTAGATCCCCGTAATCGTTTTCATTTATCGTTAGTTTGGTTCTTTTAGGCGGAACTATATAAATTTTTTCATTTCAACAACACACCACGAGGGCTTACAGCCTAAATACTATCGTACCGTGGGTGTTGACAAGGTGGAAAGAGGCAACTTGTTAATTCTGGACTTGAAAGTTTGGAGGTTCGGTGGAGAAAGAAAAACATGTGCCGGCAAGGAATTCCACAACTTGGAAGTCCTCGGGACAAAACAGCGGGCATAACAAGATATATGTATGGTGACCTGGACAGTAAAAGGGTGCATTTGCTCTGTTCCCCTGATAGATCTGTTGGGGGCAGCAGGTGGAGGAACTATATCTATAAAAGTGAGGTTAGGGTCAGCAGCACCCCAGATGTGGGAGCAGTATTCGAGGTTTGGTCTTATTTGTGAATTATATAAGGTATAGAGATTAGCTGGTGAAAAGTATTTGCGACCCCGGAAGAGGAAACCTAATTTCTTAGCAGCCGCTCCTGCAATTGATGTGACATGTTAGTGCCAATTGAGATTTCGATCCACAGAAATGCCAACAAGTGAAAAGGACTCATTACTTTAAATAACTTGGTTGTTTATTGTGATGGGTCTAGGGCTGGTGTATCTCTTATGAGAAAGAAAGCAAAACTGTGATTTGGTGGGGATGAATTGTACAAGATTTCTACTTCCCCAGTCTAATATTTTATGGAGATCCACGGAGATAGAACCCTCCATGAGTCTGCATATAAATAGATTTCTATCCCAAATCGCTTGGCGGATCAAATACAAAATTCACGTACTTCAAACTTTATCCATACCAAACAAACTTTTTTCGGCTTCCCATCTTGTCCATTCTCAACCGTTCCTTTCGTTTACAATGAATCTTCGTTTCTTCATAATTTTATTTATTTATTTAGACCACAGAACAGAGTTCGTATTATATGATTTTATAGGCAAAACAAAAGTACATATACTTTCAGACAATTAAGAAATACAATTGTATGAATTATCTCTGGAATAATAATTAAAGCATAAAAAATAAACCATATCCTATATATATATATATATATATATATATATATATATATATATATATATATATATATATATATATATATATATATATATATATTATAAAAGTATTAACATTAAATTAAATTCTATAAACACACACATAGCTATAACAACTTCAATAAGGTAGTGATGTTAGAGAAGTGCTAACGAAACAAAGCGCAACATATAGTACTTTCTAGCATTATAGAAAACTGAGTGATCGGCATTTACAATTTTTTCCTCCACGAGGCCAAAAGCGAGCACACAAAAGTTTTGTATGATAAAAACAACTTTGTCATGAAAAAAATTATTCTACAAAAATTCTCGATAAAAATTTTCAACAAAAATTCGCTGAAACATGTTTATCAAGAATGTTTATCCAGAATGAACATTTGCGACCAATTCGTCGTCTTTTAATTAGCCGTCACTAATTGGCGCAATGACATACAATTTTAAATGAGATCATCTGTAATATGTTTTAAATTCAGTAAAATCATCAGATTTTAAATAAAGTATCGCTAACAGAATCAGTTTTTAGCAAAGAGAATATATCACAGTAGAAACAATGCAGTATCTTTTTTAGCTTGTGATGGTGAGCAACTTAATACGAGGTTGGAACTAGAAGTTGCAACACTAGATTTGAAATCACATATTTGCATTTGACCCACCCCTAAGGAATTTGTATGAAGATAATTTCCAAATGCACAACATAATTAATTGTGACCTTAGTAGGAGAACGCCAATGCCTCTGGATGATTATTTCTCTACGGACATCACTGCCTAATCGCCATTTGTCTTCCAGTTAATAACCTAAAACTCTAACACGTCTTGTCCCGGTGCACCCCCCCCCCATTCCCCCATTAACCTCCTTGGCACATCATCCACTGATGTTCTCGATGAAAATAAATTACAGTATGCATTTAAATCATGAGCTTTTGGAATGTAGACATGAAGAAAAATGACAGAGTTGAAGCAAGCCAAGAATAAAGACTAAAAGTTTGTTAGAAACAAGGCGATATTTGCTTTAGTCTGTGATGGTGATAACTCACTACTCTATTGTAATTGAAAGTTTCAACACTATATAAAAGAGAATGTGTTTGCATTTGACCCACACCTAAGGAATTTCTATGAAGCTGAATTATCAAGGCTCCACGGAGTTCATGGTGGCCTTAGTATGTGAACTTCAGTGCCTCTGGGTGGATGTTTCTCGACGCACATCACTGCCCAAGTGTCAATTGTCATCCAGTTAACAACTTTGTTGGACGATCGTGTCCCTAACGTGTTTCCAAGTGCTAGCAAACCTAAAACTGCAAGACACCTTGTCTAACTGCCCCCCATTAACTTTTTTACACATCATCCACTGACCCTCTCAATGAGAATAATTCACAGTATGCCTTCAAATTTTTAATTTTGTTTTAATATTGAGCTTTTGGAATGTAGACATGAAAAAAATTACAGATAATAAGTAAGCTGAGACTTAACTACTAAAAGTGTGTGAGATGCAACGCTAAATCCTTTTTAGTCTATGTTGGTAAGTAACTTAATGCGGGATTTGAATTAAAAGTTACTACATTATATAAAGGAGATCATATCTAATACTTTACTAGAAAAACTTGAGATCCCTTGCTCCTAAACATCAGCGATGGACAAAAACTTTATATAATAAAACAATATATTTAATGAAGCCATTAGGTCGCTAATTAATGTCGACAGTGCATGGCTAATAAATAACATCTATAATAGGAGTCTAATTAAATAATTGATTTATTGCTTACCAATCACTAACTTAATTAGCGGATTTATCACGACTACTAGTACCTACCTATTGTATGGCCCATAATCCAGACAAATGGCGCTATAACCAAACGGCATTCACAGCTAACTAAAACTAATTTCATCCATAATGAGCTAAGGTGACTCCAGATTTGAATGCTTTTAAAAATATCTTGTTTCTTGTTCTTAATTAACAGCTTTTCTCAATAAGTGCAGTATTGGAGGACCTAGTTCATTACAACGCGATTCTCAGACCTGACGATTGTTTCGATAGACAACGTTAGCGTCATTTGAAGAATGAATCGTCATAACTTAAGAAAGCCTTGAAGGTTATTATCTTTTTATTAGCGAATTTTCATATGCACTTCGGATATTCAAGGAAAGCCAGCCTTGATATAACCCCTTAAAACAAATACAATTTAAATATCACAGAGATTGAACTCTACAGTGGCTGTTTCTTTCACTGCTATATACAGGGTGATTCATAAGTGGTGACCAAAAATGAAACCCCATGTTCTTTGAACAATTTTAGAGAGGGTATGTCCCATTAAAATTTTTCCTATAATGCTTCATTAAAAAGATACAGGGTGTTGAAGTTGAATTTCAAAAAATAAAATTTCCCAATTTCTTAAAAAGTAGCACATATATTTTGCTGGAACTTCGCATGTGTAGGCTGTTATGGAAGGCGCGTACTCTACCATAATAATTGAATCGGCTAATCCAGCAGTGGCGCGCGTACCCACATGTCATTGGTTACCCCTCAAGAAAAAAACGGGTATGCCAATGATTTTTTTTAATTTTTTTATTTTTTGAATCTTGCTTTCATTCGTGAACAAAATTACTCTCTTGATAATTTTCTGTATGGCGCTTATTTTACGAGTAAGCAATGAATCAATTAAGTGTTTTAGAGCACAGTTCATGATTTTTAACCAGTCGCTGTTTGGTGGAAAAATCGCAATGATACACTTTTATCAGGCTTATAGTAATTTATTTTTCACAATAAATGTTTAAAAATGCCTCCATTGGCCTGAATACATGCACGACATCTTTTTAATATGGAAAATTTAATGTCTTGAGGATTCATTGTTGCTTGAATATGGCGAAAAGCATTATTTATCAGTTGTTGTAGCTACTCTGGTGTATTAATCTGTTCACTGTAGACCAGTCGCTTAAAATCACCTCAAAGATAGAAGTCAAGTGGGTTTAAGTCCGGTGATCTTGCACGCCAATATATTGGTCCAGTTCTGCCAATCCATATTTCATTATAATGTTCATGTAGCCATGTAACAACGTTTCCACTATGATGCGCTGGTGCACCGTCATGCTGGTACCACATTATACCTCTTGTTGCTAGTGGAATGTCATCTAGAATGTTTTCTACACGGTTTTCTAGGAGCGCTAAGTACGAAGATCCATTTAAACGTTGTAGGAGGACTTCCATTAACAGTGAGCCGTTAAAAATACCACACCATAAATTAATGGAAAATCTATGTTGAAATGTGCGATTCCTTGTTGCATGTGGATTTTACAATGATCGGACATGCTCATTATGAGAATTATAAATACCATTTCTTGTAAATGTTGATTCGTCATACCAGAAGATTAGATTAGGGAATAAGATATTTTGATTGTTCATTTCCAACATCCATTCACAAAAGACTCGTCGATGCACATTATCTCCAGGTAGAAGGCAATGAGTATTCTGTCGATGATATGGATGTAAGGCTTCTCGATGTAAAGATCTCCAAACAAAGCTTTGAGAATATTGAAACTGCGTGGCAATCCTCCGAGTACTTGTAGAAGGTTGATCCATCACTGCATCCACCACTCTCTCTTCGTCTTCAAGTTGATGTTGTCTGCACCATTAGCTCTAGCGTCAGGACGTTGTCCAATACCGCACTGCCGAAGTCTTGAAAACGATCGAGAAAAAACCCTTGGTGTAGGTTGACGGCGAGTGGGAAACCTACGTTGATATTCCCAACAAGCAGCTAGAGCATTTCCATCAGCATATCCGTAGATAAAAATTATATATGCATACTCTTCTGAGGTGTAATCCACTATAAGAAGTGAAAGAGTAGAAAATTTTGCAATTTTATAAAGTTTACCACTTACACATATTCAAAATAATAACTTGTTTACCTAAACGTCAAGTGACACTTAATGACAACTTTGGCATACCAGACTTACTAAAATACAACAAAGATAATCGTCGTACAAAAAATTATCAAGACATTAAACTTTCCATATCAAAAAGATGTCGTGCGTGTATTCAGGCCAATGGAGGCATAAAAGTGTATCATCGCGATTTTCTACCAAACAACGACTGGTTAAAAATCATGAACTGTGCTCTAAAACACTTACCTGATTCATTGCTTACTCGACAAATAAGCGTCGTACAGAAAATTATCAAGTGATTCATTTTGTTCACGAATGAAAGCAAGATTCAAAAAATAAAAAAATATCATTGGCGTACCCGTTTTTTTCTTGAGGGATAACCAATGACATGTGGGTACGCGCGCCACAGCTGGATTAGCCGATTCAATTGTTATGGTAGAATACGCGCCTTCCATAACAGCCTACACATGCGAAGTTTCAGCAATATATATGTACTACTTTTTAAAAAATTGGGATATTTTATTTTTTGAAATTCAACTTCAACACCCTGTATCTTTTTAATGAAGCATTATAGGAAAAATTTTTGTAGGACATACCCTCTCTAAAATTGTTCAGAGAACATGGGGTTTCATTTTTGGTCACCACTTATGAATCACCCTGTAGTTTACACACCTGCTGGTGTTGCGAGTGCCAACGTCTAAGATGAGTAATTTGTCTTCGATATGTTTGGTTATTCGTAAAAAAAATTGCTAAATATTAACATATGGTTAATATTGTTATTAAAACTTTTTTATGAAAATTTACTACCATCACCCACTTTTTGCGTCCAGACTTTTTTTACACAATTTCATTAACAAATATGGAAGAAACAGGTTTTATATTTATGCATATGAATAAAACCAATATTTGCGGATGCCGTGATTGCCTTCAGTATTTATATAATTGGATCCAAGCTTGAAATCTTACATAACCACGAACTAAAAGAGCATTTTCGCGTCTGAAATAGCGTCGTCCATGTTATACACCATCCAAATGAATGAAAGGACAGTAAACTTCATATAAAGAATGTAAAATTTCACTGGATTTTCATAAAACAAGACGCCGACAAACAGCGTTATGAATAATAACAGGTGTCTGCATTCAGGGGCACGGACACCCAAATTGTCGACAACACAAATAAAATACACAGAATATTGTCCAGCATTCGCAACTCACAGCACAGATCGGTATTTTTATTATAAACAAAATGAAGCGAATTCCTCGTGAAGGCTAATTATGGAGGTGGCATGCAGACATAATAAAATTAAAATATCAAATATCCAATGTAAATGGTTTATGCCAGTGTGTCACTCTTGTAAGGTAAAAGGGTGTTAAACTGAATTAAGTCCATGAGCAAGCTGACAAGCAACTATTTTGTAAATTTTTAAAGTGCAAGGTCTCTGGAAAATACTGCTCGTTCAGCAGGGGTCGAATATTTTAACGAAAACGTGCCAGTATGAACGGACATGTTCTCTTAGTAATTATGACTTTACACTAAATATCACGGGCGCATAATATAAAATAAATTGTGTGTCTAATTAGCTAAGAAATTAAAAAAAGTCTGGGCGCAGCAAGTGCGTTATGGAAGTAAACTTTCATACAAATGATTCTAATAGCAGGTATGTCTTTTTAAATGCAAACTGGCATCAAATATGTTTACCGGTATAACCTATATAGTAGAAACAATGTAGCATATTTTATCAAAATAACTTTATTGTTTGAAAATGTAGACAAATGTTCCGAAAATAAGTCTAAAATGTTTACGAGAAAACGAACCTTAGATTAATATGAAATTAAGTAATGAAACTTGAAACATTTAATGGAAAATCGCTGCCAAAACGCACTTACTGCGTGTATAATTTTTTTATTACAAACATGCATTATGTTTCAATAAAAAATGTAAAATGCAATAATATAAGGAATCTTCGAAACAAAATTGTATCACCAACGACTTTTGAGCCACCCTGTGATTTTAAAAATAATTTTATAAAATGAAGCTCATGGCACCCTATAATTAACATATACAATTTTTTCTCGTATCTTGCATGATAATGAACATATTGAGCTTTACTGTAGAATTGCGTCACGCAAATTTGCAATACACAACCGACGATTTTTTGGAGCTTCTAATTATGTATGATGAGTGTCAACAAATCGTGGACCGAACATGTCGTGCATTTGCAGAAAATTACCCGAATAAACCAAAACCCAGTCATGACATGATAAAGAGGTTGCTGCAAAATTGTTCACAGCATGGAAGTTTTCGCCCAAAAGTACAGAAGCGTAAGCCACTCGCCGATAACGAGGTAAACGAAGTGAAAGTATTGTCATTTTTTGTTGCTGATCCCAAGGCATCCATCAGGGATTGCGAAAAAGAATTACGCTTGTCAGTGAGAACGATTCACAGAATTTTGAAAAAGTATCATTGGATACCCTTCTCTTACCACCCGATACATGGTTTGCAACCAAACGATTTTCCTAGACGTGTTTGATTCTGTTAATGGTTCCTATTAAAAACACAAGAAGATGAGAATTTCTGCAAGAGAATTATTTGGTGCGATGAGGCGAAGTTCTCTAAAAATGGCATGCACAATCGCCACAATAGTCACTTCTGGTCAGATGAGAATCCCCATGTTACCAGGATCAACTATCTGCAAGACAGGTGGTCATTCAATGTGCTTTGTGCAATTAAGAACGATAAGATTTTTTGGATTAAAATATACGATGAAATTCTCACTGGTATACGTTATAATGATATTTTGCACGAAGTGATTCTAGTTTCTCTTAACACATTAAGTTTAGAAGAAGCTAGAAGAAGCTGGTATCGCCAAGACGGAGCACCGCCCCACAGTTACAATTTAGCTCATGATTTTTTGCAACAACATTTTGAAGACAGGTGAATTGCCAATAACGGCGCACATAGATGGCCACCACAGTCCCTGGACTTAATACATCTGGATGCAAGTATCTGGGGCTACATCAAAAATAAAGTTTACCCCGAACCTGCCACCACAAAAGAAGACATAGTAGGTAGAGTTTTATGTGTCTTCAATTCACTGAATTCGTGACAAATCAGAAATGCTTCGAACCTAAACATTATAAGACGAATAACAAAATGCCTCCATGTTAGTGGGAGTAATTTAGAGCATTTGTTATAAGTTCCACAATTTTTTTATTTGTTTTTGTGTTTTAGTTTTCCACTAGCTATTAGTTAAGTTCTCTACCCATTTATTATAAATAACTACCTATATTGTTGAGTTGTATTTTGGTTTTACAAGTTAACACATTGATTTTTTAGAACTAAAAGAGGAGAAATGCAGCGATTTGGATGCAAATACAAAGTATTCTCTTTTTTTACGCGAGAAGGCCCATCAAATGTTATGTTCTCATTTGTAAGTGGTAGGACGTCAACAAGCATATTATCAAGTTCCAAAGCCTGCTTTAAATCTATTGTGACAATTTGAATCAAGCGAATCCAATAAAATTGATATATTCGGAAAACGGTGGAATTTAGGTATAGGGAATGCTAATACAAGTTGAAAGGGAAACTGGATGCGAACCGAAATGGCTCATAAAATATAGGGTGTTCTATTTGAAATAAGCGAGTAATTTTGATTTGAATTTTACCAAATGGCGCGGCTAATTATTATCACCCTGTATATTTAAAAAAACTCTATTAAACTTTCCGTTTAGGTTCTAATCTGAGGGTAATCTGTACAAAAACTGAGTCTTCTCAGTTATATTTCCACAGAAATAGAGCGTGCAGCGTTCACCTTGGTTTTCGCGAGAATTTTCAAAAAAATCGCAAAATTTCGAAAACGATTGATTTTTGACATATAGCGTATGAGTAATAATTTATCTCAAATTCAATGTAGAATTCAAAAATATAATGAAAATTACCACGTTGTATTTAAAATAAGCAAATTGATGGTCACTTCCGGTTAAACTGGAAGTTTTATATAAAGTAAACTATTTTCACTGAACTGGAATTTGTCTCGATCGTATGTGTCTAAATTTTCAAATTTCAAATCGGAGTAGTTATTGATAAATGGCTAACTAAATGTCTTGGCGCCACACTCTGTATATGTAAACAGATAAAAACTCAGCCTAACCTAACCCCGGATAAGGATTTTAATTTAATTTAATGCCTAGTGTGCATTGATATGAAGAAATATTTTCTGAATTCAAAAGATGCGGTTTCCTCATTAGCGATTTTTTCCACGAAAATTTGCTAAAAGTTATAGACCATCAAGCCACAAACTCAACTAAAACTACTGCCAAAGTATCAGAGAAAGGGGATATTTGAAATGAACTTTCTGGAAATATTTTCGTAAAACGAACGGCAATGAACGTTAAAGCTGAAACTTACGGGTTTGTAAAACACTCTTCTTGCGACATTTTCTATAAATAACCCGTATTCGTTTTAGAATCTTTGCTTAAATGTTGAAAATTTTGACGTTTAAAATCGCCACTTTGACGTTTTGAGGAAAACCCCAAAATGTTTTTCTTTAAATGTCTATAAGTTTATTTTCTTTTAACTTGCAGATCTAAATTTTGGTACGTAGTTTACTTTTATGATTTTCCTGGCTAACGAATTTATCCTAGCCACTTGCAAAAGGAATGTACTTAGAAATTTGATCAAAATCGGCTAGTTATTTTTTCAGTTATCGGTGTGGTACATTTACATTTACATACATAAATCTAATGAAGCCGTGCAAACAATGTACGATCAGGGACCACACGTTGGAGATACACTTCAGCATATTTTCTAAAGGCTTTTAAAAGAATTAGCTTGACCGTAAACGAAATAAACATGTAGTATCATCATACACAAGTCCATTCAAATCAACAAAATTTGCTCGTTCGTTAAATGAGAAGTTCGTTCAATCAGCAAATCTTAAAATCCGGATCCTAATATATATATATATATATATATATATATATATATATATATATATATATATATATATATATATATATATATATATATATATATATATATATGAGACATACTTGGTTCTCGGGTTGAACCGCGTAAAGAATTTATGAAAACTCGACGTTTCGGCTCCTGTTTTGGAGCCATTTTCAAAAGTTAAAGGAAGAAAGAGGCAAAGGAAACATGTAAGGACACTCTAAGGCCTCAATCTGTCTACTCCCTAGAGCGGTGGACAAAGGTGGGTTGGGTTGTTGTAGCTCGATTACGGGGCCTCAATCTGCCTACTCCCCAAATCTCGCCGGTATCGTCTGTGAGGTCTCAGTGTGTTCAACCCTAAGCCTCAGAGAGATTTGGCAGTTCATTGCAAGTCTCGTCTTATATATGTCGTTCCGTCTACCTGCTTCGCTATCAGTGAATATAATAGGGTCACGGTCTATTAAATGGGGGGCTTTGGACACGGTACTTAGATGAGGAGGATTAAGGCATTTGTTGAGACAGATAATGGGGCAATAAAATTGTCTGTGGAGTTTATTTTCTTTTTGTGTGTTTGTAATGAAGATATAATAGGTTTCCAAGTGGTCGTAAGGCGAAGACCATCATCTCTCTTATTTAACTGATAGCGAAGCAGGTTTGCTGTGCTGGCTTCAGTCATAAAAATTATTCTATGTACCAAAATTAAGATCTCTGTCTTGAACGGCAAAAAAGTTATGGGTAAATTAATTTTTAATTAATTAAATCTGATTCAAGAAAGTTAAAACGTCAAAATTGAGAATTATGGTAGGAGTACGAATATGACAAAAAAATACGACAAGAAATGACCAGCAAGCTCCTATATATGTGTCTGAGTCGTTATTCTCCTTTATTTCGTTAAAATATTAGCAAAAATTCCATTGTGAATCAAAATGGTTTTGTGTAAATAGTAACGTTAGACGATTAACATGTATTAAGAGATGTACCTGCTAGTACATATATGTCGAGCTTAGCCAAGTTGGCTAAGTTGTGTACATCGGATAATCGATTCCTACATGATGAGTTCTAATCCTAGTTAGTGACTTTACTTTTTATCAATTTGTTTAATCACATTTCACTTTATCGTTATCTAATCAGATTGTTGTAATTCCGATGAATTTTTTTGCGAGTTTTTGTGTGAAAAATAATCTGATAAAGAGGAGATGATTTTAAGACTTAATTCTATTTGAATAGCATATCTGGTTGTTTGTTTTTGCCCTAACTTAGTGAAACCGTTCCATATTTATTACAGTCGTAGACTTTTCGCGTGGCGTCACAAGTGCCTGCATTAGTGAATTTTCTTTAAAAAAAATCCCCAACGGAGAAATCCAGACTTTTAAATTTAGAAAAAATTTCTTGAATTGAGCGGAACTAGGCCCCCTAGAACCCATATCCAAGGTCCGTTTCACTTATATATATATATATATATATATATATATATATATATATATATATATATATATATATATATATATATATATATATATATATATATATATATATATATATATATATATATATATATATATATATATATATATATATATATTGTAACAATATAAATTGAATAGCTAAACAGCTAGACTAGTTTGGGTGTATTTGTGGTTCCTCCTCTGCTTTAAACAGAGAATTATTGGCGACGATCATGGTTATTTCTTCTGGCTATCCCTCGTATACTGAATGAAATTGAGATCTTTCGTTAAATCATTTCTCTTTGTACTACCCCTGGTATATCTTGTCGGCGGCCGCGCCTGCGTTGTGGTTAAGAATGTTGGTGGTTCGAGAATGGTCCGCATGTTGAGAAGGATAGATGGCTGTAGGACGTATAGGATGAAGTGAGAGCGAACGACAGCGCTACCGGCTGTCAGGTAGGAAATGCGAATATTCCGGAAGGTTCGAGAGAGATTTCGTTGGTAGTAGTTTGAGTTAACACGTGGTTCTTTCTGAGAAGCAAGTAGGATATTAATTATCCCCATAGTGGATTTAATTGCACTCAGAAAATATCTGCAGTCTTTTGGGTGATATCGTAATTTACGTACTTGGTGTTGAAGACTGTAGAGATACCCGTTTGAGGGGATATAAGGACCACTTTGATTTTGTCACGTTGGAGTTTCGTATGCCCCTGTACTGGATAGTCCTTGTGCTGGGTGGAAAGTTCTTGTGTTGGGCAATCCCTGTACTGGATAATTCTTGTGCTGGGCGATTCTAGTACCGGATGGAAAAGCTCTAGTATTGGGTAGAAAGTTTTTGTATTGGGCAACTCTTGTGTTGGGCAGTACCTTTGGCAAATTCACGTATCATTGGAGTGGAATAGCGAATTTTCATGTACCGAACGAAGTATGGCTATTGAATTAAATGGAGTTTTATGTGCTAGCCAAGAGCAATGATAATTCCCGTCAGCTGTGAAATCTGGGATTTATGAATTAGGATCTCAGTGAGGAGGTCTTCGCTTTCCGTTGTCGCATTGCCTTTCCGTTGTTGCATTGTTCCCGTGGTTGCAGTTCCGTACCCTTAAAGGCACTAGTTTGGTATGGAAATTGTTGGTAATTTTATGGCCTAGAAGTCCAGGAATTTCAAGTAAGAATTTTCCGTTTTGTGATAAAGAATAGAGTGATAAGAGAGGCAATCTTGATAAGCTAAAACTTTAAATATTCACATCTGTTAAATTTGCTAAAATCAATCTGAATTTATTTTATTTAAACTTCAATAAATGTGGTACAGATTTTTATGCGACCCTTGTTAATATAATTGCTTCACTTTTGATAGTTACCACAGGCTATTATATATTTTTAGCATTTGTTAAGCTTATTGATTATTCTTTGGGACTTGATATTTAATCAGGCCACTTAACTTAATTAACGTGTAATTAATTACTATTTGGGGAAATACGTTGTAAGCTTTGCGTGCACGAAAAGTGGAATTTTTCCATAGAACAATTATAGTTTTGGAGCACATTCATGCATACTCCTTAGATATCTTGATTATTTTGTAATAAGCCATTTTAGTTATATAATAGAGACTTTTTATTTTAGATCAGAATTTTAGAACACAGCTTTTTAATAATTTCTTGTATGCCAAAGAAGCTTAATAAAAGCCCTTATTTTATTATATTATAGGTGTGTTTTGGTTTTGTGTTTGTGTTTTGTTTTCAGGGCTGTTGAGAATACTTAGGGTTATTAGATCATTACCGTTACCTTTTTTTTTTTTTTTTGTTCCCTCAGGGCTCGTCCGCGGCCTTGCCGCCCCGATAGCACCGCAACCCTTGGTTGATTGTGCATACCCCTAGTCTTACTCCACCCATTCCAAAATCACTGTGCCTTGAACTAGTCTGCACAGCGATTGGTAGGGTGAAGTTTTATATTGCTCTGTCTCCGGTCTAGAGTGACCGTAGATCAGTTGTCTTTTCCGGTCCAGAGCTATACACTCGCACAAGATGTGCTGGGCTGATTCCTCCCCCTCGCCGCAGAGTCTGCATGCGAGGTCACCGTTACCTTTACTTGTGGGTCTATGAGACCATACCGTTCTGAGTTTTAGTTTGTTTTACCATATTTATAACTCCCTTGCAGCTTCCTGTGCTCGATTGTGGTTGGCTATAGTTGCCAGTGTGATCCAAGAATTCTTGGTTGTGTTGGATCTGGACAAGGAAGTATTTTAGTGAACATCTTATTAGAATATCCGGGGGTGGAGGTTAAACAATCAAGTGGCGCCCCTAGTTAACATCTTATTTTGACCCACGCCCATCTCCACTGTGTAAAAGCTGGCGGCCCTCTAACTTCCCGGTAACTTAGCTTATGCCAATGACAAATTAGGTTTGTGAATAGATTGGGAATTATTTGAGCATTTGTCATCTGGTATAAAAGGAAGTGCGTCGCAATATATATATATATATATATATATATATATATATATATATATATATATATATATATATATATATATATATATATATATATATATATATATATATATATATATATATATATATATATATATATATATATATATATAAAGGCCGAACCATTTGTCAAAATTTACGTCTGTAAGTTTAAAGACAAAAAAGTTAGAGGCATTTAAAGAAAAAAATGGGGTTTTCCTTACAACGTAAAAAGTCGCGATTTGAAACGTGAAAATTGGCAACTTTTAGGCAAATAACCTGAAAGAAATACGGATTATGTAAAGAGTGTCCTGGAAACCCTTAAGCTTCAGCTTCAACCATCCTTGCCCTTCATTTTAATAAAATATTTCCAGAAAATTAATTTCAAATAGACACTTTCTCTGATGCTTTGGCAGTAGTTTTTGTTAAGTTTATGGCTTAACGGTCTATAATTTTTAGCTAATTTGCATAGAAAAAATTCCTCAATGACGAGACCATGACTTTTGAATTCTAAAAAGATTTCTTCAAATGAGCGCAATATAGGCCACCTAGAATCCATATCCGGGTTTACTTACTGTTTACATATATACAAGATGACGCATTTCTACGGTAAAACTCAATATAATTGTTATTATGCAAAATACGAGAGAAAATGGTATACGTTACTTATAAGGTGTTTTGAGTTGTATCTTATAAAATTATTTTGACAATCACAGGCTGGCCCATAAGTCGTTGGTGATACCTACAATTTTTGTTTTAAAATTCCTTTCATCGAAATATGACGCATGTTTGTAAAAAAATCGAGACGCAGTAAGTGCGTTTTGGTAGCGAATTTTCATTAAATGCTTTAAAATTCACTAACTCAATTTGCTATTAACCTAAGGTTCGTCGGCTAGGAAACGAGTTTTCTCGGAAAGATTTTAAGTTTATTTTCGGAAAATTTGTGTACATTTTCAAACTAGTTATGTTGGAAAAATATGGTACATTGTTTCTACTATATGGGTTATACCGGTGACCAAATTGATTCCTGCTTGCATTAAAGAGACATATTTACTATTATAATCATTTTATGAAAATTCACTTCCCTAACGCACTTGCTGCGTCCAGACTTTTATTTTTTAATTATGAATACAAACAAAACTGTAAATTTTATGAAGATGGTATATTACATGAAGCCACCTTGAACCGTTATATGCTATCGATTGCAATGACAATGTTTAAATAGTCCAAACACCGTTCCTTATGCACGTAAGCTTTCAGGAACAATATTCTGTGGTTCCTGAAATATGTAACGTGTAAAATCCTGGATGAACACCTGTATATAGATAAGCCAAATTAATGTTCGGATGCAAATACACGCTCATCTACTTCTAATTTTCATAGACTATGATCAATGTATCACGTAAACATTCTCATAGTTCATAATGTGCAATCAGGAGTATAAAAGGCGTGAGCGGAAGGAAATACTAAATATGACAATTACTTGTGAAATATACCTACACTTGAATAAATTTGTTTTTCACTTGACGTTAGTTCTAAGAACGATTTGTTGGCTCTTTTGTTTCTAAACTTCAACAAATAATTGATTTCCCACCTACAAAACGGGAGACAAAGTAACTGCATAAACGTAAATCTAAGAACGCACCTACTCTAGCTTTGCTAAAATATCTTATAATAAGAATACTTATTTCCACACAAAAAATTATAAAATGGTGCTACATCTATATATTCTCTTTAGCAAGAACTACACAATAGGGACGAAGGCAAAACCTCTAGAAAACAAAGCAGCAACCTAGCCTGGACGTAGCAAATTCGTTATGGTAGCGAATTTTCATAGCAGTGTTTTAATGCGTTTTTTGAAAGGCACTTAATTTAGTGGATAGTAGAACCTATATATTGTAGAAACAATGTACCATATTTACTCAAAATAATTGTCTGGAAAAGTTAAAATTTTTCCGGAAAAACTAGTCTGACTTTCCTGGTCAACGAACCTATCCAAACAATTTACACAAAAACTACACTAGTCAAGATTAGATTAGAAAATTATTCACGGAAAGCTTCCTGAAATTAAAAAAATCGGGACGCAGCAAGTGCGTTATAGCAGCGAATTTTCATAAGAATTGTACACTAGATGATACGGCATATTAGTAAAGTTAATACTCTAAACTTACACAGACCTTAAAGATCGATTTTGGAGATCCTAGTACGCGCACATTTGAAGAATTCTTTCGAAAGTGTTACCATCGATATCTCTCTATTATCAAAAAAATCTTGCGTTCTAACTCCCTTTGAAAAAATTGCCCAAAACTCAATTTTCTATGAAGCTAAAGGACTAAATTTTGCTATATCTGTAGAAAGTATACATCTCTTTAAAATAAACTTGTACTACAAATTTCGTTAAAGTTATACAGAAGATTTCCAGAAGGAAACTTAATTCATATTTAGAAAAGTACAGTATCTGCCAAATTATAAACGTAGCAGTTATTTTTGCTTATTAATCGCCAGTATGATTTCGTTTAAGTCAACCTAATCAAACCGGTTTTTTCAATATCAACAATAACAAAATTACAATTTCAGATTCAAAGGCGACAAATTTATTAAGGCGTTTTAAACAAAAATCAGATCATGTTCAAAACGTATGAAATCTGTGCACTACTGTTTCTCCAAATGTCAAAATAAAACATTTAGAAAAAACATACATTCATCAATATGGATTCGTTCGCGTAACCTTCTGCTTAGGAGGCAAGCGCGAAACACCCTGCGCTATCTAGGCACCGTTAAAATAAAGTTTTACTTGCGTGCTTCATGCCCGGGATATTATATTCAAAGTATACGTAACAATTATTAATTACACCATTATTAGAATTACCATTGAAACACATTCCACGACCGTTTTGGTCTTATATGACGTCTTATGTTTAAGTTTAGAGATTAAAAAAACTATTTTAGGATCATTTTTATAAATGAAAAATGATTCTAAAATAGTTTCTTTTATCTCTAAACTTAAACAAGACGTTATATAAGACCGAAACGGTCGTTGAATGTGTTTCAATTGTAATTCTAATAATGGTGTAATTAATAATTGTTAATATATATATATATATATATATATATATATATATATATATATATATATATATATATATATATATATATATATATTCTGCATTAAAACTGTATTTGGGCCAGTTAATAAATATACTACTATAGTTTATCTTAATCATTGATTGAATCATCCAGTTAAATAACAATTAGGTACTTGGTCAATTTTTTATTTTATGACGTCTGTCATCTTCCATAATTGCGGCGGAGATTTCACGTTGGTGGTTCGGGTAATGTGAAGTCTCATTCCAGTTACTCTGACACTTACACAAATATAGCGTTTTCAAAAAGTTTTCCCCGATTTTCCACATGTGAACCAACGTAAGTAAAGGAAAATATAAGCAGAAAAATACTTTTAGTGTGACAAGCTGTTATAAATAAGAACGTTATATAGCTATAAGTTTTATTTGACATCTGTGAAAACAATTTATCAATTACCTACTTGCCTATATGTTATGAAAAAATAAACATGCATAATCTTCTAAGTAAAGATTGAAACCTGTGATGAGCACTGATAAGTACACTTGGAGAACCCAAATTACTACAATACATCTTTTTAAAGAATTGACAATGGTTTCCCTAACAAGGTTAGCGTCATCTGATCAAGAAATTGCATCGTCTGACGACGCTAACTTTGTTAGTGAAACGATCGTCAGGTCTTCAAAAGATGTGTTATGGTGATTTGGGTTTTCCAAGTGTACTTCTAGAAAATCTTAACAAATTAATTATCTCTTACCTTTTTGTTACCAAAGTTAACTAAAACATTTTAATACTTTTCATCAAAATAGTCCCATAATCTGATCGGTTAATCGAAGTGAGTAAAGATCTGAAAAAAAATGTTAAAGCTAATCCCTACATAAATTAATCATGGTATGCAATTATAATTGAATTATTTCCAAAACTAGAGTCATTAGGTACAGGGGGTGTAATACAAGATTTTGAACATGATTGCCTCGGTGGTGCAGTGGTAAGAACGTGTGCCTCTGAACCGAAGAGTACTGGGTTCGATCCCAGGGTTCTCCTTTCACTTTTTCAGTACGTACTGTAACATAAACATCAACCAATGTTGTGGCATTGTATTTGAGTAAGTTAAATGTCTGTACGTTCCGATCTTCGGAAATGGCGTAAAGCCGTCGGTCCCATGTTCATGCAATGTTAAAGAGCCGTACCCTGCTTATAGAAAGGCAGGGGTTCGGAAAAATTTGCAGGATAGTGAGGTTGAACCTGCTTCCTGGCGTCAGTAATTGACCATAGTCGCAGAAATAGACCGACCTTAAAGAAACCAAAACACACACACACAGTTGAAGCATGCCATTACTTCTAAAACAAATAAATTGATTTACGGCAATTGAAAGTTTTTCAAATTCAGCCACTATTTGAGAGCACCTCTATGGCAACAAATTTTTTTTGACAAATCATGTAAACAAAAACCTTCCCGAATGCGCCTTTTTCACGAAAATCCGCTTTCTATTGGTAAAAGCGCCATATAAAATTTTTTGATATGCAGCAAAAATGCGAAAGGTTGCAAAGTAATTGAAATAACTCGAAAATGATAAACGATATCATTTTTTTTTCCTTACAAGCATGTAATTAATTCCATGGAAAATACAAAAATGTAATAATGTGAGAGGTGTTCCATTAAAACGAAAATAAAATTTGTTTCACCAACGACTTATGGGCCACCATGTAATTGCCCAAGAATCTTATAAGATGCAGCTTAAAACACCCTATAATTACCTTATATAATTTTTTGCGTATCTTGTACAATAACAGACATATTGAGCTTTACCGTAGAAATGCGCCCAACTGTATACAGGTGTCCATATTTTTGATGTTCACTATTGGGATTTCGTAAGCGGTAGCCGATAGAGAATTGGTTGAATTACAAAAAAAAGCGCAAGTTAAAGACCATTTTGAATATCTAAAAAGTTTGGACGGAGCAAGTGCTTTATGGTAGCCAATTTTCGTAAAAAAAGGTTTTTATGGCAAATATGTCTTGTTTCTGAAATATATAAACATATAAAAATTGAAACTGACCCCGGATATGTGTTCTAGGGGGCCTAATTAGCGCTCATTTGAAGAAATTTTTTCAAAATTCAAAAGTCGGGCTCTTCTCATTTGTGATTTTTTTAAAAGAAATATCACTAAAAAAATTTAGGATTGATTTGAACCCGCGTCATCACTGAGTTTAAGTATCATACCCGCGGACTAACGAACTCGGCTATGAAACACATGACAGGTTTGTTGTAATGAACGGGTTATAAGCTATAAATAAGTAAATTTGCGCTTTAGCATAGGAAATAATTTCTACTTCAAATCGATTTGTTACAAGTACTTTATCAAATGAAGAAGTGTAACACTTGAAACAGAGATCTCTCATCTCTCTCATTGTTTAAGACATTTCGTTTAATATTTCTCACGCATCATGCCCAAATCGTCACTTCCAGAAGAAAAACAATAAAATTTTGAAAGCAATTTTTCTCGTACTTCTTGACCTTTCTAGATAATGAGAAGACAGTGTTTGTAATATGCAGTAGATTTTTCTACGAAAATTTATTAAAAAACACTTTTATGTGTTCCCAAATGTGATTACAACTAATTCAAACTGAATAGAAATAACTGTATTTTTCTAATGAGTGTTAATTATTTTTAAGAATATTACCTCTCATTTATTCTTATGTACGCTTTATCTGAAGGGCATCTGGACTGTAATAAATATACCGCTTCTTTATAAACTGCGCTGCTCAAGAGCCAAACAATATTTCACCAGCGAAGAAGCAGTTCTAAAAGACCGAAATGTAGTATCTGTATTTGTATATTATTTTTAATGTTTGTGCTTTCATAAAATACATGCTGCCGAAATTCCATGCGTAGAATATTGGAGAAAGTTTGTATTCAGGTTTCAAAACTGTATATTTTCCTTAGACTGAAAAACATATAATTAGGAATACACATTTTTACAAGCAACTTTGAATCCGTGAAGTGTTTAGGCATGACATAAGTGTAGAAAAGTAATTAATTCATTTAGGAAATATTGATTTTATGATAACGAGTGTAAAGTAAATTAATTACATAACAGTTTCATTAGCCGCCTATTTGGATCTAATAAATAATGTAAAACGCATATTTATTTGGTAAAAACGTAAATAAATCTGACCTGCTAATCCATTAATGCATGAAGGAAGTGCTAGGAAGTACTAATATTGCATGTCTTAACAGATAAAAAAAAGTTCGGGACGCAGCAAGTGCGTTATGGTAGCGAATTTTCATTAAAATACTTTTAATAGCAAATGTCTTCCTTTGATGAAAGCAGGCTTGAAAACTCATTGGCTTATATAGTAGCAACAGTCTACCATATTTCATCGAAATAACTTTATTGTTTGAAAATATATAAACATTTTTCAAAAGTCTGGATGCAACAAGTGTGTTATGGAAGTGAATTTCCATAAAAATGTTTTTAATAGCAAACGCGAGTAGGCATCAATCTGATTACCGGTATAGCCTATGTAGTAGAAACAATGTACTATATTTTAACAAAATTACTTATGGTTTGAAAATATACAAAAATTTTCCGAAAACAAACTGAAATGTTGGTTTCCTAACCAACAAAGCTTACGTTAATAGCAAATTGGGTTATTGAAATTTGAAGGATATAATGAAAATTCGGTAAATATGCAGATTAGCTCCCGAATGCTTTTCAAAAAATTGTTTTCAGAAACATCACTAGGACCCCACCTGGATGCACAAATCACAGGAAAAATTTCTTGTTCACACCCCCCAAGGAAGTTACGGGACTGGGAGTGAATAGGGGTGCTGGGCGGGGTATGTAGTAAAAAGGAAATATGAGCAGAGAATGCGAAGATAACTGCTTGAAAGCTGTCTATTTGAAGCCATATCCTCATTAAATCCTGCCTAAACCGCACAGCACCCCTATTTGCCCCAGGTCACGTAACTTCCTTGGGGGGGTATGAACAAGAAGTTCTTCTTGTGGTTTATGCAACGAGGGTGGTTGTATGCACATGATGGTAGAAGAAAAATGCCTACGACTAAGCAGACCCCCTCCCCGTTCGACAATGGCAGAGGCGGGGGTCGGGAGGTGGCTGCTTCGTCGTGGGGATTTTCCTTCCCCTTCGCGTACATAAACCACAAGAAAAATGTCTTGTTCTTATCCGCCAAAGAAGTTACAGCACCTGGGGGATAGGGGTGCTGTGCTGGGTAGAGAGGGTTTAAGGGGGATATGGCTTCAAGATGTGAAAAATACAGCTTTTAAGCCCGCTTTATTCGCATTTTCTGCTCATATTTTCTTTTTACTACCTACCCCGCCCAGCACCCCTACTCACTCCTGGTCCTGTAACTTCCTTGAAGGGTGTGAACAAGAAATGCTTTTTGGGGTTTGTGGACCCAGGGGGGCCCTAGGCAGGTTTCTGAAAACAGTTTTTTGAAAAGCGTTCGGGAGCTAAACTGCAAATTTACCGAAAATTCGCTATCAAAACGCACTTACTGCGTCCAGATTTTTTCTTACAAACGCATCATATATTTATATATATATATATATATATATATATATATATATATATATATATATATATATATATATATATATATATATATATATATATATATATCGCTGGGATACAGTTTTGTGGGACAAGAAGACGGAACCGATTTGATACTTATAGCTCTAGTAACATAAGAGTGTTTCCCAGCACTAGGTCTTTTTTTATTTCTATGCATTATAACATACAGCTCATTGATATCTAACGTATCTTGCCGGTAAAGCAACTCAGTAAAAAATAAAAATTATTTTTAAGCATAATTCTTGGAATAAAATTCGGCGTAATTTAAAGGGGCGACAAAGTTCTACCGTAAGCAGAACCCCAACATGTTATATCATATCTCAAAGTCGACTCGATAAGTGCCCTAATAGATTGTAAGTAAAGTATCATAACTTAAATGTCTTATTTCATAAAAAACATTATTCTCTTATCTTTATGTTAATTTTTGCTACATGACACTGTCACTTTAGGTGCTGGTCAAGCTCCACTTCCAAATACCTTAAGCTAATAAAATTACCCACAGTTTCTTTATCACTGATAATGTTCCTCGAGGAAGGAAGCGGACCTGCCACTGTGGGCGTTAAATGCATATATTTCGTTTTTTCAGTATTAATATAAAGGGAGTCATTTTCAGTTAGTTTATCATATGTACAAGGGGACAAGTATTGTACCTCGTGGTACTCCACCACCTATGGTAATAGGGTCACTAAAATTTTTTTTTCATTTCCTTTTATTTCAATTTTAATTGCCGTTAAGGTATATAATTTATGTATTCTTTTAGCAAATTTTTCCGTAAAAAATATTTAGTCAGCTGTCGCAGAAATTTTCTATTTCCGTATGAATCACTTTTTTAAGATTTTTCCGAAATTTTTGTAATTAGTAACAACTGTCGAAAAGCTTTTTGTGAAGGATTATATCTCGAAAGGTGGGTAAATAGCGTTTAGATGTTCGTTGGTCAAAAAATCGAACAAGTTTTTTTCACGGATATTTCAAGTTTATTTTATTTTGGTGAATGTTCTGCAAAAAATCCACTAACGAGGAGATAGCAACTTTGGAATTAAAAAAAAAATTCTTGAAATAAGCGTAAACTTGGCCCCCTAGATCCCATATCCAAGGTCAGTTTTCAATATATTTATATATATGTATATATATATATATATATATATATATATATATATATATATATATATATATATATATATATATATATATATATATATATAATATACACATAAATATTTAAGCATTTAAACAAAATGGGTGCTACTGGTGACCAGAGAAACGCACAAAACCAAAATGTTTTGTGTGATTAACAAAATATATTGAATACAAAGATTAAGTTTTCTTGGCGCAACAAGAAGTACCAGAAAAATAACTTTATAGCTCTTCTCCTTGAAACGCCAAAGTCCTCATTTGAAATGTTAAAATTAACATTTTAACAAATATTTTGAAACGAATGTGGGTAATATAAAACTAATGTGGTAAGAACTGTGTTTTGCAAAGCCTTTATTGAAGAAGATTCATTTTAAATATACCGTTTATTTTATGCTTTGGCAACAGATGCACCTTCTGTAAATAAGATGGTGCTCTACATCATTTCGGTTAGCAAGTTCGTGTATTCTTAAATCACAATCTTCCCAATGCAATGAATTGGACGAAGGGTACAGATTAAGTGGCCTCTTAAGTCTGCAAAGACTAGTCTCATGGGCTTTTTCTTTTGGGATTTTTGAAAATTTTTGTGTGTCATAACAAGCCAACAACATCAGATGAACTAGAAGTTCTAATTAGAATTGCGTTCGCAAACAGTGTTCCGTCATATGTGCAAAATACGTTGGGTTTATACGAAATATAGGTTTAGTTTTTTAATTTCTCCGTTATTAGTGAATCTTTATTTTTTAAAATTCACTAATAGAGAAGTATCGATGGTGAGACTGCAAATTTTTTTTCAAATAAGCGCGAACTAGGACCCCTAGAACCCATATCCGGGGTCAGTTTCAATTTTTATATGTTTATATATATATATATATATATATATATATATATATATATATATATATATATATATATATATATATAATGTATGTATGTATCCATCCGATAACTTAAAAAATAGTTAACCGATTTCGATGAAATTAGGTAAGTGCCTTTAATTTATTAATGGCTTAGATGAGTTTGTTATCCAGGAAAATCGGACAGGGTTTTCCGGGAAAATTTTGAGTTTCCTTTAGAAAAAAAATTGTTTCTCCTAAAATTACAAATCTGTTTTAATGAAATTTACTAAATATGTTGCATTAGAAGAGGCCTTACTACGCACCAAAACAAAACTTTCTATGTCAATAGAAAATTAAGTTATTCAAATTTTTAATTTTCTTTCGAAAACTTTTTTCCGCCGGATATTACAAAGCTTTTTTAATCAAATTCGGCGAATATATTGTTTTGGGAAAGGCCTTACTACGTACCAAGACTAAAGTTTCTAGGTTTATAGAAAATTGAGTTATTCAAGTTTGAAGCATTTAATAAAAATTCACTACATTAACGTACTTGCTGCGTCCCCAACTTTTTTTAATATACCGTATTTTACTTCTGTATGAATTAATTGCCAAATGACAGCAAACTAAACCTGATTTGTATTTAAAAACAATTCAAAATGGCGACCTTTGTCATAGAACACCCGTACAAAACAATAGAGAGTCAATCGAATTATGGGTATTTAAGTATAATTTAACCCCACCAAATGTCAAATCTGAAAGTCAAACTGTTTTTTCCACAATCACATTAGGTGTAATACTATTGACGCATCCTCCATATAATCAGTGATAAAGCTTCGGTGTCACATATGCGTTATGGTAACGCATTTTATATATTTTTTTAAATTTTAGAAACATAATTTCCTAATAATCAAGAAAACTGGGTTTTGGTGTGTAACAAAGCCTTTTATAACGCAGCATGTGTATTACATTTTGTTAAATTAGCATTTTCGATACAATTTGTTTTAACTAACTGAATTATGAAATATTTTATGAAAATTCGCTACAATACTTGCTGCGTCCAGACTTTTAATTTTCTTGTGGTTTAACTTTTATGAATTGTAGCTGATTATCACACCGATAAGAAAGCTGCTAAGGCGACGCTACGTTTTGCACTATTTAAATTAACCTATTCCAGCAGACTATAAATTGGAGCAAATAAACTGCCCCTTTATAATGTAATACCCACTACTATTAATTAAGTAACAAATTTTATTCATGTTATTTAAATCCGATAGTTAATGGGCTTGAATTCTATATGTATGAGATGCATTTTTAGGATACAGTAAATTTATGTTCTACTGAATAGTTACGTATGGGTATAGTGAATGTAGGAAAAGATAAATAAATGCTAAAAAACTCTAGACGCAGCAAGTACGTTATGCTAGTGAATTTTCATAAGAATTGTACACAATTAGTAAGATATATTATTCAAGCTAATTCTTTAAATTTAAATGGACCTTGTAGATCGGTTTTAGAATGCCAGTTAGCGGTTATTTATATTTTATATGGAGCTGCTAAATTAAAATTTGGTCTTAGATAGTAGTAGTAGTAGTAGCAGTGGTGGGGAGGCCAACGCCAAGCAAGTAGGCCACAATGGGCCCTTTTTGCCAACCCCAGCAACCCAGCAACCATGCTCTACTCTTCCTCGGTTCCGTCGCCAAACCGCCTCGACCTCGAGATGAAGGCCGTGACGGTCTTCAATTGGACGGTACTTACCTGATTCCTCTGCAGAGTCCTTGATCCGAACAATTCTGCTCGAAGACTCCCAAAAGCCTCGCATTCACACAGGTAGTGGTAGG
The DNA here is from genome assembly GCA_964006375.1 of Tillus elongatus. Lineage (NCBI taxonomy): Eukaryota > Metazoa > Arthropoda > Insecta > Coleoptera > Cleridae > Tillus > Tillus elongatus. The sequence continues at coordinate 76,274,157 of OZ023262.1, forward strand.
ACGTTTCTTCATCCTCGCCACATTCCTGGCAAATGGGATCCCTCTCTACGCCTATCAATGTGAGGTGTCTTCTAAGGGCGCAGTGGCCTGTCAGCACCCCGAGGATGCGGCGAAGCGCAGGTCGACTCCTTCCGAGTAGCCAGACAGCTTTATCTCTGTCCGGCCCCTCCACGAAGTCCCTCGCCTGCCTGCAGCCATCAACCGACCCCCAGTGCCTCTCCATTGCTTCCTCGGTCCACCTGTCTAAGACGACAGAGACTGTCTTCCTACTTATGCCTATCGCAGGCTCCGGGCCACAGAACGGCCGCCGGGAACCAAGCTTTGCGAGATTATTCGCCACCTCATTCCCCGCCACGCCACAGTGTCCCGGAACCCACACCAGTTGCACCTCCTTCGTCCTGGCTAGCCCTCTGAGGGCGTCAGCGCACTCCTGAACCAGGGGTGACCTGATTCTGGCCGCGCAGACTGCCCGGAGGACCGCCTGGCTATCCGAGCAAATGCACACACATTTCTCGGGACTCATCTTCACATCCTGTCTATTGGCCACAGACAGGATAGCATACGCCTCTGTTTCGAATGCCGTGGTGTATGCGCCAAGAGCATAGCTCTCGCGCACCCCCAGGCCCTCGATGTATATTCCTGCCCCGGAGGATTGCTGGTCCTCCAGCCGCGATCCGTCGGTGAAACAGACCAGGCTTGCGGGCTGGAATGTAACCTCATTTTCCCTCCACTGATCCCTACTGGGGATCCTGAGGGTGTATGGCCTAGTCAACCTAATATCGTCCTCGGCATCCCTCACCTTTATGGCGGAAATCGGAATTTCCTTTTCCACCTCCTTGGCGACTCTTGCATGCCCTATTACTGCTCCCTCTCCGCTCCAGTTACCTGAGTCCCGGATCCTAAGATGCGACGCCATAGCCTCCCTTCTGATACAGATGGGAAGCGGTGGCAGCATCAACAGGACCTCTAGTGCGGCTGAGGGTGTCGTCCTCATAGCGCCTGTGATACCCAGGATAGCCAGCCTTTGGAGTTTGGCCAGCTTCCTGCTGGTTGTTTGGTTCACACCACACCACCAGACCAACGCCCCATAGAGGATTCTCGGCCTGACGATCGCAGTGTAGATCCAATGAAGGATCCGGGGGTTAACTCCCCAGGTCCTCCCTATCACACGACGCAGCTGCCAGAGGGTCGCTACTCCCTTCCTCACAACTCGTTCTATTTGCGACCCCCATGTTAGTTTCGGGTCCAGGATCACCCCCAGATATTTGACCTCCCGCACTAAAGCTAAAGGTTTTCCAAACATCACGGGCGCCCTGAACCCCTCTACCTTCCTCTTCTTGGTAAATAGAATCATCTCCGTCTTCGCCGGGTTTACGGAGAGTCCCTGCTCACCACACCACCTTTCGATTATGCTACAGGCAGCTTGCATGCACTCACAGACGACGCCGAGGAATTTGCCGGTGACTAAGACCAGCCCATCATCAGCGTACGCCTGTGCGTAGAAGCCATTCTCAGAGAGCCGCTCCAAGAGGCCGTCCATGACCAGACACCATAGATGAGGCGAAAGGCAGCTCCCCTGGGGACAGCCGCCCGTCACCCCAACGTCCAGCCCTCGGCCCCCCAAGGTCAGCGACACTCTCCTGTCCCCCAGCATGCTCGCCACCCAGCTTATTAGGGACCTCGGCGTTCCCCTTGGTCTTAGATAAGTATAATATGTAAGTACTGCAAGTGCCTTTAAAAAAATTGTGTTGCAAATTTCATTAAAGTTACAAACGTGTTTCAGAAAAAATAAATGATTTACAAAGGGAATGTACCTGTCGAATTATAAAAATATGTAAGTACTGCAAGTGCAGAAAAAAATTGTGTTACAAATTTCATTAAAGTTACAAACGTTTTTCAGAAAAAAATAAATATTTACAGAGGGAATGTACCTGTCGAATTATAAATATGACAGGTATGTTTCCATATTAATTGCTTGAATGGTTTTGTTTTAGTCAACCCATCCAGTTTTTGCAAACAATAAAAAACAAAAAATGTTTTTTTCTGTTATGGTAGAAAATTTTCGTAAAAATATTTCAAATCCGAAAGCTCAATAAATTACCCATTAAGCCAGAATGTTCAATCTTGAACCTTAGTAACACCTATGTAAATGCACGTGGGTAATAAATTAAAGAAAAATAACATATTGAGCTTCGTTTTGTTTTAAAAAACCTTTTTTGTTGTTTATTGTTTGCCAAAACTGGATGGGTTGACTAAATCAAAACCATCCAAACAACTAATAAGGAAAAATACCCGTCATATTTATAATTTGACAGGTACATTCCCTTTGTAAATAATTAATTGTTTTCTGAAAAACATTTGTAACTTTAATGAAATTTGTAACACATTTTTTTTAAAGACACTTGCAGTATTTACATATTATATCTAAGACCAAATTTTAATTTAGTAGCGCTATATAAAATATAATTTTTTTCAAATAATCGCTAACTGGGACTCTAAAACCGATCTCCAAGGTCCATTTAAATTTAAAGAATTAGTTTTAATGATATATCTTACTAATAGGGTACACTTCTTATTAAAATTCACTACCATAATGTACTTGCTGCGTGAAGAGTTTTTTATAATTCGACAGGTACATTCCCTTCATAAATCATTTATTTTTTAATTTAGTAGCTCTATATAAAATATAATTTTTTTCAAATAATCGCTACAAAAGGCTGGAGCTACCAGTGAAAAATGCAGTTACATATCATAGCGTAGATATTAGCGATCAAAGTTGGAACTACGAATTATCACATCTTGATAACAATGTAGCAACCACAACTGAGTTTTTTACAATTTCTAGACATTTCTAGACTCAGTTCAGGCATTTCTTGGCAGATGGACATGAAGAGGAAATATGTTGCCTTGGCCAGCTAGGTCACCTGATTTGAGTTGTTTATATTTTTATTTATGGGAATGACTGAAAGATATGGTATACTGACTGCAATCGATCTACTACAATGGGCGATATGATACTCAAATTGAAAAATGCTGTTACATTTCACCAGTAGAGATTTAAACTGCCGCTTCATCTATCACTTCGAGACTGCAGTCTTGTATTGAAAAGAATGGACGACAGTTTGAACATAAGGAAAACCATTCAACCAGATTAGATCGATTAAATTGTATTCTGTTTTTTAGAGTGCGTTAGTCCTGTATAGTTTTCTCGATCTCATTGCGTCAGTAGAATAAACGTTATTTGTTGAACTTCATCTATTGTTTTATTGTTGCTGCCTTGTTATTAAGGTGTGATAATGATAATTCGTAGTTACAACTTTGATCCATAATATCTACCGCTATACCAATGATATCGAATTGGGGTTTTTACTAGTAGCTTTAGTCTTCTGTAGCCTATCCTGCTGTTTGATTATTGATATACTGTTCCATTTGATTTTCTTGTAAAAAACAGCAACATATACTAACTATTCAAACAACGTCCTCTCTCGGAAGACGTTGTTTGATCATTCCATTTCCAGAGCCAAAATAATAAAGTAAAAATTTATTTATTTTAGATAGCATTACCATTATTTTACAATAACTTGTTGATTTCACTAGGAATTATGTATTCCATTTAATTTAATGCTTGTTCTGCTTTTAAATTTCCTCATTTTCCAAATTAATAATAACATTGAAATAAATTCTAATGGTGACTAAGATACCAATAAAATTAACATCCAAATTGATAGTCATTTCCAAGAATTTCATTAAGAAAATCCGTGGTACATTATTATCTATTTCTGAACATAAAATAAATACAATTGATATTCCTATAATCCTTCGCCCACTTGGATGATTCCAGTAATATATTTTATAATTACGTAATTAAAAAACATAGAGTAGACTATGAAAAGAGAATTATTAATACATTTACTTAAGCTGTTTACATGGGCACGCCTGGGAAAGTTAAAAACAAATATGCAGCAATGATAACGTTTAAAAAATATCAATTAAACCTTACAGTAATAGAAACTAAAAACTTTCTGTATCATTTGCCATATGATCACGATATAATATCTAAGTATATTTGATTGAGTAAAGCACAAAATAATTAAAATTATTGACTACAACACTACATTAACGATACCTAAAAGCGTATCCTGTTTAATCTACGTTTTAGTGAATTTTCTTAGAAAAAATTCACTAATGAGGAGATCTCGACTTTTGAATTTTGAAAAAATTTCTTCAAATGAGCGCGATCTAGGACCCCTAGAACCCATATCCGGGGTCAGTTTCAATTTTTATATGTTTATATATATATATATATATATATATATATATATATATATATATATATATATATATATATATATATATATATATATATATATATATATATATATATATATATATATATATATATATATATATATATATATATAATGTATCACACCGATAACTCAAAAAATAATGGGCCGATTTTGATAAAATTTTGCGTGTACCTTTCTTTTGTAAATGGCTTGGATAAGTTCGTTAGTCAGGAAAATCGGACGAGGTTTTCCAGGAAAATTTTTAGTTTTCATTCGAAAAAAATTCTTATCTCAAAAAGTAATAAGCCGATTTTAATAAAATTTGGCACGTACCTTTCTTTTGTAAATAGCTTTGACAAGTTTGTTAGTCAGGAAAATCGGACGAGGTTTTCCGGGAAAATTTTGAGTTTTCATTCGAAAAAAATTTTTATCTCAAAGAATAATAAGCCGATTTTGATAAAATTTGCCATGTACCTTCCTTTTGTAAATAACTTTGACAAGTTCGTTAATCATAAAAATCAAACGAGGTTTTCCGGGAAAATTTTGAGTTTTTATTTGAAAAAAAATTTTATCTTAAAAAATTAAAAATCTATGATAACCAAATTTGATAGGTAGGTTTACGATATAAAAAGTAAACTATACACCAAAATTTAGATTTCTATGTTACAAGAAAAAAAAGTTATAATAAAATATTTTGTGCCAGATCATTTCTATGAAAATTCACTACCATAACGCACTTGCTGCGTCCAGGCTTTTAAATATAGAAAATAATTGTAAATTTCATTATTATATACAGTGTCGAACAGCCATATGGAATAAATTTGGTAAAATTTATTGCAAAAAGTAGTAATTAAATGTGTTTCATTATTGCTAATGGCAAAGCAAGCTAAAACAATTTTAGCGTCCTTTTTGGACGGTATCAATTTAAAAATCTTTAGGCGCAGCAAGTGCGTTATGATAGCAAATTTTCTTTAAAATAGGCAGGTTTCTGAAAACAGATTTTTTTCTTACAAACGCATCATATTTCGATTAAAAATGCAAAAATGCATTAACGAATTTGTTCTGCGATAATCAGCTAAAAAAATATATACACCCCTACTCACTCCTGGTCCCTTAACTTCCTTGGGGAGTGTGAACACGAAATTTTTCTTGGGGTTTGTGGATCCAGGGGGGAACCTAGGCAGGTTTCTAAAAACAGTTTTTTGAAAAGCGTTCGGTAGCTAAACTGCAAATTTACCGAAAATTCTCTACCAAAACGCACTTACTGCGTTCAGATTTTTTTCTTACAAACGCATCATATTTCGATAAAAAATTCAAAAATGCATTAACGACTTTGTTCTACGAAAATTAGCTTAAAAACAATTATAGACCGTTAAACCGTAAACTTCACTAAACCTACAAATAAATATCCAAAAAGGTACCAACTTGACTAAACTGACAGCCAAAGCATCAAAGAAAGGGTCTATTTGAAATGAATATTATGTAAATATTTTAGTAAACACAAGAAGGTCAATGACGGTTGAATCTGAAACTTAGGGGTTTTCAGATCACTCTTCTTGCAATATTTTCTTTTCACAATCGGTATTTGTTTCACGTTCTTTGCCTAAACATTGCCAATTTTGACGAATTGCAAGTTTGACGTTTCGAGGAAAACTCCAAAATTTGTCTCTTTAACTGCCCATAACTTCGTTGTCTTTAAAGCTAGAGACCTAGATTTTGGCACAGAGTTGGCTCTTTATAATATAAACACGCGTATCAAATTTGGTTGCCCTTACTTTATTATTTTCGGAGATATGATTTTTTTAGAAGCAAAACACAAAATTTTCCGGGAAAACCTGGTCCGATTTTCCTGGCTAAAAGAAAACGGTTATCAACTTCATTCATAGTTGGCACTGCTAGTTTTGCTTAAAACACCTTAGCAACTTACGTTACCGCATGACAGTAGTTACCAGTTGTCAACTGTAATTCAAAAACATGGTTTGTTTAACAGAAATCCATTTAATAACAATTTTACAGACGATTGGTTACAGAGACAAAACACGATCACATATAGAAGTTGCTCGTCTATTTCAAGAAAAATATCCCGATTTGCCGACTGTATCCCATGGTACAATTAGTAAAATTGAAAAGCATTTTCGCTGGATTGCACATGTGAGGCAGCTAGACAGAAAACCTCCTCATTCACGGAGTAATGGTGGTGAAATTGGATGTAATCCTTGAGTTTGAGAAAAGTCAACATACTTAGTCAACAAGCATTAAACATATAGACCTAAATTTTGATACATGGTTCACTCTTTATAATACAAAAACGCGTACCAAATTTGGTTACCTTTACTTTGTTATTTCTAAAGAATTTTTTTTTCCGAAAGAAACCAAACCAGTCGCAAAAGGAAGGCAATCCGAAAATTTGATCAAAATCAGCTCATTATTTTTTGAGTTATCGGTGTGATACATACATACATATATATATATATATATATATATATATATATATATATATATATATATATATATATATATATATATATATATATATATATATATATATATATATATATAATTTTTTTAATATTTCAACAACACACCACGAGGGCTTACAGCCTAAATACTGTCGTACCGCGGGTGTCGACAAGCAGGAAAAAGGCAACTTGTTAATTCTGGACTTGAAGGTTTGGAGGTTCGGAGGAGAAGGAAAAATATGTGCCGGCAAGGAATTCCACAATTTGGAAGTCCTCGGGAAAAAAGAGCGGGCATAACAAGATGTTCTATGTCTGGTGAACTGAACAGTAAAAGGGTGCATTCGCTCTGCTCCCCTGGAAGATCTCTTGGGGGCAGCATGTTGAGGAACTATGGAAGAAAGCTCCTCTGAGCAGTGCTCGTGCAGATATCTATAAAAGAGAGAGAGAGGTTACCAACGGCACGTCGGTGGGCAAGGGATGGCAGCCTTTGGGCAAGGGTGAGATAACCGATGAGACGTATAGCTCTCTTCTGAATGGAGTCCAGGATAGCGAGCGTAGAAGGGGCAGCGTCACCCCAAATGTGGGAGCAGTATTCGATACCTTATTTGTGAAGTATATAAGGTATAGAGATTAGCTGGTAAAAAGTATTTGCGAGCCCGGAAGAGTAAACCTAATTTCTTAGCAGCAGCTTCTGCAATTGATGTGACATGTTGGTGCCAATTTAGATTTCAATTCACAGAAATGCCAACAAGTGAAAAGGACTCATTACTTTGAATAACTTGGTTGTTCATTGTGATGGGTCTAGGGCTGGTGTATCTCTTACGAGATAAAAAGGAAGACAGAGATTTGGTGGTGTTGAATTGTACAAGATTTATACTTCTCCAGTCTAACATTTTTTGGAGATCCACGGAGACAGAACCCTCCATGAGTCTGCGATCCTCATCTAATTGGGGTAAAGAGACAGGCTAAGAATATTGTATATTTGAGTGAAGGGTGCTGTCGTCCGCGTAACTGTGAACTGGGTTGAATGTGCTAGAGAGGTCATTGATGTTGAGAAGAAACCAAGTAGGGGCTAAAGCTGAACCTTGAGGAACTCCTGCATTAATTGGATACAGTTTAGAGGAATGGCTATCCACGACAACAGAAATGCTCCGGTTGGCGAGGAAATTTGCTGTCCAGGTACAGAGTTTTGGTGGTAGGCCATTGGCCGAAAGTTTATTAAGCAGCGCTGCGCGCCAGACCTGGTCGAATGCTTTGGATATATCTAGAGCGACAATCTGGGATTCACTGTGTAATTCCATAGACTTGTTCCAAGAATGGCTGACAAAGGAAAGGAGGTCGGCAGTTAATCTGCGCTGACGAAATCCTTACTGCCTGTCGTGCATTAGACTGTGATTTTCAAGAAATTTTAGTAATTTGATGTTTATATATTTTTCTATCACTTTATAGACGACTGAAAGGAGAGAAATTGCTCTGTAGTTGCGATGAAGCGCTTTGGATCCTTTCTTGGGGACGGGTTGTACTCCAGCAGTTTTCCAGTTACTAGGGAATATGCCGCTATTGTAAGATGTCTGAGACAGACGAGTCAGGACAGGAGCAAGTTCTGGTGCTCATTTTTTGAGAACAATGGCTGGGATCTCGTCATGGCTAAAGGCTTTCCTGGTATTAAGAGAAGAGAACATCTTTCGCACCTTTTTAGTTTTGAAAATGATATCCATCATCTTATGCGCGACATTGGGGACTGTTGGTGGTTGAACATTTGGAGATGCGTTGAGAGTAGAATTGCCGGCGAACAACGAGGCAAAAAGTTCAGCCTTGCACAGGGCGGTAGAAACAATTTCATCCTCTGAAACAAGAGGTGGAAACGTGCTCTTGCAGAAATTATTCCCAATAGATTTAGCAAGGGTTCAGAAGGGTTTGCTGCCGTTGAAGCTTGAGAGGACTTTGTTTTTGATGTGGTTATTAAACGAGTTTTTTGCCTTAGAAAGAATGCGGACATAACGGTTTCTTGCGTCGTTAAATGCTTGACGGTTTTCTTGACTGGGATTGTGTAGAAGCATTTTGTGAGCTTTGACCTTTTCAAGTCTCGCCTTGTCACAGGATTTAGAGAACCAGGGCTTTTGAGTGGCTGCAGAGATTTTCTGTGTACGTGGAATAAATAATTCCATGCCAGCTTGGATAATTTCGGTGACGTTTTGTGAGATATCAGAGGGGTCGGGATGAGAGAAGCAGACAGACGCCCATGGAAGTGAGGAAAAGTAATCTCGCATTTCGTCCCAGTTCGGGGAGTTGTAGTGCCAAACGATACGTGGGTGTGATGACTGTGTGGCTTCGGGTTGCATTGCGCAGGAAGCAGTGACCATGCCGTGGTCAGAGCGATCCAGGGGGGCGGTGACTGATATCTTATAGCAGTCAGGATTTGTAGTAAGAAGGAGATCCAAGAGATTTGAGCTGGGTGTTGGGATGCGAGGAAAGTAAGTAGGTTGCTGAATCATATTGGCTAAAGAATTGCTGACTGCAAGAGCCTCCGCTGCTCTTCCTTGTTGGTCGGTTTTTTGAAGATCCTAGCCATTCCTTATTATGGACATTGAAGTCACCAATAATAGTGACGTCGGAGGAAGGATATTCAGAAATCAGATGGTGTCAAAAGGTGACCGGTAAATGCAACAGATGAATTTAGTTGCAGCCCTGAGAGAGAGTTTTATCCATAGTATGTCTTTTCTAGATTAATTTCCTTTTTTTTTCTGTTTATTTTTGCAGCAAATTTTAAAACCATTGCATTTTTGAATAGAAAATTAAAATATCTTTGAAACGAAGTATCACAAGTCCCTACTTCCTGTTAAAAAATTTGGAGTTTGCAACTCTCACTCGAAAGGGGGTGAATGTAGAGGTAAAGCTTTTGCGTTGGAGGATGTCATTTTTAATATAAAATTGGGCTCTATAAAAAATTTGTGATACCTATGCACATGGTCGGGTGTTAAAAACAATGCTTGAGCCATGAGGGAGTCGGTATAATGCTGCATGAAAGAGCTATGTCTCTTTTTCCAAAAATAATATGGGTACTAATGTGTATGTGTGTGTGTTTTGTTTCTTTAACGTCGGCCTATGTCCGCGACTATGGCCAATCACCGACGCCAGGGAGCAGTTTCACCTTACTATCCTGGAAATTTTGACGAACCCCTGTCTTTCTGTAAGGAGGGTAGGGATCTTTAACGTGCCCAACATTGCATGGACACGGGACCGACGGATTTACGCCCCATCCGAAGGGCGGAACGTGCAGATATTCAACTTGCTCAAATATAATGCCAGAACCTCGGTTGATGTTAATGTTACAGTGTGTCCTTAAAAAGTGAAAGGAGAACCCTGGGATCAAACCCAGTACCCTTCGGTTCAGAGGCACACGATTTAACCTCTGTACCACCAAGGTTCTTCATGGGTACTAATGAAGACATACCTAGAGTATTTATAGTTTCCTTCAACGCATACAAAAACGGTAGCAGTGATCTGCAGACGGAAAACTTTTGAAAAACACAGAAATGCAGTGCTATGCATATGTAAACCAGATGAAATAATAAAAGTCTGGACGCAGCAAGTGCGTTATGGTAGCGAATTTTCGTAAAAATGTTTTCAATATTAAACATGTCTTGTTTTTAAAAGAAGGACATTTGGTTGGCAGTGTAACATTTGGTTGGCAGTGCTTTAGGGCCAAGATGATTTCTACAAAAACAGTAAAAACATTTCTGCGGAAACATTTCAAATTCCGACACTATTTGAGAGTGCCTGTATACGGCAGCTCGATTTTTTCGACGAGTAATACAAACAAAAAGCTCGCCGAATGCGTCATTTCCATGGGACTCCGCTATCTATTGATAAAAACGCCGTATTACAATTTGTGATATGTGTTTGAAATATGTGCCAAAAACGTAAAAAGTTGCAAAACAATTGAAATAACACAAAAACGATGAACGAAATAAATTTTTTTCCGTACAAACATGCATTATAATTTGATGGAAAACACAAAAATGCAATAACATAGGGGATGTTCTATTAAAAAAAGGAATAATTATTGTTAGCAAGGATATGAACCGATGAGTAAGTGTGAGGAGAAAGTAAGTAGATAAAGTAGTGATACCGTATGGAGGTGCAAGAGACACAAAATATTTTCATAAAGAAACCCAAAATTATATCTGAAATAAATACTATATATATATATATATATATATATATATATATATATATATATATATATATATATATATATATATATATATATATATATATATACAAACACAGATCTCCTCATCAGTGCATTTTTCATTTAACGAAAAAATCACTAGTAATTATTGTTACCAAGGATATGAACCGATGAGTAAGTCCGAGGAGAAACGAAGTAGATAAAGTAGTGATACCGTATGGAGGTGCAAGATATAATAAGAAAGAAGATTGAATGTGTATCTGCAAAACGATTGTTCGTGTTTAATACGTAGTTTTATAAGTTTCGACTCAGCAAGTGCGTTATGGTAGCGAAAATTCATAAAAAAAATTCTAATGACACATATGTTTTTTTTTTCATCAGAGACATCAAATTGGGTAAACATTATAAACTCTACAGGATGTGCCAAGTAAAACTTTCCATCTTGACAACATCGGAAAAAAAAAAGAAAAGAAAAAGCCAAGACACGTCGGCTTTATTTTCAAGGAGAATAATTATATCTTGGCAGGTGTGTCAATAGCCGAGAGGTTCGTTGGCCAGGAAAATCTAGCCAGTTTTTGGGAACATTCTTTGTTTATTTTCAGAAAGTTGCTGGGCTTATTTAAACAGTACATCTCTTTTGCTGAAATGTCGTATATTGATCTACTATACAAGTGTGCCAACTAAAATTTCCCACCTGGAAAATATCGGAATTAAAAAAAACGAAAAAAAGGCCTACACACGTCGACTTTGTTTTCCACGGTGACATAATATAATGACGTAAGTTTTGTTGTCTCCTTAGGCAGGAGCGTAAAGTAATTTCGAATCTCACTCTATGTTGAGTAACACCCCATTTTTAAGCTTTCTCCATTCTGCTCACAATAACATACGACTTTTTAAATTTTGGTTCAAATATGGTAATAAAATTCAAAATAAAAGACTAAGACCAAATATCAATGAATGAAAAAATGTTATTTAATTCAATAATAAAATTGTTTTGCCCCCACTTTCATACAATTCAATTTTTGATCCACTTTCGAACGAACATTCCGAAGAATTTCGGGCATTATCTGGCGACATTCCTCAACAATTCGCTGACGAAGTTCCTCGAAGTGAGTTTGGTCATGTTGTATAAATTTGCGACTTCAAGTGTCTGCATAGATAAAGTTTATGGTCGCTAAATCTAGCGATCTGTAAAGCAACTCAATTGAATCTCTGCGTCCTATTCAGTGATTAGGAAGGTACTAATTAAGAAAATCACGCACAGCTACGGCATAAGGCAGTGAAGCACAATCCTGCTGAAACACCACGTCCACTTTTGCCACAGTGGTGCCATTTTCCAATTTTCCTGCAATTGTCGGGCAGATCTGTGTTTACAGTAGATCCAGATACATGTTTCCACCCCCTTAGGAAAAAATTACCTATGAAGTGGTCTCTCAGTATGCCCGCCCAACCTATAATTTCCCCGGATGCTGTGTATGAGATTCGCAAGAATTTCTTCGATTTTCATCACTCCAGCAGCGGTAATTATGGCGGTTAACTTTGCCACCTAGTTGGAACGTGCAGTCATCGGAAAAACAGATTAAGTACAAAAAGGTTGTATTCCTTCTGACACGATCACTCATCTCTTCACAGAACTGCACGCGGCGATCAGCATCGTCTTTATTAAGTACCTGTGCCATGGGTGATACTTATTATTTTTTTAGATTTGGTGGCAACTAGCTACAAAGTTTGCTGAAGTACTTGCAAATTTGTTGAGACTCAAAATTGGTTCCATTACGATGTGGCCCAGGGCAGCTACTTGATTACTCCTACTCACGTTGGTGATTTCTGTTTGCAACCGACCCAGTTTTTCAAAATTTATGCATTAAATCCAGGACGCCCCGATGCGAAGTGTTTTTTTCAGGATAACGATCAATAAAAATCTGGACTGCCTGTCGTGCACAGTTGTCATTCTTATAGAACAAACTAATTATCTCCACTTTTCCAGCAATTGTATAAACCATTATCAGGAACTGGTTGAATTAATAAAGTTTGTTACGAGATAAACAAAAAAGCATTTAAGAAAATACTTTCATCGAGAAATTGTTACAAAAAGTTGACAGGTAACGCCCGAAATGCCTCAAAATGTTGCAAAGGTTTTATAATTGTATGGAAGTTGAGAGAAAACACTTGTTGCTGATTTTATTGCCATTTCCAAACAAAAGTTCAAAAAAGTCGTATGTTGTCGCGACCAAAATTGAGAAAGCTGTAAAATGAGGTGTCACTCAATATGGGGTGCCATTTAAAATTTAAGGGAAGGGGAGACCGGGGCACTTTCGATAGTAGGGCAGTTTCGATACCCCATATTTATTTAAAAAATGAGTAATTTGCGGGACTAAGACGGTTGGTATTACTTTATACCCTAACCAGTCATAGCGGTTCTGTAGCCTCAGAAATTTTGATTTAGTGGTTTTCCACTAAAAAAATAAACAGTAAATTTTAACAAAAGACGGTAAGTTAGACCTTTTCTATTATAGTTTATAACTTCTATTGTTACAGCATGAGTCATATTTAAACTAATGAGCAATATACGGAGTCTAATTACTTATGAAATAAGCAAAACACATGATTATAACCTAAATTTAAAAGTCTGGACGCAGCAAGTGCGTTATGGTAGCGAATTTTCTTAAAATATTTTTAATAGCAAATGTCTTTGATGAAAGCAGGCATCAAACTTGGTTACCTCTATAGTAGAAACAATGTACCATATTTCATCGAAATAACTTTATTGTTTGAAAAAATATTAACATTTTTCAAAAGTCTGGATGCACCAAGTGTGTTATGGAAGTGAATTTCCATACAAATGTTTTTAATAGCAAATGCGAGCAGGCATCAACCTGATTACCGGTATAGCCTATGTAGTAGAAACAATGTACTATATTTTATCAAATTACGTATGGTTTGAAAATATACAAGAATTTTCCGAAAATAAACCTAAATGTTGGTTTCCTAACCAACAAAGCTTACGCTAATAGCAAATTGAGTTATTGAAATTTGAAGGATTTAATGAAAATTTGGTAAATTTGCAGATTAGCTCCCGAAAGCTTTTCAAAAAATTGTTTTCAGAAACATTACTAGGACCCCACCTGGATGCACAAATCACAAGAAAAATTTCTTGTTCACACCCCCCAAGGAAGTTATGGGACTGGGAGTGAATAGGAGTGCTGGGCGGGGTAGGTAGTAAAAAGGAAATATGAGCAGAAAATGCGAAGAAAATTGCTTGAAAGCTGTATATTTGAAGCCATATCCCCATTAAACCCTGCCTACCCCGCACAGCACCCGTATTTGCCCCAGGTCACGTAACTTCCTTGGGGGGTATGAATAAAAGTTTTTCTTGTGGTTTATGCAACGAGGGTGATTGTATGCACACGAGGGGGGGAAATTTACGGAAAATTCGCTACCAAAACGTACTTACTGCGTCTAGATTTTTTTCTTACAAATGCATAATATTTCGATAAAAAATTAAAAAATGCATTAACGAATTTGTTCTACGAATATCAGCTAAAAAAAACTATATACCCCTACTCAATCCTGGTCCGGTAACTTCCTTGGGGGGTGTGAACAATAAATTTGTTCTTGGGGTTTATGTATCCAGGGTGGGGGGGGGTGTGGGTGTTGGCTAGGCAGGTTTCTGAAAACAGTTTCTTGAAAAGCGATCGGGAACTAAACTGCAAATTTACCGAAAATTCGCCAGCAAAACGCACTTACTGCGTCCAGATTTTTTTCTTACAAACGCATCATATTTCGATAAAAAATGCAAAAATGTATTATCGAATTTGTTCTACGAAAATTAGCTTAAAAAAATTATACACCGTTAAACGATAAACTTCACTAAACCTGCAGCAAAAGCATCAACTTAACTAAACCGACAGCCAAAACATCAGAGAAAGTGTCTATTTGAAATGAATTTTCTGTAAATTTTGTAAAATGAAGGGCAATGACGGTTGAATCTGAAACTTAAGGGTTTGCAGAACACTCGTCGTTCAACATTTTCTTTTAAAAATCCGTATTTGTTTCACGTTCTTTGCCTAAACATTGTCAATTTTGACGTTTAAAATTGCGAGTTTGACGTTTTGAGGAAAATTTCAAAATTTGCTTCTTTAACTGCCCATAACTTCTTTGTCTTTAAAGCTAGAGACCTAAATGTTGGTACAGAGTTCACTCTTTATAGTACAAACACGCATGTCAAATGGGTTGCCCTTACTTTGTAATTTCCGGAGATATGAATTTTTTTAGAAGGAAAACAGAAAATTTTCCGGGAAAGCCTGGTCCCATTTTCCTGGCTAACCAACATATCCAAGCCACTTGCAAAAGGAAGGTACTCACCAAATTTGATCAAGATTGGTCCATTATTTTTTGAGTTATCGGTAATATATATATATATATATATATATATATATATATATATATATATATATATATATATATATATATATATATATATATATATATATATACAGACCTCCTTAATTTTTTTTGAAAAATTCGCTAAAAAGATGTTTTGATATTCCTGAAGGTTCTTGTCGGGAATGGGTGACGCAGTTTCGACATCGGCCCGGGGGGCAGCTTTGACAATGTAAAATGTGTCCCACGTATATTTTTAACGATTTTTTATAATGAATACATCTATCTAACTTTTTAGAAGCATGCAGGGTACCATTAAGCCCATTCTAGCAGCCTTTAGAGCTACCTAAAAAATCTTTATAATTTTTTTAATTGAGGCTTTCACGATTTCAGATGGTGCAAGTGTACAAAAGAAAAACGTATATGGCCGATATTGACGAAAACGAAGTTTCTACAGCAATAAAAGACATCCTGCACAATGTTAGAAGCACAAAAGGCGCCGCAGAGTTTTACAACATAAAAATAACCACGCTGATATCTAGAATAAGAACTTTAGAAATAAAATATTCAAAGGAAGGACTCAAAACCCTGTCCGACATCGAGAGAGGGAGGAGGAAGAAAGGAAAAGGAAGACTGCAGCTAGCTGCAGCGTAAAAAACCAATCGAAGGAAGCGGTTAAGAAATAAGTATTCCTGCCTTCATCTTCATCATCCAGGGAAAGTAAGGGAGCATATGTCCAGCTAGAACACGAGGAAAAGTGGATTTGATAGGTCTAAGCGAGGAAGAATCTATTTATAACGAAACTCCAACACGATGAATTGATTGACACGAAAGATTTCGTGTGAGTTAAATTTTCTACAGAAACCTCTGTCAAATATTATATTGGTGAGGTAACCGAGTGCTATCACGGTAAGTAAACTGTTGAGCATGCTGTTAAATTTTTGAAAAGGAGAAATGCGTCAAACTCTTTCTTATATCCTAACATTGATGACCTGGCAACAGTGGATCGAAGTGATATTGTTGCAAAATTAAAAGCTGATGAAAACAAAGGTACTACATCAAGGACCCGGAGCATTAAATTAGAAAGGCCCAATAAGAGACAAAAACACTTATAAAGAAGTTGTATAGACTACCCCACCACATAGCCTAAAGTGCCTCGATAGTGGGACAGCTTCATCATTTTGAATCATGTTAAAAACACCCCACAGCAAAAAGTCATTAACACTAAAGATCAAAAGAGCTCCGGATAATCGAAGGCAATGGTTTCACCTTTCATAAGATATAACTAGACGTAATTTGAAAATCCTATTAATTGAATAATAGTCTCTTCCCTGTTTACGCCCCTGTCTAAGTGGTATGTACCACGACTACAAAACATACACCATCATGTGTCTTTCTTGAAGACAAAGTCGAAGTGTCTCGGATTTTTTTCTTTTATTTTTATTTCGTAAAAAATCACTAATGAGGAGATCGCGATTTTGAATTTTGAAAAAATTTATGGAATTGAGCGCGAACTAGGACCCCTACAATAAACATCCGGAGTGGTAATATTTTTCAAAATTCAAAACTCGCAATCTCCTCATTAGTGAATTTTTTTACGAAAATTCACTACCAAAAAACAATAAAATTGTCGCCTACTTTTCTCTATTTAACGCTTTCTTGAAAAAAAATTCTCTTTCCTAAGTGATTATTCCTGTTTCGTTAGTGGCGTTTGAGTCCTCTTAATTGTATTTGGTGTTACGTACATACTTGGGGACTACTTCCTCAACGTTTCTGTAACCGGTTTCGCTGCTTGACAGGATCCTCAAGCAGTAAAACCGGTTACAGAAACGTGAAAGAACATCCTAGAACATCTAGAATTAAGAAGGACCACTTGCTCCAGTTTTTTTTTTTTTATGTCAACAACACACCACGAGGGCTTACAGCCTAAATACTATCGCACCGTGGGTGTTGACAAGGAGGAAAGAGGCAGCTTGTTAATTCTGGACTTGAAGGTTTGGAGGTTCGGAGGAGAAGGAAAAACATGTGCCGGCAAGGAATTCCACAACTTGGAAGTCCTCGGGACAAAAGAGCGGGCATAACAAGATGTTCTATGTCTGGTGACCTGGACATTGAAAGGGTGCATTCGCTCTGTTCCCCTGGTAGATCTGCTGGGGGCAGCAGGTGGGGGAATTATGGAGGAAAGCTCCTCTGAGCAGTGCCCGTGCAGATATCTATAAAAGAGAGAGAGGTCACCAACGGCACGTCGGTGGGCAAGGGATGGAAGCCTTTGGGTGAGGGTAGGGTCACCGATGAGACGTATAGATATCTTTTGAATGGAGTCCAGGATAGCGAGTGTAGAAGCGGCAGCTGCACCCCAGATGTGGGAGCAGTATTCGAGGTTTGGCCTTATTTGTGAAGTGTATAAGGTATAGAGATTAGTTGGTGAAAAGTATTTGCGAGCCCGGAAGAGGAAACCCAATTTCTTAGCAGCCGCTTCTGCAATTGATGTAACATGTTGGTGCCAATTAAGATTTCGATCCACAGAAATGCCAACAAGAGAGAAGGACTCATTACTTTGAATAACTTGGTTGTTCATTGTGATGGGACTAGCGCTGCTGTATCTCTTGTGAGAAAGAAAGCAAGACTTAGTTTTGGTGGGGTTGAATTGTACAAGATTTCTACTTCCCCAGTCTAATATTTTTTGGAGGTCCACTGAGACAGAACCCTCCATGAGTCTGCGATCCTCATCTAGTTGGGCTAAAGAGACAGGCTTAGAATATTGTATATTTGAGTGGAGGGTGCTGTCGTCCGCGTAACTGTGAACTGGGCTGGATGTGCTAGAGAGGAGGTCATTGATGTGGAGAAGAAACAAAGTAGGGGCTAAAGCTGAACCTTGAGGAACTCCTGCATTAATTGGATACAGTTTAGAGGAATGGCCATCCACAACAACAGATATGCTCCTGTTGGAGAGGAAATTTGCTGTCCAGGTACAAAGTTTTGGTGGTAGGCCATAGGCCGGAAGTTTATTAAGCAGCGCTGCGTGCCAGACCTGGTCGAATGCTTTGGATATGTCTAGAGCAACAATCTGGGATTCACCGTGTTGTTCCATAGACTTGTTCCAAGAATGGGTGACAAAGGATAGGAGGTCGGCAGTCGATCTGCGCTGACGGAATCCATACTGCCTGTCGTGGATTAGACTGTGTTTTTCAAGGAATTTTAGTAGTTCGGTGTTTATATACTTTTCCATCACTTTAGAGATGACTGAAAGGAGAGAAATAGGCCTGTAGTTGCTAGGAAGCGCTTTGGATCCTTTTTTGGGGATGGGTTGTACTCGAGCAGTTTTCCAGTTACTAGGGAATATGCCTTTATTGTAAGATATCTGAAACAGACGAGTCAGGACAGGAGCAAGTTCTGGTGCGCATTTTTTGAGAACAATTGCTGGGATCTCGTCAAGGCCAGATGCTTTCCTGGTATTAAGAGAAGAGAGCATCTTTCGTTCCTTTTTAGTTTTGAAAATGATCTCAGTCATTTTATGCGCGACATTGGGGACTGTTGGTGGTTGAACATTTGGGGGTGGGTTGAGAGTAGAATTTCCGGCGAACAACGAAGCAAAAAGTTCAGCCTTGCCCAGGGCGGTAGAAACAATTTCATCCCCTGAGACAAGAGGTGGGAACGTGCTCTTGCAGAAATTATTCCCAATAGACTTAGCAAGAGTCCAGAAGGATTTGCCGCCGTTGGAGCTTGAGAGGACTTTGTTTTTGATGTGGTTATTAAACTAGTTTTTTGCCTCAGAAAGAATGCGGACATAGCGGTTTCTTGCGTCGTTGAATGCTTGACGATTTTCTTGACTGGGATTGTGTAGAAGCGTTTTGTGAGCTTTGACCTTTTCAAGTCTGGCCTTGTCACATGATTTAGAGAACCAGGGCTTTTGAGTGGCTGAAGAGGTTTTCTGTGTACGTGGAATAAATAATTCCATGCCAGCTTGGATAATTTCGGTGACGTTTTGTGAGATATCAGAGGGGTCAGGATGAGAGAACCAGACAGACGCCCATGGAAATGAGGAAAAGTAATCCCGCATTTCGTCCCAGTTTGCGGAGTTGTAGTGCCAAACGATACGTGGGTGTGATGACTGTGTGACCTCGGGTTGCATTGGACAGGAAGCAGTGACCATGCCGTGGTCTGAGCGACCAAGGGGGGCGGTGACTGATATCTTATAGCATTCAGGGTTTGTAGTAAGAAGGAGATCCAAGGGATTTGAGCTGTGTGTTGGGATACGAGGAAAGTAAGTAGGTTGCCGAACCATATTGGCCAAAGAATTGCTGACTGCAAAGGCCTCCGCTGCTCTCCCTTGTGGATCGGTTTTTGAAGATCCTAGCCATTCCTTATTATGGACATTGAAGTCGCCAAGAATAGTGACCTCGGAGGAAGGATATTCAGAAATCAGATAGTCGGTTTTTTCAGAAAGGTAGTCAAAGAGCTGGACAAAGTTGTTGTCAGAAGGTGACCGGTAAATGCAACAGATGAATTTAGTTGCAGCCCTGAGAGAGAGTTTTATCCATAGTATGTCTTTTCTTCCAGCTTCTAAATTGGGAAGTCTGGTGCAGGGTAGATTGCTACGGACGTAAGCGCACACGCCTCCATGCAATCTAAAGACAGTAAGGAGCTCATACCCCGGGAAATTAAGGTGATTAGTGGCTGTTTTGGCACTGATTTGGGTTTCGGTGAGGAAGAGGAGTTGGGTCTGTTAGCCTGGAGAAAATGGTGGACGGAGTTCAGGTTAGAATTTAGGCCACATATATTCGAAAAGGATATGTTAAATCTTGATGTTGGCGCCCCCTGTACACCCCTCTCCCGGAGATCCGAATGGAGGGGTATTTTGCCTCCGGAATATTTTATACAAGGAGGAGCCATCATCATTTTTGCTTATAAGGGAAACCGACTCATACACCAGAACCGGAAACGTCCGTTGGGACTTCACCGGCCCCTTGATGTATGGGGTGGTACCTCCTCGGGCGTGAAAAAATCCTTTACTATTACATAAAGGAAAATTCCACTACCACCTGCTTATGCTTACCTTACTCGCTGGCTACGTCCTTCATTTACAGAAATTAAAACCAACAGTAAAGCCAGAGAAGTAGTCTCCAAGCTTTTATGTAGTATGAACCAGTTTCACCAAGTAAGGGCAACAACAATTAATGAAGAATTTGAATTTATTCCTCATATGTAGCGTAAACTAGCCCTCACTGGCATTGAAGTAATTCTAAGCATTTTGGAGGTACAACGCATTGCAAAATATCTGCAAGAAAGTCGGTGTTCATCTGAAAACTCAAGAAGGTGAGGGTATATAAATCAGATGATTGCGCCGTGCGGTATTCACAACCACAATGGTTTATTAATAGCCTGATTGTTGCAATGCCAAGAAAGTGTCAAGCCGTTTAATGTGAAATACACTACATCTACCGACTATTTACTACTATCAAATCTTTTTATTGCATTCGTCTAGTCTAATTATAGTATAGCTTTTTTTTTAAGTATAACCTTCAGTTTTTCGACAATCATAAGAAATTTTAGAACGTTGATGACGACTCAAGGAAGCTTCGGTTACACCCAAAATAATGTTTGTAAAGAAAGATAATCTGTATGTTGGTTTCCTTTATTTTTTACTATTCTATCAATATAGAGTAAGTACATGGTTTTAGCGAATTTTCCTGGAGAAAAAATCGCTACTAAGGAGATTGCGAATTTTGCATTTTGAAATGTCTTCTAATGAGCGCGAACTAAGGCCGCTAGAACCCATATTCGGGGTCAGCTTTAATTTTTATATGAACGAAGAGGTCCACGGTCTAGAACGATAGAAGTAAAGGAATTCTTAGGCCTCAATCTGCGACATCCCTAGAGCGGTGAACCCAAAGAAATTTTTGTATCTCCCAAAATACCAAAAGGAAGGTACGTGCCAAATTTTATCAAAACCGAACTATTATTTTTTGAGAATCGGTGTGACACACACACACACACACACACACACACACACATATATATATATATATATATATATATATATATATATATATATATATATATATATATATATTATATATATATATATATATATATATATATATATATATATAAATTGAAACTGACCCGGGATATGGGTTCTAGAGGTCCTAGTTCACGCTCATTTGAAAAAAAAATTTCAAAAACTATATACCAAAATTTATATTTCTATATTACAAGAAAAAAAGTTATGATAAAATATTTTGTGCCAGATCGTTTATATGAAAATTCACTTCCATATATATAATGTCAGAGAACCAATTTCAAATAATTCTGAAAATATTTATCAAATATTACAATTAGGGCAACTATGTGAATTTCGTTTTCCACCTATAGAAATAAAATAAATACTCTTGACGTTATCTTTTTAGTGAATTTTCTTAAAAAAAATTCACTAATGAGGAGATCCCGACTTTTGAATTTTGAAAAGATTTCTTCAAATGAGCGCTAACTAGGCCCTCCAGAAAACATATCCGGGGTCAGTTTCAATTTTTATATGTATATATATATATATATATATATATATATATATATATATATATATATATATATATATATATATATATATATATATATATATATATATATATATATATATATATATATATATATATATATATATATATATATATATATATATATATATATATATATATATATATATATGTATCACACCGATAACTCAAAAAATAATGGGCCGATTTTGATTAAATTTGGTAAAAAAATTCCTTTTGCAAATGGCTTGGACAAGTTCGTTAGCCAGGAAAATCTGCCCTGGTTTTCCCAGAAAATTTTGTGTTTTCTTTCGAAAAAAATTTATATCTCCGGAATTAACAAAGTAAGGGCAACCAAATTTGTCACGCAGGTTAACATCCTTATAGGTAAGTCACCTACCAAAATTTAGCTATATGGGTCGAAAGACAAAAAAGTTATAGGCATTTAAAAAAAAATGGGGTTTTCCTCAAAACGTCAAAGTGGCGATTTAAAATGTCAAAATTGGCAACATTTAGGCAAAGAACTTGAATCTAATACGGGCTATAGAAATAAAATGTCTCAAGAAGGATGTTTTACAAACCCTAAAGTCTTAGTTTCAATCGTCATTGTCCTTCATTTTACTAAAATGTTTCCAGAAAATTCATTTCAAATAGACCCTTTCTCTGATGCTTGGCAGTAGCCTTAGCTATAGAGTTTATCGTTTAATGGTATATAATTTTTGTCGAATTTTCGTAAAAAATCAATAAAGCTCAATATATCCGTTATTATATAAGATATGAAAAATTTTTGTATATATTAATTATAGGGTGTCTTGAGCTACATCTTAAAATAATATTTCTACAACCACAGGATGGCCCATAAGTCGTTGGTGATACAAATTCCCATTTTTTTTAATCAAACACGCCTTATGTTATTGCATTTTTGCATTTTCCATGGAAATATAATGCATGTTTGTAAGAAAAGAAATTCTGGACGCAGCAAGTGCGTTATGGTAGCGAATTTTAATCAAATGTTTCATATTCAAACAGCTCCATTTGCTATTAACCTATAAGGTTGACCAAGAAACGTGTTTTTTCGGGAACACTTTAAGTTTACTTTTGGAAATTTTTGTACATTTTCACACAATAAAGTTATTTTGATGAAACAAGGCACATTGTTTTTACTATATAGGTTATACTGGTAACCAAATTTGATGCCTACTTTCTTAAAAAAAAACACACATATTTGTTATTAAAAACATTTTTATGAAAATTCACTACCATAACGCACTTGCTGCGTCCAGAATTTTTTTATATAATATATATTTATTTGTATTTGTATTTTATGTGTAATCAAAAAACAATTAATATCTAACAAATTTTCACTTAATTTCTTGTCAGTATTTTGTACATTCGTATATTTGTTATTGTGTAGTTATTCTTTTTAGTAGCTGTATTGACATTATCTCAGATAAAAAAGTCTGGACGCAGCAAGCGCGTTATGGTAGCGAATTTTCGTAAAAATATTTTTAATAGTAAATATGTCTTGTTTTTAAAAGAAGGATATTTGGTTGGCAGTATAACCTATATATTAGTAACAATCTACGGTATTTCATTAAAATAGCTTGTTTCAAAAAGTACAGATATTTCCAGGAAATAAACCTTAAAGGTTCCAGAAAAAAACTGGTCCGATTTTCCTGGCCAACGAACCTCTTTAAGCTGTTTACACACCTGCCAGGATATAATTATTCACAACCAGCTTTATAACCGAAATTGAAAAAAAATAGATGAAAATTTGCAAAAATTTCTTTTACAGAAAATCACCATTTTTTTTTACAGAAATTGCCTTCAGTAATGTTACAATCAATTGCATTTTTCACAAAAATTCTACAACTTTTCTTTTACAATAACTTACTAAACATTTATTATTAATTACCAACATATCACAAAAATCTTACAAAAATAAATTCCAAAGAAACACTAAAAACAATTCTGCGAAAACTTTTAAAATTCAGCCACTATTTGAGCGTACGGCAGCTCGATTTTTTCGACGAGTAATACAAACATAAAGCTCTCTGAATGCGTCATTTCCATGGGCCTCCGCTATCTACTGATAAAAACGCCGTTTCACAATTTGTGATATGTGTTTGAAATATGTTCAAAAAACGTGAAATGTTGCCAAACAATTGAAATAAAATATCAATTTTTTTTCTTACAAACATGCATTATTATTCGCTAAAAAACACAAAAATCCAATAAAATAAGGGGGTGTTCTATTAAAAAAAGAAAGTGTGTATCACCAACGATTTATGGGCCCTCCTACGATTGTCAGAATAGGTTTATAAGATGCAGCTCGAGATACCCTATAATTAACGTATATACTTTTTTTGTCATATTTTGTATAATACCGGATATATTGACCGTTGTTGTAGAAAAGCGTCACCTTGTATATGTGTAAACAGACAAAAACTGAAACTATATGGGTTTTTGGAGTTCTAGTTCGCGCTCATTTGAAGAAATCTTTTTAAAATTCATAAGTCGCGGTCTTCTCAATAACGAATTTTTTCTACGAAAATATGCTAAAATATAGACTATTAAACCATAAACTCTATAGCTGAAACTACTGCCGAAGCATTAGAAAGAGGGTCTATTTAAAATGGATTTTCTGAAAATATTTTAGTAAAATGAAGGACAATGATGGTTGAAGCTAAATCTTAAGGCTTTGTAAAACACATTTCTTACGACATATCGTCTACATAATCAGTATTTGTTCCAAATTCGTTGTCTGAAAATTGCAAATTTTGACGTTTCAAATCGCGACTTTGACGTTTGCAGAAGAAAAAGTATCAAATTTTCAAAATATTTTTTCTGCTACTTCTTGGGGTTTTTGCGTCAAGAAAACTCAACCGTTGGATGTAATATTGGATTGGTTTTGTTAATCACACAAAATATTTTGTTCTTATGCTTTCCTCTGATCACCAGTGGCACACAAATTTTGTTTCTTAAAATACCTATAACTTTTTTTCCTTTTAACTTAGGGATCTGAATTTTGTCACGTAGGGTGGACAGTGGAAACATATATACCAAATTTAGTTGTCATAGCTCTGTTATTTTCGGAGATACGAAAAATTTCCGAAGGGAAACCCAAAATTTTCCCGGAAAAACTGGTCTGATTTTCCTGGTTAACTACCTTGTCCAAGCCACTGACAAAAGGAATGTACGTACCAAACTTCATTAAAATCGGCCCATTATTTTTTGAGTTATCGGTGTGATATAAATATATATATATATATATATATATATATATATATATATATATATATATATATATATATATATATATATATATATATAAACACAGATCTCCTCATTAGTGAATTTTTTCGTTTTACGAAAAATTCGCTAAAAAGGTTTCCGGAGAGAATATTAATTTTCTTGTAGGGTTTGGCTTTGAAATCAAAATAGATAATTCGATTTCAATTTTACAGTTTTAGTAAATTTTCTTAAAAAAATCCCTAATGAGGAGACCTCGACTTTTGAAATCTGAAACAATTTCTTCAAATGAGCGCGAACTAGACAGTTTGAACCTTTATATATACGTATATATATATATATATATATATATATATATATATATATATATATATATATATATATATATATATATATATATATATATATATATACATATATATATATATATATATATATATATATATATATATATATATATATATATATATTATGTGTGTGTGTAACTCAAGAAATAATATGTCGATTACGATACAATTTGGTGGATAGCCTCATTTTGCAAATGGCTTGGACAAGTTCGTTATCGAGGAAAATCAGCCCAGTTTTTCCCTGAAAATTTTGTGTTTTCTTTCGAAAAAATTTTATATTTTTTTATATTGCCGGAAATAACAGAGTTAGGACAACCAAATTAGGTTCTCGAGTTGATGTTACAGAAGGTAAACATCCAAAATCTGGATCTATAAGTTGTAAGAAAAATAAGTTATAAGCATTTAAAGAAAAAAATCTGACGACCAGATAAACGCACAAAAGCAAAATATTTTGTGTGGATTACAAAATGTATTGTATGTTACATACAATGACTAAGTTTATTGGCGCAAAAAGTCAAGAAATGCCAGAAAAATTACTTTGAAAATTTGATAATTTTTCGCGGTTTCAAACGTGAAAATTGGCAGCGTTAGGAAATACGGGCTATGTAGAGAAAATGTCGCAACGAGTGTATTTTACAAGTCCTTCAGTTCCAGCTTCAACCGTCACTGTCCTTCGTTTTATTAAAATATTTACAGAAAATTCATTTCAAATAGACCCTTTCTCTGATGCTTTAGCAGTAGTTTTATTTATAGACTTATTGGTTTAATTGTCAAAAATGTTTAGCAAATTTTCGTAGAAGAAATTCACTAATGAGGAGACGGTGACTTTTGGGTTTTAAAAAGGTTTTTCAAATGATCGCGAACTAGGTCCCCTAGGACCCATATCCAGGGTTAATTTCAGTGTTTATCTGTTAACATATATAGAGACTGACGAATTTCTATGGTAAAGCTCAATATTCTTGTTATTGTACAAGATACGAGAAACAACTGTATACGTTAATTATAGGGTATCTGGAGCGGTATCTTATTAAAATTATTTAGACAATAACAGGTGGCCTATAAGTCGTTGGCCATACACATTTTCTTTTTTAACCCCCTATATGATTGCATTTTTGCATTTTTGATCAATTTATAATGTATGTTTGTTTTAGAGTTGTTTCAATTGTTTTGCACATTTTTGGCACATATCAAAAATTGTGGTACGGCGTTTCTACCAATAAAAATTGGAGTCCTATGCAAATGGCGCATTTAATGAGGTTTTCGTTTATATTATTTCATACAAAAGATGAGACGAGGTGCCGTATACAGGAAGCTCTCAAATAGTGACTGAATCAAAAAAATCAAACTGTCGTAGCTCAATTGTTTCAAGTAGAACAGTCTGTATTTTGTGTTCCAGAAGGGAAGGGCATAATAATAAATGTTTAGTTAGTTATCTAAAAAAATCTTTGTGGATTTTTGTGAAAAAATTGTTTGTAAATTTTCACGCAAACAACTTTTTTGGGATTTTTGTCGAAAAGCTATTTGATAAAATATGGTACATTGTTTCTACTATATAGGTTATATTGCTAACCAAATTTGACGCCTGCTTTCATTGAAAATACATATTTGTTATTAAACATATTTTTATGAAAATTCACTACCAAACGCAATTACTGCGTCCAGACTTTTAACGAATTTTTCGTAAAACGAAAAATTCACTAATGGGGAGATCTGTGTTTATATATATATATATATATATATATATATATATATATATATATATATATATATATATATATATATATATATATATATATATATATATATATATATATATATATATATGTGTATATATATATCATATCATATCGATAACTCAAAAAATAATGGGCCGAATTAAATGAAATTTGGTACGCCCGGTCCTTTTGTCAGTGGCTTGGATAAGTGCGTTAGCCAGGAAAATCGGACCAGTTTTTCCGGGAAAATTTTGGGTTTTCCTTCGGAAAATTTTCGTACCTGCGCAAATAGGAGATCTATGACAACAAAACGCCAAAGTCGCGTCTTGAAACGTCAAAATTTGCAATTTTCAGACAACGAATTTGGAACAAATACGCATAATGGAGACGATATGTCATAAGAAGTGTGTTTTACCAAGCCTTAAGATTCGGCTTCAACCATCATTGTCCTTCATTTTACTAAAATATTGCAAGAAAATCCATTTTAAATAGACCCCCTTTCTGATGTTTCGGCACTACTTTTAGCTATAGAGTTTATGGTTTAATAGTCTATATTTTAGCAAATTTTCGTCGAAAAAGTTCGTTATTGAGAAGACCGCAACTTATGAATTTTAAAAACGAGCGCGAACTAGAACCACAAAAACCCATATACGCGGTCAGTTTCATTTTTTGCCTATTTACACATATACAGAGTGACGCTTTTTTACGGCAAAGCTCAATACATCCGTTATTATACAAGATATGAAAAAAAGTATTTACGTTAATTATAGGATATCTCGAGCTGCACCTTGCAAACTTATTTTCACAATCACAGGGTGGCCCATAAGTCGTTGCTGATACACACTTTCTTTTTTTAATAGAACACCCCCTTTTTTATTGCATTTTTGTGTTTTGCAGCTAATTATAATGCATGTTTGTAAGAAAAAAAATTATATCATTCATCGTTTTTGAGTTATTTCAATTGTTTTAAAACTTTTCACGTTTTTGGCACATACTTCAAACACATATCAGAAATTGTGAAAGGGCGTTTTTATCAATAGATAGCGGAGCCCCATGGAAATGACGCATTCAGAAAGCTTTTTGTTTGTATTACTCGTCGAGAGAATCGAGCTGCCGTACGCTCAAATAGTGGCTGAATTCTAAAAGTTTTCGTAGAAATGTTTTTTGTGTTTCTGTGGAACTTATTGTTGTAAGATTTTTGTGATATGTTTAGTAAGTTATTGTAAAAAAAAAGTTGTCGAACTTTTGTGAAAAATATAATTTAGTGTAACATTATTGAAGTCAATTTCTGTAAAAAAAATGTGATTTTCTGTAAAAGAAATTTTTGCAAATTTTCATATATTTTTTCAATTTTGGTCCTAAAGCTGTTCGTGAATAATTATATCCTGACAGGTGTGTAAACGGCTTAAAGAGGTTCGTTGGCCAGGAAAACCAGACTAGTTTTTTGCTGGAACTTTTAAAGTTTATTTTCGGAAAATGTTTGTACTTTTTGAAACAGCAAAGCTCTTTTAATGAAATAGGGTAGATTGTTACTAATATATAAGTTATTTTGCCAACCAAATGTCCTTCTTTTAAAAACAAGACATATTTGCCATTAAAAGCATTTTTACGAAAATTCGCTACCATAACGCACTTGCTGCGTCCAGACTTTTATTACTATTTAAAAGTAACAAGCAATACGAAGTTTTCATTTGCAAAAATGCATCTCCATTATTACATACCAAAGAAAATATGTGCCTAACAGCAATTCGATACCCCAAAAGAATATTAAAAAAACTCTGGACGCAGCAAGTGCGTTATGGAAGTCAATTTTCATAAAAATGTTTTTAATTAGAAATATATCGCTCTAATGCGAGCAGGCATCAATTTGGTTACCGGTATAACCTATATAGTAGGAACAGTGTATCATATTTTATCAAAATAATTATTTGCAAATGTACAAAACTTTTCGGAAAATAAACTTTAAATGTTTCTGAGAAAACTGATCTCGTAGCAAATGAACCTTAGGTTAATAGCAAATTGAGTTATTGAAATTTAAAACATTTAATGAAAATTCGCAACCAAAACGCCCTTGCTGCGTTCATACAAAAATTTTCCGAAAATACAGTAAATGTTGGTTTCCTAACCAACAAAACTTACGTTAATAGCAAATGAGTTATCGAAATTTGGAGGATTTAATGAAAATTTGCTACCAAAACGCACTTACTGTGTCCAGATTTTTTCTTACAAACATGCATGATATTTCGATAAAATATGCTAAAATGCAGTAACGAATTTGTTCTACGAAAATTAGCTAAAAATTATAGACCGTTAAACCATAAACTTTACTAAACCTACAGCGAAAATATCAACTTAACTAAACCGACAGCCAAAACATCAGAGAAAGGGTGTATTTGAAATGAATTTTCTGGAAATATTTTAGTAAAATGAAGGACAATGACGATTGAAACTAAGACTTCAGGCTTTGTAAAACATTATTCTTGAGAAATTTTCCTTCCATAGCTCATATTAGTGTCAGGTTCATTGCCTAAATATTACCAATTTTGACGTTTAAAATCGCGATTTTGACGTTTTGAGGAAAAGCCAAATGTATTTTTCTTTGAATGCCTGTAACTTTTTTGTCCTTTAACCTACGGAGCTAAATTTTGGTAGGTAACTTGCCTATAATGATATAAACCCGCGTATGAAATTTGGTTGCCCTTACTTTGTTAATTTTGGAGATATAATTTTTTTCGAAAGAAAACATAAAATTTTCCGGGAAAACCTCGGCGGATTTTCCTGGCTAACAAACTTATTCAAGCCACTTGCAAAAGGAAGATACTCACCAATTTTGACGTTTAAAATCGCGATTTTGACGTTTTGAGGAAAACCCAAATTTATTGTTCTTTAAATGCCTGTAACTTTTTTGTCCTTTAACCTACAGAGCTAAACTTTCGTAGGTGTTTTAGCCATAATGATATAAACGCGTGTGTGAAATTTGGTTGCCCTTACTTTGTTAATTCCGGAGAAATAAATTTTTTTCGGTTTTTTCGAAAGAAAACACAAAATTTTCCGGGAAAACCTCGGCGGATTTTCCTGGCTAACGAACTTATCCAAGCCACTGGTGAAAGGAAGGTACTCACCAAGTTTTATCAAAATCGGTCCATTATTTTTTTAGTTATAGGTGTGACACATAAATATATAAATATATATATATATATATATATATATATATATATATATATATATATATATTATATATATATATATATATATATATATATATATATATATATAAACATATAAAGTCTGAAACCGACCTCGGATTTGGGTTCCAGGGGTCGTAATTAGCGCTCATTTGAAGAATTTTTTCAAAATTCGAAAGTCGCGATCTCCTCATTAGTGAATTTTTTTTAAGAAAATTCACTAATACGATATTTCAGGAATAAAAAGACAACCATATTAATTAAAGTTTTAAACAATTAATCTGACACGCTAAATGGCAATAGAAATCAGTCAAACTGAGAGCATTTTTAATTGTATATATTAATTCCTAAATTAAAAGACTTTGTTTATAGCAGTAATTCAAAAAAAATGAGCTGTATATCGGAACCTGCCAAATAAAAATCATGTCTGCTTCATTTTATGTGACCATTCCCAACATTTATAGCCACAGAGTCACCAAATGTTTATACATTTTGCAAATCAAATTATGATTTTATATTTTCGGGTGTGTTGATCCTTCTAGTCTCATCCCATGGAAATAGTATAGCGAATGTTTAAAATCTGTAATAAAATTTTTAGGTCGACTTTTATAGACAACTATTAATGTCAGTATTTTTACATAATATTCAATAATAAAGTTGTATCAGTATATTGGTTTCGACTAAATGGAATGCGCAGATTCGAAAATAGATATTTTCGTTATTTTGACGATAACTTTCAGTTTGTTCACCTCATTTAAATAAAACAATCTGTGTATCTTATACAGCCAAAATAGATGGAGTAGCGTCTGGACTGTATAAAATTTATTAACTAGACGAAATTCCCACACAACCTTAGTCTGCGGCGATGGCAAAGTTCAAGAATGGCATTAGCAGGAAGAATCGGAGTTAAAGCGAATGAGTTTTCGTCTCAGTGAATTTACGCTCTAGGCGAACGTTGTACAGAAATAATCGGCGTTTCGTAAACAACACAGATCTAATTAAGATATTTACAATGAGTCAAAAGCACAGAGATAAATTAAGTTTGTTTATCTTACCGTCGCGTAGAAACTCCCGTGCAGGTGTAAATAAGAAAAGACAGATCACAGATGCATCAACAGACTGCAAGAGAAGAAGCACTCAAATATATTTATAAGTTTCACCACACTGCACTCAATTTATTCCTTGTTCACAACACTATGTACCTGAATTAATCAAAATTATATAAATCACCAATGCAAAGTATATACAAGAAATTAATTTGGAGGTATAAGAAAAGTCACCTCTGAAATTCAAGTCACTTGAGAGATAACGACGCACGATCCTATTACTTAACCAACACTATTATTTAATTTAACCGTTTTGCATGGCACACTTCGATTGATATTAATCAACACCGATTTTCGTATGTTTTTTGTGGGCAAAGCTGTCCAAAATTATTTCTCATCAAATAGCATAAAATTGTAAACTTCTCTGGCGCACTCAAACTGAAAGCGATGAAATATAACGGACTACATGAGAACGTTGTCGACGTCCTGGAAAGCTGTTAGAAGAATGATCCTCGCATGAGCTCTCGAGTTCAGCAACTGACAAGGAGGACTTGCGACTAGTTGGTAGCAAGTAACCATAACACAACTGCCTCGACTTCGAGAGAATTATAAAGTGTATGCGTGTGTGTGCTCCGACTAGTGGATTAAAAGTGGTCGAGCATAACTATAAACATCTGCATAAGCGATGTTACCTTCCAATAATGCACATGATTAAGCTACAAGATGACGCCCTGCCACCCTGAAAAGATTCTTTGACACAGCTTGCTGTCTCTTAATTAGAGTGTATATAGAAAATCTATCCAGTTAGAGTAAACGCGCCGATGTGGCTAGTCATAAATTTATCTCGTATGTTGTCTTTATTAAATGCCCAAAAATAAATACGACAGAGCAAGTATGGTAGTATAGAATTTTTATAAAACTTCTGCTTATAATAATTACCTTAACAAAGAGTACACAGCTTTGACACCAGAAAAATAGTTTCACAGCTTTTGAATAAATAAATTGTTTAGGTCGGTGCCAATTTTACACATAAACTCCCAGTTTAAACATGCTATTAAATTAATACCAGCGTTGTTCGAAAAATTTGTATCCCCAAAAATAACAAAGCTATAGCAATCAGATTTGGTACGGAGGTTTATATTATCAAGATTTAGATTTAGATAAATTTAGTAATATGTATAGAACAAATATACATCTATATGTATGCGTATACAAAAAAAATATATGCAAACTGTATATAAGTACACTTGGAGAACCCAAATCACCACAACACATTTTAAAAGACCTGACGATCGGTTCACTAACAAAGTTAGCGTCATCAGAGGATAAAACATTCTAAATACTGAAAAAACTAACATCAACTTATATACCGGATCTTAGGTAAAGAGATCGAACTCAGATGGGAAACTAGTCGCAGGCAAAATTCACAGTGTATTGTATTTTTATCGCCGGACAAGGTCTTTGCACTGTCCCTACTACTTTATCTATAAAGTGTCCATCTGTAATATTTTTGAGAATGTTCAACGACAGCTAAATTAATATAGATTCCTTTGGCGGCAATATCTGTATACTTATGTTATCTTTGGAACGTGCTGAAACGTGGGAATTTTATTTAACAAACCAATCGAACAGATGACTCGTAATTGGCGGTGGTGAAGCGTTCATAAATTTTTTGTTGTAACTATATTTCGCAATATATACGCTTTGGAACGCGTTTAGCTGTTCTGGTTTTCTAACATTTCTTTTTAATTTCAGATTATCTTTATCAACGTGATGATTATTATACCAAATGTGTCCGGCGACAGAAGACTTATCTACAGTACCGTAACGTAACTGGGATAAGTGTTCTTTGAATCTAATTCCAATCGATATTTTTGTTAGTCCGACGTATTTAAGATTATAATCTTTACAACTTATTTCATAAATTCCCGACATTTTTCCCGTGATATCCTTGTCTTTTGGGTTACCTAGCAAGTTTTTTAACGTATATGTTGTTGAAAATGTTAGCTGTTAGTTGACTTTTTAAAAAATGCTGTCTACACCCCTCGTGATTCTAGGTTCAAATGGTAAGCAAATAAAGTTTTTTGCCGACTTTTCTTTTCTGAACGTCGTAATATTTTCTTTGTTTTCTGTTTGTTGATTAATGTTTCCACTAGGCAGGTAGTGTATCCGTTATATTCGGCCACGTTCTTAATATAATTCAATTCTTTGGTATATCTACTTTTGTTTAAAGGAAAATTAATTAACCGATTTACTAAATAATTCAAACTGGCCATTTTTTGTGCGTACGTATGATGTGAGTCGTTCGGGATGTAGCTTAGAGTAGTGGCTTCCTTTCTATAGACATCGAATTCTAAAGTTTCTTTATTCTTGATAACTAGTACATCTAGAAAGGGTAATTTATTTTTAATTTCTAATTCATGGGTAAATTTTATAGAATCAAATTTATTGTTTAATCTGGCAATAAAATCTTCTATTCTGCAAATGTTTGTGTTAAACACTGCGAAAATATCATCCTCGTAACGAAACCACACTCTAGGAAAATAACTACTTTCACTTTCAAGATCTGTTTCAAATCTGCTCATGAAAAGGTCTGCAATAAATGGCGATAGCGGATTGCCCATTGCCGTGCCTTGGCTTGTTGAAAAAATTCATTGTTGAATTGAAACATATTTTGTTTGATGCAAATGTTTGTTAGAGTTAAATATTCTTTGCAGACATTTTCATTTATGTTATTCATTTTTAGCAACTGCTCTAAATACGCTAAAGTTTGCTCCGTGGGAACGCTAGGAAACAATGAGGTTACATCGAATGAAATTAAAACCTCGCCTTCAGTCAATTTAACCCCTTTAATCTTATTAATAAATTCAAGTGAATTTGTTACTGAACAATTTTTCTGTTTGACGGGCAAGCCTTTAAACTCATTTGTCAACCACTTATCTAAATTATAAGTCGGGGAATCTATTGCCGAAACAATAGGTCTAATTGAATTTCCCGGTTTATGAATTTTTGGGAGACCGTACTTCTTGAGAACTTTCGGATTAGAAACTTGTAACTTCCTTCCTAAGTCTTTTGATATGAGATTGTGACAACTTTTTGGACTATTTTTTACGTCCGAAATCATTTTTAGTAGCGAATTTTTATTTAGTCTTTTGACGGTCCTGTCGCTATGGCGTTATAAACTCTATCTTTATAATCGTTTTTATACAAAATCACTACCTTCTTGCCTTTATCTGCTTTAACATAAAAACAATCTTTTTCTCGGAATCGTTTAACTATTTTCATTTGATTACAATTTAGTTTTTTGTGGACTTATTTTCTTTCAAGTTTTTTGAAATTTAACTTTTACACGCTTCACTAATAAATTTTTTTGACGGTTCAGGCAGTTTTATAATTCCTGTTTCAATACCAGCAACGATTTCTACAATATCGTCTTTTTGTGACTGTATACCAAATTTTAACCCCTTGTTTAGGTGGTCCATCTCCTCTTTATTAAATGACTGTGAAGAAAGATTTTCTACGAGGTCAATTTTCCGAGGAACTGGTTTCTCATTTATAATTTGACATTTAATCAGTTGTTTAATTTTTTTATTGTGTATATTAATTTTCTTAACCACTTTCGCGTTAATGACTACAAACATTTTCCTCTGAAAATTGCACAGTTCTTCATATTCTAAGTTGTCTAACTTAAAGGTTAATTTTTTAAACAAACTATATGCTTCTATTTCCAACATACTACGTTTCGAGTACAAATATTGCATTTCTAGATACAGCCATTTTTGTTTAGCGAAATTTTCTACCTTTTGCCCTACTTTTGTGTTATTAGAAATTATTAAATTGAAATTAATAAAATTCCGAAAAACGGATTTTCGTTTGCACGATTTTAAAAAATCAATATCTGTACCTACCTTAATCTAATTTTGCAACTTAACTTACGGTATAGATTTAGTTCCGTTGACCTGGGAGCCATATTTAGTGTACTTTATATATATATATATATATATATATATATATATATATATATATATATATACAGGGTCGCTGATAAGTCTGGAAACGGTCGATTATCCGGGAAAATATACAAGGTGTCGAAAAAAGTTTTATACAAAAGTTTTTGGGTTCTTCAATGTCTACTAGGCGGTGATAATTTCATTTATACAGGGTTGGTCATACAGGCGTGGCACACCAATATTTTTTTTTTAATGGAACACCCTATATATTATTCGATATTTCAATCCTTCTCTTAATTTTGAGCAACATTTATCAGAAGCA
The DNA here is from genome assembly GCA_964006375.1 of Tillus elongatus. NCBI lineage: Eukaryota > Metazoa > Arthropoda > Insecta > Coleoptera > Cleridae > Tillus > Tillus elongatus. The sequence continues at coordinate 76,309,833 of OZ023262.1, forward strand.
TGATGTACATAAACTCAATCGTTTCCGGGTAAAAAAATAAATAAAAATAAACGCTATTGTTTTTAAAATCTATTGGATGAAGAACAAAAATAAATGAAAAGTAGAATATCTCTTGAAAACAATCTGTGAGTGTGAAAAGAACCGGTTGCGATGTTTTTAACATTGTTTGGAATCCTATTTTATAAGATGTTCAAAGTGTTCTCCATTGACCTCCTGACAATAATGAATTCGCTTAACAAAACATTGCACTGCATTTACAAGAGCGTTTTGAGGAATGTTATTAATTTCATGCACAATCCTTGCTTGCAACTCTTCAATATTCTGCGGTCTATTTTGGTAAATTAAATTTTTTACATGACCCCACAAAAAAAAGTCAAGCGGCGTCATGTCGGGAGACCTAGCTGGCCATTCAATAGTTCCCCTGCGCCCTATCCATCTGCCAGGAAAGGTTTGATTCAGATATTCCCGTACCTCAAT